>CM060970.1:123634338-124026838 GCA_030765045.1 Tenodera sinensis
ATGAATATATAATTTGGTTATCAGCTTTAGTAATTATTATATAATAACAATTTATTATTAATGTTTAAAACTAGATCTTATTAAATCTGTACGAAAAAGGTAAAATAAATTGGTTGAACTTGCGTGATCTAAATCCAAAATAAGTTTCTCAATAAGTTTATGCATCAGTGGCCACCGCAGCTCATTGTTAACTTCAGAAATGTGTTTCTCATTTGAGATATGTTCTCAAAGTTAACTACAGAATGGGGGCTTAAAGGAAAGGAAACCAAGAAAGAAAGGTTGTGGTCAAGCAGGGGAGTAAAGCTGGCAAAGGTGAAGTCGGACAAGTCTGCAACAGGTGCGTGGCAATGAGCCCAAAAAAAGTGTTCACGAGTCGGGGAAATGCAAGCCAGAACCAGCTGCAAGTACTTCTTGGCCAACTCGTTCTTGTTAAATAGGGAACGATGCATTTAAACGATCTCAAGCACAAACTAATATAAATAATAATGCAATCATTTTTCTTATGTCCGCCGCAGGTGCTGCTTTATTACTTTCTCTACTGGTAAGTAGGGGAAGTATTGATTTCCACCCAAAAATTCGACGTCAAGATTTCACCGGAAATATATGTTTTGAGGCCCCCTGAATCCAAAAAACAGCATTATTAGAAAAAGCTCCGTGCGTGTCAGTCTGTGTGTCTGTGGACAGCATAACCCAATAACGAAAAGTTGGTTAAAAAGCAAAGTTGGTATTTAAGTTCAATGTATTTTAAAGATGCGACACGAAGATTTTGAAGAAAATAGCCCCACCCTAAACTATCCTTTACA
Organism: Tenodera sinensis; assembly: GCA_030765045.1. Lineage (NCBI taxonomy): Eukaryota > Metazoa > Arthropoda > Insecta > Mantodea > Mantidae > Tenodera > Tenodera sinensis. The sequence goes on from CM060970.1 coordinate 123,635,142, forward strand.
TGGAACATTTTTCGCAAATTTTGATTTTCTTGAAAATGGCTCTAACGATTTTGATTAAAATGTCATATGTTTGAGATATTCTTATGACAAATTAAATGTATGTCTTAAATCTTCTGGCTATAGCCCCTGTAGTCGTATTTACTTTGGACGACTTTTGCATAACTGGCAAACCATTTGAGATAGACCAAATCATACTATACAAAAAATGTAGATGTTGCTAAAATACACAATTTATGTCTGAATAAATTTTCTTTTAGGGTGAAACATTTCGGAGATATTCCTTGTTATGTGTGTGAGTTTCGGAAAACTTACAGCTTTCGTGAAATGGAACATCGTTGTTCATTTTTTTATATGTTAAGTGTGCAAAGAGAACGGAATCTCAAAGCTTTAAGTGATTTGACTGTCGCTCAAAGCCTGCTGTATTCTAATATTCCCCTTGTATCTACAAGGAAATAAGCAATAAGATAATTTGTACAAATGTTTATTTTAACTAACACGAAGAAGATATAGGAGTAAGAGTTTGTAAGAATGGTTAGCTCAAAAGTAGAGAAAGTAATGTGCGTGCAACACATCAGATTTTTTTTTTTTTTTTTTTTTTTTTTTTCAATTTATATCTCTACTGGAGGAACATACAAACACTATGACTGCTGATATTATACACATATGGACATGCCTGTGCAGCTCCACGAAAACCTTTATTTCTTCATCAAACAGGGTTTAGTAATCCTTCAGAAATGATTAGATATATTGATAAGACTTCTATAAATGCTTATCTTAATTTTATGACAAATAAAACGTACATTTTGATTTTTCTGACTACGGCCTATGTAGTCCTGTTTAGTGAGGATGACTTTGAATAACTCATAAACCGTAAGAGATAGACAAAATCATACTATACAAAAATGTAGACATCGCTAAAACACAATTTATGTCTAAATATTTTTTTTCTTTTCTTTTTAGTGAACCATTTCGGAGATATTCCTTGTTGTTTGTGTCAGTTTCCGAAAACTTAAACTTTCGTCAAAGGCAACATAGTTGTTCATTTTTTATGTTTATACAAAGAGAACAGAATCTCAAAGCTTTGAAAGATTGGACTATCTCCCAAAGCCTACTGCATTCCCATGTTCCCCTTGTACCTACAAGGAAATAAGCAATAAGATAATTTGTACAAACGTTTATCCCAACTAACATGAAGAATATATAGGAATAAGAGTCTGTAAGGATGGTTAGTACAACAGCAGAGAAAGTCATGTGAGTGCAACACATGAGATTTTTAAAACATTGTGCATATATGTGGACGCATTTTCGCTACTGTTCCTGTGAAACATAATTATGTTTTAAAACTTTTAAATTTCTAAAATTCACCCTGGAATCCGAAAATAATGGCTCTCTTCCATACCTAGATTTACAGATAAGAAAACTTAATTGTAGAAAATCTAATCATACTGCCAATTACATAAAAAACAAAAGTTTTATTCTTTTTCGCACAAATTTGCTAATTATAATAATTTAGTTTTAAGGTTAATAAGTACATCTCTTAATAAGGAAGAATTTGGCAGAGTATAATAACATTATCAACACAATTAATGGTTTTAATACAGATTTTATACATAGAAAAATACAGAAATTTAAATATCGAAAGTCTGTTAAAGATGTTTCTACCCTTAAGGAAATAAAAGGTATTGTAATTTTATAAATTTCACTTACCATCCTTGGGCTAGTAAAAAATTTACAAAATGTTTTAAGGAACATGGAATAACTTTGGTTTCTCATAATAAATGTGATATAAAAACTTGCTAAATTTTTCTTAAAAAGGATAACATTCCAAATTATAACAAATCTGGCATTTATCGTTTTTTTAGCTTTTTGGATTGTAGCAGGGTTTGTAGATTCATTTGGAAACCAGGATGAAGATTTTAGAAATATTAAATATAAACAGATTTATAAGTCAGCTGTGGCAGATCATTTTTGGTTATTTAATCATGAAATAAATGCAGAGGTTAAATTATTAAAACAATTAAAAGGACCTAGAGATTAAATGGTGTGGGGAAATATAGTTATTTCGAAAAATAGGGGCCACGTTATGAATTTTGAAATTGATTGATTGATTCTATTAATAGTTTGTGTTTTTAGAGGTTGGTAATACATAGAATGTTAAGTAATTGAGTGTTGTGTTGGTAACTGTTATAACCAAAAACACTGAGGATATGATGGATGCATCAAGAAACTCGTGTAGTTCAAGAACTAAAATAAGTGAAGCTTATGTCTAAATAATTGTTATATATAAAATTTGAGTTGCTTCACTGTTAACAGCGTCAGTTTTTCACTGAATTTTTACAGCTTGTTGTTAAAGTTTCACAGATGCATTAAATTAAGGTGTTTTATGTTATTGTTGGTGCTTTTTAAAAAACAAAATAGGTTTACAGAAGAAACCAAATCCCTGAACCTTGGGCTATTCTCTCAGGCAACGAATTTCGTTGTTTAGATACCTTATAAGCAGTATAGCTCAGACCTGGGCGCTCAGGGTACCTCTTGCCCAGGGTACCTCGTCGCAGATCTCAGAAAATGCCAGAGGAAAATTCTTCTCCGTTTTACTGGAGCAGCAAGGACGACCTCTACTATGGCTCTTCTTGTGGCCACTGGTACCTGGCCAATAGATCTACAGGTTCGCCTATATGGTGCTTACTACTGGCTAAAGAAAAGCAATCAACAAAGGATAGAAGATATAATAGGAAAACGATGCTATATGAAAAGACAAATAAGGGCTGAGTTAATATCCTTATGGCAGTCAGAATGGGATAACCTGCAAACTGGGAGACGCACCTAATATACGAGAAAGGTTACGACTAAAGCACCTAAATCCCTTACAAGCTGCATTACACTATATCACAGGCCATGGGCCATATGGCACTTACTTAAAACCTTTTAGTATCATCAACTCTGAAATGTGCACCAGATGCAATACAGAAGATACTCCTGAGCATGTAATGTTTAACTGTCAGAAATACAGTGAAATAGGACAATCTAACAGGGAAAAGCTCATGTACCTCACTTTATCGGAAATGGTCAGGAATAAGGAAAATCTAAATACTTTAAATGAGTTAGCCACTCAAATCAGTATAGCAGAAAGATCTTTAAGACAAACTGAACAAGAAAGAAATCTAAGAAATTTTTGTACACCTCCAGCGACTGTTGTAGCACCATCCCGTCGATCGTTAAGATTGTCAAACCAACTGTAAGCAGAAAGGAGAAGAACGAGGCCAAAACGACAGCCTGATGAGACTTGGACAGCCTACCAGAGAGGAATAGTAGCGGCTAGGAAACAATAAACTGCATGAATACTATGAGATCTCATATAACTTGAAATTATCACCAATTTTCGTTAGTGTTATTTAGTTTAATTTAGGTTAGTAACTTCTGCACATTCTATTGTGAACAAATTGTAATAAATAAGTTTAAATAAATCAAAATATCCGCACACTACGTCCAGATATAAGAAATTAGGTATCTGGACATAGCTGGCAGATATTATTTTATTTATTTATTTTTTATTATTTTTTTTTTTCTTTTTGCCCAGCCCTGGTATGCGAATAGCTCTTTGTGTGAAGTTCTCCTATGATGTGAATGTTTTATCATGTAACACTGCAACAAGCAGCAACTAGGCAGTCTCCGAATCTCAAAGTGACAGTCTGTGAGAGTGTTGTGCAGTTAGAACAGGTTTGCCATTTCCTGTCCGTACTCTTTTCTTAAAATGGATAATCCGGTAATTAAAGCTGCCATTCTCTCCAGACCAGATCTGTCCGCGTGCGCAAGTGACAAGCCACAAGTGGTTATTCGGCCTCTCCATGTTGAATGTTAGGAGAATAACTGGTTAGGACCAGTGGCGGCTTCTAGCGTTAACATTACTACTTCCATATTATAAGGCGATAAATCCTCTAACCAGGAAGATTGCATCGAATGGTGAATGAGGAAACGGTTGAAATAATATTCCGTTATGTATGTAATTGGTGCACCGCAGTCACCAATAGTGACTTTTTGCTTTCTCGTATAAATAGGGGAAGTATTGTCATTTTACACACAAATTTGATATCAAAATTTCACCGATGTACATTCGTGGACTCCAGGCTACTTCAACAGCAGAGAACAACCCCACGAGTACCAAATAACTGTACAACAAGTAGGTGTGTGTGTCTGTCATGTGTGTGTGTGTGTCTGTCATGTGTCTGTGTGTGTGTGTGTGTGTGTGTGTGTCTGTCATGTGTGCCTGTCATGTGTGTGTGTGTGTGTGTGTCTGTCATGTGTCTGTGTGTGTGTGTGTGTGTGTGTGTGTGTGTGTGTGTGTGTGTGTGTGTGTGTGTGTGTGTGTGTCTGTCATGTGTGTCTGTCATGTATGTCTGTCATGTGTGTCTGTCGTGTGTGTGTGTGTGTGTGTGTGTGTGTGTGTTTAGGCAGGCATTACTCATATATATTACTTTTATTTATTTGTTTATTTTTTGTTTATGGGGGTACATACGGACCATTTTCTGTTAATTAGAGTAATTAAGCTACACTAAAAATTGCATGAACAATAGAAAAAAAATTAGCAAATAAACGATATTAGAAAGTGCAGTTGCTAGAAGAGGAATCTTAAGAGTGTGCCAAAATGGACAAAAGACGAAGTCAAGATATTAGGAAAGAATTAAAAGCAGGAGAAATAAATCATATTATTGCTAACAATAGAAATCAATGGGAAAGACATGAACAAAGGATTAATAATAACAGAATTCCTAAAATAGTCATAAATTAAACTCAAAGGCACAAGACACCAAGGAAGGCCTAAGAAAAGATGGGCAAACCAAATTGGAGACGAAACTGATTGAAAAGTCCAAAACCGTGAAGCATAAGAAGAAGAAAATTCCACCGAAAATACATGTTTTGATTTCCTCTATCCAAAAAAAACAGTTTTAGAAAAATGTCCGTGTGTACATGTGTGTGTCTGTGTGTGGGCGTGTGTGTATGTGTAACTCAAAAACGAAAGGTCAGTTTAATAGCCAACTTCGTATTTAAGTTCATCTTTTAGCGATGCGACACGAAGATATTCAAGAAAATGTCCCCATCACACATTACACTTTACATGTTGCCTTTTCGTAGCAATAAACTTTGTTTTTTTTTTAAATTTAATTAACACAGAAACCGTTGAGTCTACTGAAATACGCCAAAGGAAAAAGTTGTCGTTTATTCAATTTTCTATGAATATAGCCATAAAAGAGGAACCTTCAATGAATAATTTTACAGCCAGGTGATGATAATATTTTTTATAAAAATATTTTTTTTTGTAGAAAACTATAAATCTTTAAACATTTTGGTATTAGACTTTCTTGTTATTCATAACATGAAAAATTCGCTGTTAAAGTCTAACGGATCATTTCACTTCCATCCTGTATAAAGATAGTTTGAGATTAGGGGTCTCCTTGAAAATATTCAAGTCGTATCCTTGAAACATGGTGAACCCAAGTTTGATATTTAACCGACTCCTCGTTTTTCAATTATGCTATCCACAGACCACAAGCATAAATATTTTTCTGAAATGCTTTTTTGGATACAAGGGTTCTCAAAACATGTACGTCGTATGAAATATCTATAGCAATTTTTTTGGTGGTATGCAATTTGTATGTATATGTTCCATGTTCTGGCCTAAAGGAACTGAAAAAGAAACTTAAAGACATTATTTTTGTATCACGTCTTACAAAATGGTAACATTAAGGCAGGCTCACACTTGGACGCGCAGAGGAGAAGCGCGGCGCGCCGAAAAATATATTTTCCATGTTAATAAATTAAACGGCTCTCACCTGTACGCGGCGCGGCGAGCAGAATTTCAGGCTTCCACTCTCTTCCGCTCGTAGAGAATATTTCTTCTTCTTCCGCGGGCGCGGTTTCACAATCGGTATCAATCGTGTCTCTGTCGGGAGTCTTCGTGCTTAACGGTATGGTGTGTTCTATCTTCCAAAGGAGTAATTTGAATATACTTCTTCAAAGAGACTCACGGGTCAGACTTAACTGCAAGTGTTGGAAATAATGATTCGTCTTAATGGTCTCTTTGACAATCGAAATGCAGTTTACTCCCAACAGGACAGGGCTCCAACTCATTCCCATGTCGTGAGAAATCTTCTCTGGGGTATTCAATCAAGAGATGGATAAGACAAAGAGAAAGTGCAACAGAATTCCTGTCTCGATCTGCCGATTTAATCCCTCTCACTTCTACATCTAGGGAACATTAAAGAACATGGTGTATGTCATAGACACTGGAGAAATGAGGGACCAGATTGAACATGCCAACAATGATGTTCTCTTAGCTACAATCCAGACGGTGTGTCACTGTTCGACGTCGTTGTTGGGAGTCTATTGTGCAGAAACTGAATGTTTTGAACAGGTACGGTTTCAGGAACTTTAAGGAATAGAACAGAACAAAATGATGGATGGATGGATGGAGGGATGGAGGGAGGGAGGGAGGGAGGGATGGAGGGATGGAGGGATGGAGGGATGGATGGATGGATGGAGGGATGGAGGGATGGAGGGATGGAGGGAGGGAGGGAGGGAGGGAGGGAGGGAGGGAGGGATGGAGGGATGGATGGAGGGATGGAGGGAGGGAGGGATGGAGGGAGGGAGGGAGGGACGGAGGGATTTTCTCCTCGTAAGAAAGTTACAAAATAATGATGTAAAATGGAAAAAGTATACGCTTGAAGTAGAAAATAGCAGTAATGACTAATTATGTCCTTATAAATACGCTTTTTCACAATATAGGACACGTAATAAGGATTTATGTTCATACCTTTGGTGCACCAATTAAACGATGGCGTCATTATAATCTCGACCCTGTTAACTGCATATCCGTTTTTATTGTACAAATAGATCAAAATCGGTGTATCTACTGAACTGTATAAACTAAATATGAAGTAATTATTTTGTAAAACTACTGCAAAACGAAAAGAGAACAAAAATTACCTTAGGATATTCTAATTGGCTCTTAACTACTAATTAGTCAAAGTAAATTACGGAGAAAAGGATGTAATACGAGTGGAGGAAAGAGACAGAGAGAAAAAGCTATAAAAACGAAGGGAAGGGTAGCATACGTAAGTAATTGTAAGTATTTAAAGGATGAGGAATTAAACTTCGAATTAAAGCATGCTATGTAATTGGTGCATAAATAAGATTTTTAGGCTGATGTGTGGGAGGTCCACTAAACTGCAAGCAAACCTCTCCAGACAGTCGACTATTCTCCTGCTCACAATGTGTATGATAGATCCTCATCAAATTAAATTTAACCAAGTTTTAAGACCACGCTAATGGACATACAAAGTGTTGTTTTGCTGAGTTTAAAATATTTGTAAAGGGTATTTTTAGAACGCCCTAGTTTTAGTTCTGCTATGCTTTTGTTCTTCAGGTTTATTTGTTAATTTTACTTGCTAAATTAGTTTCATATATTTGTTAACTCTTAAGGTAGAAACGTTGTTTTACTTTCTCTTCTGGTAAGTAGGGGAAGTATTGTATTCCACCCAAAAATTCGATGTCGAGATTTCACCGGAAATATATGTTTTGAGGCCCCCTGAATCCAAAAAGGCATTTATAGAAAAAAGGTCCGTGTGTGTGTCTGTGTGTCAGTCTGTCAGTCTGTGGACAGCATAACTCAAAAACGAAAAGTCGGTTAAAAATCAAAGTTGGTACTTAAGTTTAATGTCAATCAAGGATGCGACACGAAGATTTTTAAGAAAATAGCTCCACCCTAAACTACCCTTTACATGGAAAATTTTTAGAACATTTTGATTTTCTTGAAAATGGCTCTAACGAGTTTTATTAAAATGTCATATGTTTGAGATATTTTTATGACAAATGAAATGTATATCTTGAATTTTCTGACTATAGCCCCTGTATTCGTATTTACTCTGGACGACTTTTGCATAACTGGTAAACCATTAGAGATAGACCAAATCATTCTTTACAAAAAATGTAGATCTTGCTAAAATACACAATTTATGTCCAAATAAATTTTCTTGTAGGGTGAACCATTTCGGAGATATTCCTTGTTATCTGTGTGAATTTCGGAAAACTTAGAACTTTCGTGAAAAGGATCAACGTTCATTTTTTATAAGTTAAGTGGGCAAAGGCAACAGAATCCCAAAGCTTTAAAACATTTGACTGTCGCACAAAGCCTACTGTATTCCCCCTTGTACCTACAGGGATATAAACAATAGCGTATTTTCTGTAAATGTTTATCTTGACTAACATGAAGATGGAAGGGTAGGTTTTTGTAAGAATAGTTAATACAAGTGTAAAGAAAGTCATGTGACTGCAACACATATTTTTATTTCCAGGGTCATTGAAAATTGCGAGTTTATATACACAATCCCCGAAAAATACCAAAAATGAAGGAAGAGATTCGAAATGTCATCGTCCTAATCGAGGAGCTATCAGTCTGAAGACAAACTTCATTGATAGAATGTATAAACTTAGGCTTTCACGGCCGGTGTCCTGACTATTAGGTATGTTGAGTTCTTCCGGGCTTGTAGGCCGTGGTCTAGAAGGCATTGTAGATACTAACGTTTCGCCAAGTACTGCGCTTGGCATCATCAGGGTAAGACGATCCGTTGTCTGCACTAGTCATAGTTCGAATGTGGAAGCAGAGAGAGAGAGAGAGAGAGAGAGGGGGATATGGAAGCAAAGACTGTTAATGACCGTTGGCGGGTGGGCGTGGCATTTTTGTGCTGACTACGGTGGTGATTGGCTCGTATCGTTTGGCGGGCTGGCTGTAGGCGGGGTTTTATTACAGCTGTTGTGTGTGTTTGACAGCCATGCTTTCTGTACACGGAGTGCTTCTTCCTTACGATTAAAGTTTTCTTTGTAGATTTCCATGGCTTCCCTTTCATTGATAGTAACAGAGTTACATGTGTCGTGAAAAATATATGGCATGTAGTTTTTCATATGTAATGGCAACATCTGTTCTCCTTGCTTTCATGTCGAAATGTCACATTTCATGAAAATTCAGAGTTGAAAACTGGCGTTCTTAATGGTGGAATAGTAATAAGTAATAGCAGGGATGCTCACTGACCAAGGCAAGGAGGACCTTCTCATCAGAGGCGGATGGTGCAGAGTATATGTAGTAGTACATACAATTCAATGAGAGGACAAATAGTTTTGTTTTCGATATGAAGACAATAAAGTTAGGTGCCTGATTTGTAAGAATCGTAGTTGCAGATTTCCTTTGCTTACGTTCTATATTCACGATAAATATTTTTCTCCTGTAAAAATACAACGAACTTTTGAAGCAACTGTACGACACATTCTCTTCATATTTTGAACACCTAAGAACATTTGAAACCAAAACCGATTTCTTTGCATTTTTGAAGTGACGTTTCACACAGATACAGAATATGAAACTACTTGCATTGCAGAATTTCACGACCGTAAAATGTTCTGAGAAAGAAGGATGGAAATTACTTAGGTTTCTGCCTATGTATCCGAGATTAGGTTTGTTTGCATCTAGTTTAGTGGCAGTCTTTGGTTCCACTTATATCTGCGATCAAACATTTTCAAAAATCAACTACATTAAAAGTGAGTATCGCAGCAAGATAAGTGAAAATCATCTTGCTTATCTCTTGAGACTGCAGTTCGTCTTTTGCACCAAATATTGAAGACCTTCTGGAACGTAAATTGTGCCCGAAAAATAATCCTCAGAAACTTCAACCTCCCCTAGCCTGCCTGCGCTTGAGCACCGCGGAGTAATAGTGCTGATGATAATAATATATAACGAAATATATAATAAAAGATTTCTACAAATGTGAATCCACATTAAGCATGCAGTAGATAGAAGTACTTTATTTGAAAATATGTAGAGAAAGTCATGTGAATATAGCACATCAGATTTCTTTTTACATAAATGAGGGTCAGAGATATCCATGCTTCTTGAGTATATACTTCTCATTCATTTTGTTCCTGAAGTGTTAATTTGTCATTATTATTGTTATCATTGTTGTTTATTTTAACACACCTAATTTGTGTTGGTTGAACCCAGGCTTTCTTATAATGACTTTTTTTCTTATTTTCAGGTCAGTCAGAGCTACAGAACATACTATGCATGTCTGGGTAAGTCACTGCACCTCTTTTGCAAGGGTTATCCACACTATGGGTTTCCTAACCTGCTGTCCAAGATCCTGTAGGTTAGGTAAATCTATATTTCAATTGGAAACGTTTGATTGCTGAACTTTTTAACAACTCCCACTGAAATAAAATTCTTCTTGTAGGAGAAATTTAACTGCAGAGTTTTGCATTTAGCTTTGGAGTGGAAGCTGAACGCTTTTCAAATTGCCGAGGAAATTAATTAACATGTTCCCTCTGGGTAGGTTTCGTGGAGAAACCTTAAAGAGATCTTATCGAGTCACCGTTTTAAACATAGAATTTGCTTGCAAAGGGAAATCTTTCGTGTTAAACTGAGCTCAGGTATAAATGTAGGATTTGTATTTCAAATTTAGCATCTGGAATGTATGACGAATGTTGAAGATATTCCAGAGCACATTAGAATTAGTTATTGTGAAATCTAATGAGCATTAATGTCAAGGAAAATACAAATTTAGGACGTAATTTGCGTAATGCTTCGCGTATCTACCAAAAATTGATCATACTTGGAATACCGAGATACATAATGAGCGAGTGAGTGAATGATTGAGTGAGTTATGTGAATGAGTGGTGTGTGAGTGATTGAATGAGTGAATGATTGAGTTGGTGAGTGAGTGGGAAAACAAAGCGAAAACCGGTTATAGATGAGTGCAATTGCAGTTATTCAGGAGGCGACTTCTCTCTTCACACTTGCTGAGTAACGTTCGTCAGCCCTGGTATAGAAGTATGGGGATTACAGGAGGATGGCAAGTTATAGCACAAACTGCGGAGAGTCACAAGTTAGAGAGTTAGATTATGGTCATTTTCTTATACAATATTAAACTTAGAAGAAATACATTTGTCAAAACATTGTGTAAAATATCCGGAAAAATGTTTAAAGAACAAGGTATAAGTCATCTTCTTAGGAAAAAATTGGAAGTCATGGTTAGGAGAGATGCGAGAAGATAAAATAATGTGAATACTTGGGAAAACTGTGAGAAAGATACGATATTTAGTGAGAGGATAAGAGACAATTACAGTTCTATAAGTTCATTTGGGGAAACAAAAAGTATAAATGTGAAATAAATGTGAGTGAGATATTATTACATGGATAAGAACAGGAATGGCCTAAGGAAGGGTATTCCAACGAGCGCGGCGTTTAACAAACGATTGCTGGAACCTTCAAGAGGCACCCGACGGCCGGCGTGTTTGTAGACACTTGAGATACGTCCGTCTTACGCCATCCTCGCTAAATAAGGAGACGAGGCAACGAGTTTGAGGAGTTACTGCTGTAGTTTCTGAGTCGGTCAGTGTGTCAGTGAGTGCGAGACAGCTGTGTGTGTGTGGGAAGGGTGGTTGAGTGAGAGGATGTGGTACTGTCGTCATGAAAGATACGTCGCGTCGAAGTGAAGAGGTTTTAATGCGTGTTGAGTTATTGTATTGTCTGAGTTAGGGTTTGAGAAACAGAGAAAGGAAGAGTGAGTGAAAGGAAGGAGTGAGTTGTCGACTACGAGAATAAAACAGTTGTGAGTTGTAATATCATGAAAGTTTCTAGACCGTTAACGTTAGTAGAATATAACAGTACCTTTGTGCAAACATTTTGGAAGAAAATAAAGTGAGGAAAAAGTAGTTAGACTGGATTTGATCGTTCTTGTCACAATACTATAAATTATATATAAATGTGCCTGATAAAGAGCCAGGTACTTAACATTGGTCATATGCATCCGTATGTAAATTAGCAGTAATAAATAAATAGATAAGCAGAATAAAACTGGCATAAGGTGGTTTGAAATATTATGTGGCATATACAATATGTGAGGGGAGGCACAGCAAGGAGAGGAATACAGGGGGGAGAGAGGTAATTTATTGAGACATAAATTGTGTATTTTAACAAGGTCTACATTTTTGGTATGTATGATTTGGTCTATCTGTAACGGTTTACCAGTCATGCAAAAGTCGTCCAGAGTAAATACGACTACAGGGGCTATAGCCAGAAAATTCAAGATATACATTTCATTTGTCATCAAAATATATCAAACATATGGTATTTTAATCAAAATCGTTAGAGCCATTTTCAAGAAAATCAAAATTTTCGAAAACTTTTCCATGTCAAGGGTAGTTTTGGGTGGGGCTATTTTCTTCAAAATCTTCCTGTCGCATCCTTGAAAGACATTAAACTTAAATACCAACTTTGGTTTTTAACAGACTTTTCCTTTTTGAGTTACGCTGTCCATAGACTGACAAACAGACACACACACGGACCTTTTTCTAAAAATGCTTTTTTGGATTCAGGGGGCCTCAAAACATGTATTTCCGCTGAAATCTCGACATGGAATTTTTTGATGGAATACAATACTTCTCCTGCTTACCAGTAGAGAAAGTAAAAACGATATGAAATGCTTACATCGTACACTTTCGCTGTCAGTACGTCATCAGTGAACTGCATCTGTTCCAGCGCATCTTCTAGCAATTTTCCATAGTTGAACTGAATATTAAATGTAATTTTTATGAAAAATATTGAAGGCAGTTTGGGGGGCCCTAACCACAAGGGGCCCCCGCGCCGCGGGGTCTGCGGAGCCGTTATTTACGCCACTGCTACAGATGAATATAAATATATACCTTTTTCATGGCCATGATGGTCATCGGGCTGCGATGTTCAGTTGTTGCCTTGCTTAGCATTAGTGTTGACAACATAACTACATAACCACAACATTCTACATAAGCGAGGCAAAGGAAATAAAAACGACATTGTGTGCAATGTCGTATTGGTTTTTTCATTTTTTGGGTAACAATTTTAATTTCACTCTCTGCGCTGCATTTAAAATCAACAGGTTCATCACAGTCCATATTCACGTTCAAATGACTCGACATTTTGTACTAGCATTGTAATACTAGCCTACTTGAATTCCACATTCCTTAAGAAACTTAAGTTGGCACTACTGGAGTATTAAAAGCTTTTGAGCGCTGAGTGTAAGAATTTTAAACTTTTAACATTGTCATAAACTGCTAAAAGACCAACTTTTACTATCAGTTTTATAAAAAAAGTAATTATATACGTTGCGGTAGCCACCATCCGAAAAACATAACCACCATAAAGCGCAAATGACATGTAAGATAATGTATTATAAACACATTAGAAAGGCAGAAAGGGCTTCCTTGCTGGGCGAACGTTTGGAAATGTATTTTAAATGGGTTTTATTATTTATTGTAACATAATATCTTGAAGAGGAATTTGTCATGACTCTACTTCTAATAAATGCTCATTTATATCACTCGTTGTCAACTTCTCTCAATAGTACTGTTATGCCCGGCTCGCCATACAACGAGGGATGGACGGGGCTGGACTGATTTGCGCTGCGTTCAAGGCCGGGCTGCCTCGCGGGACTGCTCTGTGTACATGACTTAACAATCGAGACGGCAGAAACAAAAGATGTATCGACAACGTTTGCGAGACTTCTAGCCGAGTCACTTCCGGTGCGTGCGTGTGTAGAAATCGAGAAGGGTCCGTGTGACGTCATCCCCAGTAAATATGAGTTTTCGTATATACAGTTACAGACACTAGTCTGTCAGTGTGTGAGAGAGCTGTGCATCGTAAGAAGATTGAGTCTTATATCGTCCTAAATAGTGCACGAGAGACAGAGGAAGTGAAGAAAGACACCAGAAGGACTGAGCAAGGTTGCGAAAAATAAAAATTGTGAGTTTTAGTAGCTCGAACGACTTTAGGTTGTGTTAACGACGAAAACAAAACTGTATTTGTGGCAAAGATTTAGAAGTGATCGAAATGTAACCGGACTGATTTTGTGATCTTGTCACAATACTTATTCCAAAATGTTTACAGTCCTTAATGAAATAATTCGGTATAGGGGGCCTGAATTTGGAGTTATTTCCTTTCTTAGTAGTTACATAATAAAGGCAGATACTTAAAGTCGTTTTAGTTACCTGTTTACCCGCTTGGTACACTTATCGAAACAAGGATCAACTTAGGAAAATGGCTGTTGGCAAACCTGACTGAAGTTTCTCTAGAAATATATCAGTGTAATACCAAGAATGCAAGTGCAGGTATGCAGAACAAACATGCTACAGCACATAAATCTTATGAAACTTTTTCAAGCTTTGTTGCAAATTTATAAGTTGGCAACATTGAAGGAAGACCACTCTTGACCCTTCTTTTTGATCTCTGGGAATAAAATTTGCAGATGCTTTGGTCCGGATCCAAATTGGTCTATCATAGTAGTCCTTTAGGCAAACAAACATGCGCAGAATGCATTTTGAATCGCTGAAAAATATATTTATTTTAAGAAAACAGCACACACGTAAAGTGAGCACATGTCTGCAGTGGCGGCCGGTGACTGAAGTTTGCATGACTAATTGTCATACTAGAGAATAATATTAACAAATCTGATGTGTTTCACTCAAATTATTTTCTCTACTCTTCTACCAATTAGTCTTACTAACACTTATTTCTCTGTCTTCTTCATGTAAGTCGAAATAAACATTTGCAGAAATTCTTATTGCTAATTTTCTTGTAGCTGCAAGGGGAAAACAGTAGACTTTGAACGACAGTCAAATCTTTAGAGCTAGTCGCTACATAAACGCTTTGAAATTCAACTCTTTGCAAGGCCAAAAGGGGAAAAAAAATGTGAAAAACAACTTTCCATTTGAGGAAAGTTCAAGTATTGCAAAACTCCCACAAATAACAAATGTATCTCCGAAATGGTTCACTCCACAAAAAATGCATTTGGATATAACTTGTGTTTTAACGAGAACTACATATTCTGTATAGTAAGATGTATTCTAGCAAAAAGTCATTAAAAGTAAATAGGACTACATGGGCTAGAGCTAGAAAATTCAAGGTATAAATTTAACTTGCCATAAAAATATCTTAAACACATGCATTTTAATCACAATCGTTGCATCCATTTTTGAGAAACTCGAAATTTTCCATGTAAAGGACAGGTTAGTGTGCAGGAATTTTCTTCAAAATCATTGTCGCATCCATAAAAGATATTAAAGTAAATACCAATTTTAGTTTTTAATCGACTTTTCCTTTTTGAGTTATGCTGTTCACACACACACACACACACACACACACACACACACACACACACACACACATACACAAACAGACCTTTTTTTAAAAAAATCAGATGTGTTGCACTCGCATGACTTTCTCTACTCTTGTACTAACCATTCTTACAAACTCTTATTCTTATTTCTTCTTTGTGTTAGTTGAGATAAACATTTGTACAAATTATTGCTTGTTTCCTTGTAGGTACAAGGGGAATGTTAGCATACAGTAGGCTTTGTGCGATAGTCAGATCTTTTAAAACTTTGAGATTCTGTTGTCTCTGCACACTTCACATATAAAATGAAAAACGATGATCCATTTTACGAAAGTTTTAAGTTTTCCCTAACTCGCACACATAACAAGGAATACCTCCGAAATGGTTCACCCTGCCAGAAAATTTATTGACATAAATTGTGTATTTTACCAAGATCTACATTTTTTGTGTAGTATGATTTGGTCTATCTCTAACGGTTTACCAGTTATGCAAAAGTTGTCCAGAGTAAATACGACTACAGGGGCTATAGCCAGCAAATTCAAGATATACATTTGATTTGTAATAACAATATCTCAAATATGACATTTTAATCAAAATCGTTAGAGCTATTTTCAAGAAAATCAAAATTTTCCATGTAAAGGGTAGTTTAGGGTGGGGCTATTTTCTTCAAAATCTTCGTGTCGCATCCTTGAAGGACATTAAACTTAAATACCAACTTTGGTTTTTGACCGACTTTTCGTTTTTGAGTTATGCTGTCCACAGACTGACACACATACACACACACGGACCTTTTTCTAAAAATGCTTTTTTTTTTTTTTTTTTTTTTGGATTCAGGGGGCCTCAAAATATATTTCCGGTGAAATATCGACATCAAATTTTTGGGTGGAATGCAATACTTTCCCTACTTACCTGTGGAGAAAGTAAAAAAGTGCTTTTCTTTTTATTCAAGGAGCCTGAAAGTATATTTCTGGGAAATCTTGATATCGAAATTTTGAGGCGAAAATAATACTTCCCTTACTTGCGATGCTAGAGAATTTAAAAAGGTACAATATTAAATAGTTTTAAAGTAATTGTGAGATTCACTTATATGACTCGTCTATTTGTATATCCTTTCAAGTAGCAAAACGTTTCAGTTACCATTGGTTGAAATCAGGTATTTCCTCAATGGGTTGTTCCACTGAAGCCATGGCAAGGACAGAGATCCTATTCTGTGTCATTTTGTTGTGCCGAAATGTTCTTATTCCCTTCAGAGTAGAAAAATTGGTTGTACTTCACATGAAGGGTAGAAATAGTAAGTAGTAAGTAGTTTCTTTAAGACGT
This sequence comes from Tenodera sinensis, assembly GCA_030765045.1. Classification (NCBI taxonomy): domain Eukaryota; kingdom Metazoa; phylum Arthropoda; class Insecta; order Mantodea; family Mantidae; genus Tenodera; species Tenodera sinensis. The sequence goes on from CM060970.1 coordinate 123,651,650, forward strand.
GCCTTCCAAACAGAAGAATTTAAGAGATTTAATTTATAAAAGAATGTCGAGTGAAAGAAAACAACTGAAGGAAGAGCTGTTAACTGAAACTTCTACCGCCCTGTTTGCATTGCGTGATATAGGCAACAGTTAATTTGGCATCACTGTCTTGGGCGGAGCTATGGTTTACGTCACTTTCATTGGATATACAGTTGAACCTGATTTACACGTCTATCAAGGGGAAGATACAAGATTACATAACTCAGAATTACTTACAACAGAGATATTGATAATGCATCATGTTTTTTCTTTTTAAAAAAAAAAACAATTGTGAAATTTTACAAACAACAAAAATATGTATAAAGAAAACATTACTCTGAACTTGGCCTTCCTTTATAGAAATCAGTTAATTTCGCTTGTTTCATTTTTCTAGCATTAAGTACATGATTATACATACTGTGGTATAAGCAATTCCTAAATCTGAGCAATTTTGGTTTTGGTTTTGTGTGCATTAAGTTCCACCTCTTATATGAATTTTAGTTTCTAATCTAGTGTGTACCATTTTCCTTTTTCTGTTCTCCTTGGCTGATTAAAAGCATCTGAGAACTGAAAGACAAAACCTCTGTTCAATAGTAAACACCAGATACCGAAAATGTTTGTTTACTACTCGTTTGTTGCTACAACATTGTCGCGCCCACTCAGGTTAGGTCTTTGTCAACAGAGATAAGGAAAATATGATTCGAGTTTCTTTTAAGATAGCATATACCGTATGTTCATTATAATTATACCTAAAACTTAGTTGTAGTTCCCTGAAATTTAATACGTATAACTACGAATTACGTATAAATGGAAATAAATAAGGTTTTATTAACACGTGTCTAAATTACATTTTGCCAGGACCTACACAAATTTAGTATAAATGCGAATTATGTAGAACTGGGTTACGTATAAAGCGGGTTCAACTATATATTTATTTATGTATTTATTTATTTACTTATTTACTGACTTACTGACTGACTGACTGACTGACTGACTTACTTACTGACTTACTAACTTACTAACTTACTAACTTACTTATTTACTTGCTTATTTACTTATTTATTTATACGTCATATAAGTTTGTTTACAAGGGCACACCTCCAAATTTCACGCTGTGCAGCTGCCCCTCGAGTTCTCTTAAATAAAATGACGGGGTAAAACTCATCTTAGCCAAAATGTACTACTTATGATCAACTTCCCAATAAGTAGGAGAACACCGCCAGAAATTGCTCATTCTTGGACGATCGCAAGAATTTCTGCCTTCCAGCAGGTGTAGGCTTTCTGCAGGTAAAAAATACAACCACCATATACAGGTGTAACAAAAAGGTATCATGTGCAAAAAATGTTTTCCTAAATTTTTGGCATACATTTTTGTTACACCCTGTGTTTTTCAGAAATGCTTCCATTATACGTATGGATAACGACACTAAGTGGGCCAATAACTCCGATAACAAGCTCTTTGGAGTTTGACAGAATCTTCCCAAACCTATCATGACGCGTTGCTTGGGTATGTCTTCCATTTGTGGATGATATTGGGCAATAATTGGAAAAGATATGATGACCCTTCCCAAGTTTTAGTATTGAAATGATAATGTTACGTAAGTGCAGAAAAATTAGCGGTTCATAACATATAGATGTGATCTGCAACAGAAAGGGTTTATTGTCGGGAAAAAAGTACTCCAGCATTAAGATTTGAGCCACATAAATGAAGGCCGGAGGGACGTGCGCTCACATGCGATACAGGCTAGCTGAGTATGAATGACGTCAGAAGTACAGCACGGTCATCAAATGTGCAAACAACTGCCACTAGAACCAAGAGTCAAAAACAACATAACGTAGTACTCTGCAAACTAGTGAAGCATTGCCTTGCAAGTGTATGCAAACTCAAGGTCAAGGTTCAGTATAACGCACCTGTTTTGTTTCTTCTCCCAGTGAGCTGCAGACGTGGAGTGATGGTGTTCTTTAGTGTCCATATAATGCTTGTAGGTTGTGCTGCAGTGAGACGGTTTTCATGATCAGGTTGTACCTACCTGCAGTTGTTTACATGCGCGAGCGATAACAGAAAAGTCCATGTGGAGTATACATATGGTTAAACACACACGCCTCCGGTCTTTATATGTATCTAATGGAGGATAAGTTCTGCTACAGCTCTTGTGTGGTCAAACATGCATTATAGCACTTGTGATTACAGTATAAATACAGTTTGTGCTGTTTAATCGCATTTATCAAAGAATAAAACCAATACATCATTGGTTCCCCCACTGCACGCCTTGAAACTTAGCTTGTTTTTAAAACCGTGTGTACCCGTAAAGAAATAGAACAACCGGTAAAGAGAGATGGCCTCATTTGGTGATGGGGTAAGTGTAGAGGGTAAACACTCGATTGCATTCCTGTCACCCCTCTTCCCCGCCTGATCCAGATGGTAACTGGATATACACTCGCTTTCCCTTTCATGTTTCAGGTAGACTTAGGACCTGTGCAGTGACGTTCTTTGTTGGACAGATAGTGGAGATGCATGACCGCTGGAAAGTTGTTCATCTTGGCCCGGTCTCAGGTCCCACAAGTGTTCCTCGGTTCCGCCAGAGCGAAGTGTTATCTGAGTAGCCGCCGGTATTACCGGGTCTTCAAGCTTGGAATCCTTAGAGACCTCTACGCGTCTCTGTCAGCCGGTCTGCCTAGGCCTTTAGCTTCTTGCCGTTCCTTCACCTCATCTTTTCATCCTGGTGTGGTAGACACACAAGATCCGCGTTGGGTTGAGGTGCGAGATGTACCTCTGATGTTACTTGGGGTACGTCGGGCAGAAAATTCGGGCCTCTCCAATAAAGTAGTTGTTCGGATTGGGTTGGACTGGGCAGGCAGTGGTTCCTGATATCAACAGGAGATTGAGTACCCGTCGGTGTTGCTCAAGTGGAGTTGTGAGTTGCCTAAATGTCCTTCAGCAGTACCCTGGAGAGGCAGCAGACGGTTGCTAGGTGCTGTCGACTTCGCAGAAATCTCGGTAGTCTTCCCTAATGGGTTGACGCACGTAAATGCCGCATCAATTTCCGTCCTGGTGTAAGTGGCAGACGCTGTATAAAATAGGTACAATCCTTAAGGGCTCACAGTTTTTTAGACTTCCTGTATACATGGGAGAGCAAGGCGGGTTGCTGTTTCTTGCCTCTGTGTGTATATTTTTGTCCTTTGTTCCTTGGTTATACATCAGGCATGATAAAACTTGGCCCAAAAGGGCCACTCCACTTAAATGCATTCTTGTCTCACTCCACCGGCTTTCTCTCCCCTTCATTGCTGTTCAACTTCGGACATGCCTCATTCGTTCACGAGTATGGCTCCGTCGGAACGTTTCTGAAGAGTGACAGAGAGAAGTTACAAAAACAGGAAAGTTTGAGGTTTTCAATTTGCAAATATAAACCTTCAGAATATCAAACGCCACTTTAATCAGAAGCATGAAGCAAACTTTCTGAATACTCGTATTTGCAAACGTATAAAGGGGACGATATGATTCCAATTTTTCAGGGTTTAGTTTATTATTTGTTTATTCAATATAAATTGTATTTCGGGTTATTGAGTTTAAAACCAAAGAGTGTATTATGTTGATAAAATAGCAATGGAACTTCAGTATGTTAATCATAAGACAGCGTAAGAATATTACACACATAAGATAAAGGAAGGTTATAAAATGTATTATTTAATTTGTCTAACCACATTAGGTGGCTGTAATAGTTGTATACAAAATGTGTTCAATATAAACACCGTGCAGAAATTACTACCACGCAAGTAGGACTGCGCTTGTTGTATCAAAACAACCTTGGTTACTCGGCAAGAGAATGTGGAGTAAGGCTACTCTTTCTTCGTACCCATGCCTGTTATATGTCAGGCCTGGATGATTCGCGGATACCTTGAACGACATTCATTTTTTTTTTTAAACCTATGAAACATACAGTTATCAAGTGCAAGACTTTGGCAGTCTGCGCTCAGTGAACATAAATTGCCCAGCTCTGTTGTAACTGAATCTCGGAATTTTGTTTAGTGCTTAGAAAAAACTCTGACGAAGTTTTCTTGTATGCATCACAGGTACGCATAGCATTGCAATCACATAAACAAACTTCTGTGTTGAAAGATTTTAAATCTGTTTGTCACGATTTGAATTTAGCAATAAAATAGACTGGAGCAATCCCAAAAGAGTTGTCACTTTTTACCTCAAGGTTTCGATGCTGTTACATATTCAAGTTTGACTTGTAACTGTGCAAAATTCTTGCGAAGTCTAAAAGATGTTACTGAGTTCTACAGTATTAAACTGGTCAGCATCTCCGAATGGAACTTGAATTTTAGCAAATCTCTCTCAGAAGGTTAGGTACCCAGTCAAGAAAGACCTCCAAGGACTCCTCAGTATGCGACTCAAGTTTGCATATAAAAACCATGTAAGCAATTCACAGTTTACGATTTGAACCTGCATCGCATGCTACTCGGGAGACAGAGCAAATTGTGAGAACCTGCCTTGTATAACTTATTTGAGTATATGCCACACTCACTCAGTACTAATCATATCACCAGTTATATTAAGGGACACTGGGAGTAAAATTTGAAAGTTCCACATTTTTTGATAGATTTTCTGAAATTTTTACTGTTTGTATTTCTATGAGAATAGGAGGTACACCAAATTTCATTAAAATTAGATAATTCGTTTAGGATATATAAATTATTTTATGAATTTAATAGGCACACTTTCAAAATATAGCTCGCGTCTATTGACTTTTCAAAATTCATTTATATTGACAGAACTGATACTCTAAAACATGGATAACAATTGTATGAAGAGATATTTCAAATACGTTTGCTGATTATGCTGTACATATTTTTTTAATAACAAAGAAAATGTAATCTTAAAAATTATTGATCTTTTTTTCATACAAAAAAAATATTTTTTGGAATTCATGTTAATGATAACATCAATATTGAATTTAGTTTTGTTTAACTGCTATTTATGAATACTTTTGGAAATTTTCATTGAATTTGAAGCAAAACTCAGGCGCGACGTTCTTTTGGAATGTGCAGAAATGTAGTTTTGAGAAAAACAGGCTTTTATATAGGAGCATCCTGTGTACGTTAAGGGAAGAGCGCTGGGCCGTAATGGCCACATGGAGTGGGGGATATGAAAAATGTTTGCTGATCCAAAAGCACAGGTGTTCCAGGAACATTTTTCGACTTTTTGACAATTTTGACCAAAATTTCACTCCCAGTGTCCCTTGCCAAACTTACCCGAGGAGCATTTTCGGTTATAAAAAATACTGTTTAAAAATGTTCTTCGTTATTTATTCCTTTAAGTTTTATCAAATACATAACTATTTGATACAGCTCGAATTTTTGGGACATCTTAAATTGTACAAACTTTTCTTTAACTTGCAATGTTTGTGTGGTTGTTCGGGTCAAATTCTACAACGAATTTTAAATAGTTATTCTCAACCGATTGAGCTGAAATGTTGCATACACTTTGGATGAAATACATGGTTAGTTATGTGGGGGGTTTACGGGCCCGTCGACAACTTGGTTAGTTATGTGACATCATTCTAAATCCAATATGGTGGAACGTCAAAATGGCAGTCTAGTTATTTGTTATGCACTCCCATGATATACGTATCAAGTAAGAGTTTACTAAGAAGAATACGAATAAAATAAATTAAAAGCAAGCTTTTATCTAAATTCTCTAAAAACAAAAAGAAATGTTAAATCAAGTCCATCAATTTATTTAATTACACAATCTGTCATATAAAAGCTTGCCGTGAGATTTACCTGTGTAGATAAACAAGAATACAATATGTAAGTTGGTCTTGATATAAGTAGTTCTAAGAAGAAGAAAAAATTGATGCGTTACACTCACATGACTTTCTTTACTCTTGTACTAACCATTGTTACAAACTCTTATTCCTGTATCTTCTTCGTGTTAGTTGAGATAAACATTTGCTGAGATTATGTTATTGCTTATTTCCTACAACAGTTAAATCTTTTAAAGCCTTCAAATTCCTTTCTCTTTGTACGATTAACATATACAAATGAATAACGATGTTACGTTTGACAGGAGTCAAACTCCAATACTCACGCAAAAGGCACATCTCCTAAAGGTTTATTCTACCAAAAAAAAAAAAAAAAAAAAAAAAAAAAATAAATAAATAAATAAATAAAAAAATAAAAAAAAAAAAAAATAAAAAAAATGAATTGTGTGTTTTAAGAGGTTGAATCAGGACTGAACGACGGGATTTGAACCACGGATCTTCCACTTATCGAGCGGCTGCTTTAACCTCTAAGCTACCATGACCAACTTGCCAGTACGACATTAAATTCCCCAGTCGATTCTTAAAACATTGCCCACACACGGCTTGTGTGCTTAAAAACACCAGCAGTAAGTTTGTTGGCATAAATAAATAATAATTACACGGAACTGTGTATTTTAACAAGATCTACATTTTCTGTATATTAAGATTTGGTCTATTTCTTAGTGGTTTACCAATTATACAGGTCATCCAGAGTAATTGGGACTTTATGGGCTATAGCCAGAAAATTCAGAATATACGTTTCATTTGTCATAAAAATATTTCAAACATATAACATATGGCAAACCTCGCGAGAAGCTTTTATATTACCTATATAAATTAGGTATGTAATGTAATAAATTGATGGATTACTCACTTTAAAGTTAACTTTCCTCTTTTTAATGCAATTAAATTAAAGATTGGTTTTAAATATTTTTGAACTAACGTTTTTTCTTCTTTTTAGAGCATTTACCTTTATCGTAGCTTATTGTTCCATGTCTAAGTTAATTTTAACCATATTTCTAGTATTGGTGAACACAATGAGGCACCTTTGGTCATGTAAATGCATATGTGGTCATATTTTGGTCAAATACAGGAATGAGAGCGTACCTTGAGCCATATTTTATGTATATGAATATTGGAAAGTGTAGAATGAGACTGAAAAATCGAATGTGGGATTTGAACCACGGTTCTACCGGTTACCGTCCTGCTGCTCTAACCGTTACGTCATTATATAACAAATGAGTAAACACCAGTTACTGGTAGTCACACTTTATTGCGTTCTAAACAGTTAGCCTAGCGCTAACGTTGCACTTTGATCATGTTTGTACAACAGAACAACCTTCGAATCGAAACACAATAAAGAACTGTCACATTACAACTCGTACTGAACTGCGCTTGGCACGATCCACAAGTGCTGTCCACTGAACGTCTTACTACAAGAACGACTGGAACAAGTTAGTCTCTGGGTACGAGCGGGTTCCTTATATAGTGTGTCATACAATGAGAGAGTTCTGGAAGTGGAATGATCTAGAGTGAAATAGGAGGAACAGTCTAGACGGAAAATGACAAACAGTAGTTATCGTTTCCGCATGGGCCATTGTCCTGCTGGAGGACGGGTCATTAGGACCTGAGTGTACTAACGAAGGTGAAAGAATATCACTCTTAATAGGCAATGAGGCGAATATTGAAGTAATATTGCTCTTTACCCTGTCCTCTACTACCAATACAAATATCCGCACCTAAACAACTAACAGCTTTACTTCTTGCTTTTGAAATGTTATTTTTGGGTTCAGGGAGCCAAAAAAAAAAAAAAAAAAAAACTCTGAATTTTCGGTAAAATTTTGATATTGCATGGGAAGGGGTAGAGTGAGACGGAAAAATTGAATGCCATGGCCGGGATTTGAACCATGGATCTACCAGTTACCGTCCGGCTGCTCTAACCACTAAGCTATCATGGTCAACGTGCCGATATGACATTAAATTGTCCAACTCACTCGCATTAGTCCCGGTAAACCACACAAAAAGATCTCAATTTACTCTGAGATAATATTCCTTAATGGCGACTTACAACTGATAGCTTACCGGTTAAAGCAGCTGGACGGTAACTGGTAGATTTGTGGTTCAAATCCCGGTCATGGCATACAATTTTTCAGTCTCACTCTACCCTTTCCAATCATGTCCTACACACGACTCTTGTGTGAAAAAAACCATTAATTACTTTGATATTGCGTTTTTGGATGGAGTGCAACCTTAGGATGCAGTCTACATGGGCGTCACGAAGAGGGGGCAGTAGGGGGACGCGGCCCTCTTGGTAATTAATGAATTTACAGTACAGTCATTTACTATTACACCATTTTAACTTTGATACAAAGAAGAAGTTTTTCTCAGGGTAGCAATACGAAAGGGATACCCGATTATTTCATAGCGCTTGTGTTACATATGAGCTTGCTAATGATGTTATTTACATTTAAGTGTAAATAAGGCATGCATTATTTTCAATTAGTAGTTACATACATTTACTAATTATCACTCTCAACAATACTTTCGTACCGACGGTTACAAATGTTTTATTTTATTATTGTCAAGTGGTTCCACGCCGGAACGTTAATTATTTTTGCAACATTTTTAAGGTTGAAGTCCATTGGAGTTCTTACCGACAAAGATTGAAAACACGACACCTGTAAATAAAGAACAAAATACTCATATCCATTGTTGCTAACAGCTTGCAGTAATACTGATGGAATGATATGTAAATATAATTGTTATATTGCAGTATATAGTGGGGGCATAAGTAACAAAGTAACAACAAACATACACACAAACACACACGTGCGTAAATTATTATAAAAGTAGATTCTGTAACTCATACCTTTCACAGTTTTTGGTAACAGAATGATGAATTAATAAGTTCCAACATACGCCCCCCTCCTGAGAAAAACGCTGCCGATGCCCATGCCAGTCTGTTGAGTTAGTTGGACTTGTTATTGGTTTTTATCCCAGATTGTGCATCTAAACAAGTAAGTTACGCCCTAGTGAACGTTGTTTGATTCCAACAAGACGGTACACTTTGCCACTGTCATCCGTGACTACCTCGATGTCACTTTTCCACATGACTGAGTTGGACGCACAATTACTGAAGTCTTGGCTACATCGCAGTCCCGTTTACATCAGACCATATAATCTGTTGTGTTCTACCTTCCTACAACTGACGCCGGACTCACTTGCTGTTCAAACGTGGCACCAACATTCGTCTGCACAAATAAACACAACCGCACATTTAACGTTTCATACATATACTTCTCCACATGTATTCATATATCCAGCGTTTTATTTTATTTATTTAGTTGGTTGGTTCGTTGGTTGTTTCGTTAGTTCGTTGGTTGGTTCGTTCGTTCGTTGGTTGGTTCGTTCGTTCGTTGGTTGGTTCGTTCGTTCGTTTGTTGGTTCGTTCGTTAGTTCGTAAGTTCGTTCGTTGATTCGTTCGTTCGTTGGTTGTTTCGTTCGTTGGTTGTTTCGTTCGTTCGTTGTTTGTTTCGTTAGTTCGTTGGTTGGTTCGTTCGTTCGTTGGTTGGTTCGTTCGTTCGTTGGTTGTTTCGTTCGTTCGTTGGTTGTTTCGTTAGTTCGTTGGTTGGTTCGTTGGTTGGTTCGTTCGTTGGTTGTTTCGTTCGTTCGTTGGTTGTTTCGTTAGTTCATTGGTTGGTTCGTTGGTTGGTTCGTTCGTTCGTTGGTTGGTTGGTTCGTTAGTTGGTTGGTTCGTTGGTTGGTTCGTTCGTTGGTTGTTTCGTTCGTTCGTTGCTTGTTTCGTTCGTTCGTTGGTTGTTTCGTTCGTTCGTTGGTTGGTTCGTTGGTTGGTTCGTTCGTTCGTTGTTTCGTTAGTTCGTTGGTTGGTTCGTTGGTTGTTTCGTTAGTTCATTGGTTGGTTCGTTGGTTGGTTCGTTCGTTCGTTGGTTGTTTCGTTCGTTCGTTGGTTCGTTCGTTAGTTCGTTTGTTCGTTGGTTGGTTCGTTCGTTCGTTGGTTGGTTCGTTCGTTGGTTGTTTCGTTAGTTCGTTGGTTGTTTCGTTAGTTCGTTGGTTGGTTCGTTCGTTAGTTCGTTCGTTGATTCGTTCGTTCGTTGGTTCGTTCGTTCTTTGGTTCGTTCGTTCGTTTGTTAGTTCGTTAGTTCGCTCGTTCGTGATTTACTTAGTGATTTACTTAGTGATTTATTTAGTGATTTACTTGGTGATTTATTTAGTGATTTAGGTATTTACTTCTTTACTTATTATTTATATACAGAGTTTCAATGTTTACACATCTTTCTATGCCAAGAATCTCCTTTCTCAACTCATCTCTCTTTATCTATTCCATTTCTTATGTATTTCCCACATTCATGACCTTTCAGGTTTCCTTTTCTTCTTTGGACTCCATTCCAAAATCTTCCTCGGTTATCTGGCTTTATTCATTCTTCTAATATATCGGTACCAACTCAGCTGTTTATATCTTACATAGTCTAATATTGAGTTCTTATTATTCATTTTTTCTTTTATAACATTACTTCTTATTTTCTCCAATCTTGAACATGTCGCTTACCTTCGTAAAAATCCATTTTCAGCGACATAAGTTTTGATTCTTAAATTTCTGCTTTAGTTCCATATGTGACAGTAGTTTTTACTATTGTATTATATATTTGCAGTTCGTTCTTCCTACGTATATGTCTGTTCCACAGAATACTTTTCAGCATTGATGTTATAACTTTACCTTTATTAATAATTTTCCTGTTCATGTTCATCTGTTTTTACCCGCAAAATTAAAATTCTTCACATCCTCCAATACAACCTCTCTGTTGATCCAGAATTAAATATTTGGTATCTATTCCACATCCATATAAAAGGTTTTTCCTAAATTTATTTTCAGCCCCCGCTTATCATATTCTTTTAGCAAATTTTTGATCATAAATTCCATATCTTCATACTTTTACGCAATTACTACCTGTTCGTCCGCAAATAACAGTGTCTGCTGATGCATCTCCAATTGATACTCCAATTCTTGGACATTTTTTGTTCCAATTTCATACTGATTTATGTATAAATACCTTAATATGGACGATATACTGCAACCCTGTCGGAGGCCTTTTGTTACTTAAATTTCTTCTGATACAGCTTTTCCAATGTTGAGTTTAGATATAGCATTTTGTACACCTTTTTTATTGTGTTACTTATTAATTTGTTAATGAATCTTCATATCCATTAATACTTCCTGCACCTTAAAAGGTTTAGAGCCATATGCTTTTTCTAAATTCACGAAAGTGAAATTAATTTGTTGCCCAATGTTGGTAGTCTTGTCAATCAATTAAACAATTTATTGAGAAGATGCATGTGATCTATCGTGGATCTTCCAGACCTGAAGTCTGCCTATATTTAATTCTCTTTACCTTTGCAATTTTCTTCTAAAATATTTAATGATTTTTTTCATATGTCCGGCGAAATATATTCATTACTGTGATTCTTCTATAATTCTTTCAGTCATTCTTCTTCCCTTTTTATGAACAATCGATATCAACCCAACTTTGCATTGTTCTGGTATTTCTTCACCATTTGGGAACCTTTCAAAAATGTTTTAACAATTCAAATAATTTCTTTGTTCCGTATTTAATTAATTTAATGAATTAATGTATATTGTACAACACAGAATAAGCCGCAAATAAGGATGTACAAGTTACAAAAACTGATCCAAGATTGTGGTTTAAATATATAAGCAGAAAAGTCAGATTCTGGGTTTATAGAAAAGCAACTAGTATCGAAGATAGTGTAAATGATAAAGTGTTGGAACAGGCGAGAAGCGTTTCACTACTTGAGTTGTAATGTAACCTTTAAAACAAACAATAAAGAAATAAGTAATAAAGTAAGTTGCAATATATTTGTGGAATAATAACTCGTATCTTGAAAAGAAAAAACCGAGAGGGTACCAATCCAAAAGTTTATAGGACAATAGCTCTTCCGGTTTTATTGTGTGGATTGGAGACATCGACAGATAAGAAGAAACATTGGAGTCAAATAAAAGCAGCAGAAATCAAATATCTGCAAGCAGTAGAAGGATATACAAGACAAGATCATATTAGAAATGAAGAAATAAGGAAAACGTTAGATAATTTTCGTTAAAGGAAAATGTACAAATAAATAGAGAAATATGAAAAAGTCATTTGTAAAGAATGGATCACTCTCGCATTTCAGTCATACAGTCATACCAATATAAACCTTCTGGTTTGTAACGGTATTAAGAGTAATACCGTTGGATATAAGAAATTATTATAGACTTGGGAACAGCCAGAAGGGGTATGTCCTGAAAGTGGAACGGTTAGTGTTCACGTAAACAGTGGAGTTGAACAGAAGAGGACGTGGAAAATGGAACTGTCTGAAGTTGTCAATCCCCATTATGCATTTCCAGTAGGATTTGTATTAATATGTGCCGTTCTTGTATTTGCGTTTGGATTCAGACTCCATTTGCCCAGCTCACGTATACAGGGGATGACCGGAAACCAACTGACAAGAAAAGAAAAATTAAAGATAAGCAAAAGTCACATGTTGGGCAAGGAAATACATCAAGTGATGAACAAGCAGATATAAATGGGACCGCTAGAAAGATGCTGAAAAAGAGCAATGCATAAAAACTGTTTCTAAACAAAATATGCAAGAAGCTTAACCTGTAAAGGAACAGAAAAATACAAACAAGGATGTTACCAAAGTAATTATTGGTAAACAGCAAAAGACAGTAACAAACTAGGAGCTAAACAGACAAAAGGAAAATCGAATGAAAGTAAAGGAGAAGAAATTAAGAACAGCAAGCTGAAAGGAACCAGGGACGTACTCCTGATGGAATTCTACCAAGATAAGGAATCAAAGAGAATGTAATTCCATTTTCCGTCATGATATAGGAGCATTCAGGGTTTTGTGTTATATACTGTAGGTCAAGTTTAAATGTTCATTTAGTGTAGGTCAAGTTTATTGTTGTTTTCTGGTATTCTTAATTTCACGAGATACGATGTAATGTTGGAAAGGTTTTACTTAGCATATAGATATTGTTTAAATTGTTAGTTATGCACATGTTGTTTGATGTGAACTTGCGCTATCCTGAAGATTCGGCGGATAGGAATTAATCAAAGGAGAGTGATATTTAGAAGGGTAATTTAAAGAGATTATTGCAATTGGCGCAGGTTATAATACAGTAATACCAATAAGATGGGAAGAAATATAAAGGCGGAACAGGAGAATTCACCTAAACCATGAAGAGATGGTGATGATGATGATGATGATGATGATGATGATGATGATGATGATGATGATGATGATGATGTGTCGGGCAACTATATAGCGTTTCACTCTTAGAACACAGTATGGAGTTAAATGGGACATCTCTGTCTCTATCTAGCGCATACAAGTTGCCATTAGCCGCGTCCTTTTCTACCCTCGCTCTGTTGCCAGATTCCTAATAGCATGGTATAAATATTCATTTGTTATAAATTTCAGGTTTGAACACATTATCCTATGCAGAATTTTTTTCTCTATCAGGTTATATCCTTTTCAGAGTCATTATACATTTCTATAGGTCCAAATTTCTTCACAAAACGTTTTTTTCAATAGAAGTCCGATATTTGCTGTTTCTACACTCATCACGCACTAACTAACAAACTAACAGCTAGAATGCATCTATATTTTTTTCTTAGGTAGAGTAAACTATAGTGCTACTACCTACCTAATTTGAATTCTCTATGTTTACCCAGTTAAGGGTTATAATTTTTTAAATTAAATGTTTTCGGGAAATTTTATATCTGTGCACTGCAAAAGTTACGCAGTGTGAAACTTTTTTGTTATTGAGTTTACATCAGGGAACCAGCGAGAACAAATGTTGAGGACTGTTGGAGAAAGTTTTTAAAATAAACCAAAAGGCAGTAACCTCTTTCTTTTATCCAGTAAGGCAAACAAAAGGTATTCATCTATTCAGCGTCAGGCCTAACACAGAAGATAGTATAAGGAGCAGCACTAACATTAGTTCGAAAGAAGCCGTGTGTGTAACTGTGAGCTGTTATTGCGTTATTTGTTTAATATTTAGGTAAATATTTGTAGTTATGGGGGGGGGGGGAGCTAGGAAGAGACGATATGTTGGTAAATTAAGAAGTAAGAAACGCCAAATAATTATGAATGTGTTAGATTATTTTTGAAGCAAAATGCTTGGCAGTAAAGGCAGTAAAAGAAACAGCTAAGGCTATCGGGTGTTCAGAAGTAGTAGTGTGTATGATTAAAAAGGAACTAATGGAAGGACCTCTAAGAACGCCATCGAAAAAGAAAGCAAAAGGGGCGGGACTACACAAAACGCTAGGTTAACGCAATATGATTGAATAGTGCAAGGTGGAGTGCGGCGAATTGTTCATTCTTTACAGTTTGCAAATATTCCACCCACGCTGAATATAATTTTGTCACAGTTCAACAGTGATGAGACCCTACCAAATTTCTCAAGGGCCACTCTGATTTGGGGTTGGAATATGAAAGAAGGGGTAACAAGTGCATATTAATAGAAAGAGACGATATCGATATCATCAAATGGCGACATAAATATCTAAAACACATAAAAAGGTTTAGCGACCAGGGGAAATCAATTGTTTATACAGACGAGTCATTTGTAAATTTAGGTTATACAGTAACAAAGGCATGGAGGGATACCAAAGTTAAAAGTGCCCATTGAAGGACTAAGTGCAGGACTCCGGCCACCTCGAGTCGCTCGCGGAGAAAGATTCGCAACTAGACATGTTGCAACACTGCGCTCCATTTAACGTGTACTGTCTTTTAAGGGTGAGACGCGCTTTAATTGAGTGATACGGCTTCATGATAAGAATGATTATAATGGAAAATTTGCATGGTTACATTGATGAAGTCATTGATTTGTTTGCTAAATTTGCAACGGAATATAAAAGGTTCAAATATCAGTTGTCTGTAGTAATATCACGAGAGAATTTGATATGACGATAATTTTGCGAGTGTCAAATGCTCGCAGAACTATCCAAGTACGAAAAGCTCGAGTGATAATTGTTTAGAGTATTCCACGAAATAATAATTCATCTAATCCTATTTAATATGAATTGGATTTTAAAATAAATAACTTACAACTTACAATCCTATTCATAGACTTTAATACATATTTGTGTCAACAGTTGGCACTAAAACTTATCCAATAGGCTGTGAGAACAACAACGTTAGCATTTAATCTAGGGAAATGTATTAGACATATATAAATGAATTAATTTGCGTTAGTAGGCTATTCATTAAAGGTAGGATTACTCTATTTAAAATTGCAGTTGTTAAATGTACAATTTTCAAAAGTAAATGAAGATGGCTGCTGTGTGACATTTATGGATGTGCAGGTTAGATTTTATTTATTGACAATTTTTGAGTAATCGTCCTTATTTATATGTAAATATGGCGTGAAAGAGGATGCGCTGGCATGTCCTGTAATGTTTATCAACTCCTGTTTTTTAGTACCAGTATCAATCATTCGTGAAATATTTAGCTTGGTGGAAACGCAAGAAAGAGGTGATAAAACCAAAGCGATAACAGCGCCACCAAGAGGTGATAATCCGTCATAAGTGCAGTAGTCAAGTTTTACCACGTTTTTAACTGGCTTTCTTGTCTTTCTGCTTGTTGTTGGTACAAATTTTGCAATCGATGTTTACTTTCTCTACTGGTAAGTAGGGGAAGTATTGTATTCCATCCAAAAATTCGATGTCGAGATTTCACCAGAAATATATGTTTTGAGACCCCCTGAATCCAAAAAAAAGCATTTTTAGAAAAAGGTCCGTGTGTGTCTGTGTGTCAGTCTGTCAGTCTGTGGACAGCATAACTCAAAAACGAAAAGTCGGTTAAAAACCAAAGTTGGTATTTAAGCTAAATGCCTTTCAAGGATGCGACAGGAAGATTTTGAAGAAACTAGCCCCACCCTAAACTACCCTTTAAATGGAACATTTTTCGAAATTTTGACTTTCTTGAAAACAGCTCTAACGATTTTGATTAAAATGTCATATGTTTGAGATATTTTTATGACAAATGAAATGTATATCTTGAATTTTATGGCTATAGCCCCTGTAGTCGTATTTACTCTGGATGACTTTTGCATAACTGGTAAACCGTTAGAGATAGACCAAATCATACTATACAAAAAATGTAGATCTTGCTAAAATACACAATTTATGTCTCAATAAATTTTCTTGTAGGGTGAACCATTTCGGAGATATTCCTTGTTATGTGTGTGAGTTTCGGAAAACTTAGCACTTTCGTGAAAAGGATCATCGTTGTTCATTTTTTATATGTTAAGTGGGCAAGGGCGACAGAATGCCAAATCTTTAAAACATTTGACTATCGCACAAAACCTACTGTATTCTAACATTCCCTTTGCATCTACAAGGAAATAAGCAATAAGATAAGTTTTACAAATGTTCATCTCAACTAACACGAAGAAGATATAGGAATAAGAGTTTGTAAGAATGGTTAGTACAAGAGTAGAGAAAGTCATGTGTGTGCAACACATCAGATTTTTAGTTTTCTGTCTTAAGGTAATATTTAATTTTTTTTCTTCTTCTTCTGACGATGGGTATAACAAACTAGAAATATTTACACTACCAATACTTAATATTTTACGTAACCACAAAAGGTTCAGAATGAAAAATTCATACATTTTCTCTTCAAATTCTGTAGCTTCTATAAAAATACAGGTATTTTAGACTTTTAATACATCATTTTGTTTCTCTAAACACGTACAATGATTTCAACCTTAATTATATCAAGTAAAGTGGCTGTTTAAAAAATTATGAATTTTGAAATTAAAAGTTCCCTTTTTTACCACTGAATTGTTGTTCAAATGGCTGCAGAATTGTTGTGATTCATGTTAGTTAATTCACATTATTTCCTGCCTAATGAGCTTCAAAATAATGTATGAATGAGGTGTGTAGCATAATTTTAAGAGTACTTCCTTGGGATTGAGAAAGGTAAAAATGTTGAGTATTTCTGAATGCATAATATACTTTTCTGCCATCAAGAAAAATTGTAAGTACAGGAAGATTGTTCACTTACAACCCAAAAATTCGATGTCGAGATTTAACCCCAAGTACATTGTTCAATGTCGTCTACTTAGAGCGCTGCTTACAAAGCAAGGAAACCGGGTTCGATTCCCGGCATCGGCATGGGGATTTTCTGCCGCTGAAAGACCTGGTTTGGGGTGCACTCAGCCTCATTAGGTCTCAGAAGAGCTAATTTAGGAGTTACTTGATTGAGAAGTAGCGGACCCTGGTCGAGAAGACCGCATAATCGGAGACGCATAAACGCGTCCTTGCTAGCGCACATCGTCGTCCGGATCAGGTCGCCCTTTGGGTCTCCCCTTACACATAGGAGTCACAATGATGGCCTGAGATGAAACCTTGCCCAAGGGTCATGTAACACGCTGAAATGACCTGAGTGCAGTGTGAAGCTCCAGTGTCGCACTGTCGTATATCGCACAATAGCGAGCATTTGAAACTTAAAATTCAATAAAGTGAGAAAATGTCAATGTAATGACTGAATTTCGTTCATGCATTATAAGCCATGCATCAAATTTTTCATTGAAGTTTGCTTACATCAGTAATTAGTTTGTGCAAAAAATCTGTCAGACTCAAATTTTTGTCCGTACACATTGTCGTTTATTACTTTCTCTACTAAGGTTCTTGAAAATTACTTTTTCACCATATTAGCTTTTCGAAAATGTTCCACGTCATGCAGTTTTCATCCAATTCTTCTGAAAATTGTCGTGTGGGTTTCCAAAATACAGACAGCCATATACATTTTCTCTTTTCAAAGGGTCTTTGAGTTACAAATTTTTAAAGTAGCATAAAACTTAAATATAACTAAAAATTTCAAATCATCGAATTTAATTATTTCCTTTTGAACTATGGATAGTAACGCAAAATTAATGTCAGATTTGTACGTTATAATCAGGTAAATGTAACGGAGTTTAATAAAGAATTAATTAATTATTAATTATTATTAATTATCGTACTAATGTTGATAAGCACAACATTACGCTGATGACCAGGTAGTTGAACGCCCTTAAACCTACACATATAACACAACATTAAAAATAAATTTTCAATTAAATTATTTGAAAACTTCAGAAAATCATATTTTAAAAGTGTATTACCTTAACCATTTTAAGATACTAAGACTTTCTCAAATCCAAAGGCTTTGTTCTTTTTATTTATTTCGTTTTCTTTCTTTCTTTCTTACTTTCTTTCTTTCTTTCTTTCTTTCTTTCTTTCTCTTTGTAACTCTTTCTTACTCTTTCTTACTCTTTCTCACTCTTTCTCACTCTTTCTCACTCTTTCTCACTCTTTCTCACTCTTTCTCACTCTTTCTCACTCTTTTCTCACTCTTTTCTTACTCTTTTCTTACTCTTTTCTTACTCTTTTCTTACTCTTTCTTACTCTTTCTTTCTTTTTCTTCCTGTGTCTGTCTTTCTTTCTTTCTTTCTTACTCTTTCTTTCTTTTTCTTCCTGTGTCTGTCTTTCTTTCTTTCTTTCTTTCTTTCTTTCTTTCTTTCTTTCTTTCTGTGTCGGTCTTTCTTTCTTTGTTTTTCTTTGTTTCTTTCTTTTTGTCTCTCTTTTTGTTCCTCTTTTTCGTTCTTTCGTTCTTTCATTCGTTCTTTCGTTCCTTCCTTCTCTTTCTGTCCTGTCTTTCTTCCTTTCTCTCTCTCTCTGTCACTCTCTCCCTCTCTCTCTTTGTCACGCAAAAAGGGTCTAATTTCAAAGCAATCACATAGCATCGCCCTTGAAAATATTTTGCTATCACTCAAGCCTACTGTATATATGCAGTAAAATAATGTTTACACCGTTTAACATGAAATAGATAGAAAAATGTTGTGACGTCGGGCTCAGCGCACAACAAAGGACAGGCGAGACCAAGTTACTTCTCAACACACAGAGACCAGCGAACGAGCAAAGGCGTTCAAGGCGAAGCTACCTCAGGCTTATTAATTATCTGCCTGTAAAGTTTGTTTATAAGTATTTTATTTGAGTTTCATTGCAAATCCTGTTTTTTACTCTTTTTGGCTTCTAAGGTGCTTATACCACGGAAAGGTTCTGGTCCTATAAAGGATGGAGATCCTGTTTCTTTTGCTAGCACACCAACCTTTTCATTTCCTGCAATACCCATATGACCGGGTACCCACCGTAACTGTACACTGTTACGACAGTAAAGATCGGAAAGTTATAAGGATATTTTTCTCTACAAGTCCCGTTTTCCAGCAATGATGTGCACTTTGGAGTATATTATTATTATTATTGTTATTATTATTATTATTATTATTATTATTATTATTATTATTATTATTATTATTATTATTATTATTATTATTATTATTATTATTATTATTATTATTATTATTATTAACAATAGATTTGTTTTTTTGCTCACCACTTTTAATAATTTCGCCCTCTTTTCTGTGGTTCATTGCGCACTGATCACATAACTGCAATGCACATGAATACCAGAGAATTTGTAAAAATCACACACGTCTCAGATTCCGAAACCTATCGAAAACCTTCACTGAAGTACAACCCCTTCAACTGTCATACCACATCATTTTATCATGTCCAAGACACGAGGACCAGATTTGTTGGCGTAGTATGTCTTGTGCACTACAAACATTTTCCTTTAAACGGTGATTGGTGAATGAGTGTATAACAATAATTTCATTATTACCTTGACAACTTTGTTGCTGGAAGTTTTTACGTGGACTTGTAGAACCTGAATTAGCCGGCAGCGACATTTTCCACTGCAAAATCTAAAATCCAAACACTTTGTTTTAAACTTTATTTTTTTAAGGAATATGTTAGGACATGTTGATATAGTCTAAATACCAATGTGGCCTTGAAAGCAAGCGAATAATCTATAATTTTTTGTTGCAGTTATTTCGGTTTAAAAGCGTGCTTTAACGTTCGGAGCTAAAAGATGTTTAAAATCTGCTTCCAGCAACATTTTAAATTTTATTATTTTAAAAAATGTAGAACTATATAAAAGATTTTTCGTGGATAGTGTGGTATTCTTCGGCATGTTTGATACCAAAATGCATGTTCATACTTTCTTAGTTGCATTTGTACAATAGAAAAATAAATAAATAAATAATAAATAAATAAATAATGAATAAATGAATGAATGAATAAATGAATAAATGAATAAATAAATGAATGAATGAATGAATAAATGAATAAATGAATAAATAAATAAATAAATGAATGAATGAATGAATAAATGAATAAATAAATAGATAGATACATAGGTGGGTGGATGGGTGGGTGGGTGAGTGGATGGGTGGGTGGATGGGTGGGTGCATGGGTAGGTGGATGGGTAGGTGGATAGATAGAATGGGATAGGTAGATGGGATAGGTAGATGGGATAGGTAGATGGGATAGGTAGATGGGATAGGTAGATGGGATAGGTAGATGGGATAGATAGATGGGATAGATAGATGGGACAGGTAGATGGGACAGGTAGATTGGACAGGTAGATTGGACAGGTAGATTGGACAGGTAGATTGGACAGGTAGATTGGACAGATAGATTGGACAGATAGATTGGACAGGTAGATTGGACAGGTAGATTGGACAGGTAGATTGGACAGATAGATTGGACAGATAGATTGGACAGATAGATTGGACAGATAGATTGGACAGATAGATTGGACAGGTAGATTGGACAGGTAGATTGGACAGGTAGATTGGACAGGTAGATTGGACAGGTAGATTGGACAGGTAGATTGGACAGGTAGATTGGACAGATAGATTGGACAGATAGATTGGACAGATAGATTGGACAGATAGATTGGACAGGTAGATTGGACAGGTAGATTGGACAGGTAGATTGGACAGGTAGATTGGACAGGTAGATTGGACAGGTAGATTGGACAGATAGATTGGACAGATAGATTGGACAGGTAGATTGGACAGGTAGATTGGACAGGTAGATTGGACAGGTAGATTGGACAGGTAGATTGGACAGGTAGATTGGACAGATAGATTGGACAGATAGATTGGACAGATAGATTGGACAGATAGATTGGACAGATAGATTGGACAGATAGATTGGATAGATAGATAGGTAAATAAATAAATAAAAGTGTGTGAGTAAGTAAATTAATTAATAAGTAAATTAATAAGTAAATAAAAAATTCACATTTGGCAACGGTGCACTTAATTCTTCGATAACAAAAGCATGGTCAATAAGAGCGCATTGCGCCTTCATGACGGGAAAAAATCCTATAGATACGTAGTTATTATGCACTGAATGGGGTTTTTTCTTCAAAGTGAAGTGTTAATAATCAGTGCAAATTTATTCTCCACACCCGAGACTAGACTAAACAACCAGGGCAAGCGGGACTACATTTTGGCAGCGAATAACCCACCCTTGCGCATATCCTTCCGCTTCTTCACTCTGCAGAGGTCGCAAATCTTCTTTTCTTTTGCTCTTGTTTTACATCGCTGGCAGCGACAAACTGCCAGAACACGTCCCTGAGACATTAATCAAGGACAACAGTGAAACACAAAGAAGCAGTGAAAGATGGTTATGGCTACTGAACACTACAATATATTCCTGTAATCTCTGTTGTCGAAATCAAGCAATTATGCCACTTCTTCAGATGCCAGGAGCCTGTGCCAAGGATAACAGCTATATTGGATGTTGCAGCCTCGAACAGACCTAAGTAAAATAAACTCAACTACTAATCCAGTTTTCGATAATTCTCTTACACCTTTTATCTTCATTATATCCTCTGGATATCTCCCTATTTATCTTAGAAGCAAGTTAATTATTAAAACATTTCAAAAGCTGCAGACTATAAGTATTTCGTGCCTCTTTACGGCTCATTAATTATTCCTCATATCAGGAATAGTTGCTACGAGTTTATATTTTTAACTGTACTTTTCAGGAATTATTTCTGTGTGATTCATGTACACTAAAACATTGGCTTTGAAAATAATTTCATTTGGCAGGATTATCAATAAAGTTGTGACGTGTGTAACACAGGAAAAATTGCTACAAATAAGTAATATTTTCCAAAACTATTCAAATTTTTGAAGGACTGTTACTTCAGTTGTCATAAGGATACCAAGAAAAGTGACACTATGGTTAAGTGCACGACTCGTGTTCGCAAGATCGTGGGTTCGACCTTACTCACCCATGTTTTTTTTTTCGGGGGTAGATTAATTACATCCCCCGAATTTCCTGCCCCTCTATTTCACCTTATTTCCCCTACATTCTGCTTGGCCGTCTCAAGGTTGTAAGTGGCCGCGTCTTAGCCGAGTGGTTAGACCATTCGCTTCTCACCCAAGCGGCCCTGGTTCGATCCCAGGGAATCGCATCTGGGATTCGTGGTGGACGAAGCGGCGCTGGGGCGGATTTCCCCCACCATCTCATTCCACCGGTGCTCTATCTTCATTCCATGTATCATCAGTGTCACCGCCTGCGGTGCCGTAGTAGTAAAAGTGGGCGTTAAACACTACACAAAAGTTGTAAGTGTCGGCCGCATGATAGGGAATATATCCTTCATCCTCCGGTATCCGAGTCCCGGTCTCCCAGTGGAATGCATAAATCTGCAGAGAGAAAGGCAGCTGGTTGTAAAGGTTGCCACCAGGGGAGCTCAATGTGTAAACTGTAGGTGGCCTCCTTTCGGTACCATTTCTCCTAATCCCGCCACCCCCTGTCTTATAACAAATATGTTACCGGGCTTCCGATGTCGATGTTTTCAGGCCACAAGTTGATGTTCCTGGTTGTAACAAATATTACCTTGCTATGAGTTGTGGTTACCAGCTAATAACACACTTTGCTACAAGGGTTGGGTCGATGGTTGGTGATTATTTAAAATAGATATTAAACTCCGTTGTCGGATAATGCACTCAGAATTGTTGTAGACGATGTTCTCCTCCCACGACTGGCTAAAGCAATGAGTTCTTAATTTCAAGGTATGCGCAGGTATTACGAAAGATGACGGCCGATACACATTTTATACATTTTAATGGCGTATCACTTTTATACTTTTTAAAGAGGCCAGTTAAAATAATACTTCACTATTCACTGATAATCCATAATCCACACATATATGCGTGGCACGTTACGCGTCTGTCTCCCAAGGCACACCACTAACCGTTGAGCTTTTGTAAGCCAAGCAAGGCCTAGCATAAAATATGTCCGTTGTGTGATACCCAACATATTCCCATTTCATTAGTCTTCTTATATTTTCTTCTATTTGCTTTAACTTATCACAATATTATCATTCTTATTTATTACCTTTATTCTACTGTTATAATTCTTTATATTACTAAGTGCTTTATTTCCTTTAATTTATGACTTGCTCTTTTTAAATTGCTAACGTCAAATGAATTTCCACATACCATACCGACATCAAATGAATTTATGAATCAGTCTCCTATCAGGTCATGCCTCATCAGCGGCGTAGATCTTCCATAGACCGAGGTGCTAAGTCTCTCCGGAGCTTCTCATACCCCATACCTGATATCCAGTGGCGGTTATTCAAGTGAAGCAGGTGAAGAGGTTTTCACCTGAAAATAGCAGTATTCTATTTTCGTTAATGTTGGCATTATTACTGCCATTCTAACAGTTTAGTCAGAAATTTCAACTGCTAGGAGCCGTAGCAGCGTCAGTGACCAACCCTTCTTTTGTTTGGAACTTACAGCCTGGCAACCGGCAGGAAAAATTGGTGGGAGGGCACCCTCAGATCGGTTCCAAGGAAAAGTGCATCAGTCAGAATTACGGAAGAAACTGCTGCACTAAACAGCTTGGTTGCCATGGCAACATGACGTCACGAAACAACGTGCTACGGGTAAATAACACGGGCATGCACATGTTTCAGGCAAGCAAGAAATATTTTCACTTGGGTAGAGGCACAGAACGCGGTAGAGGGGATGGTTTCTGTTTTCGCGCGCTTAGAAGATAATATTCGTTTACCTCGAGGAAGAGCTGGTGGTAAACTTAAAACGTAGTGTTTTACATAACTGTGAACGGTATAATTTACGAATTTGCTAGACTCCAGTGCTTTTAATATTTAAATTACGGAATATAAGTGTTTTGTTATGAATCCAGTGAACGATACAGTTTGCAATTTACTAGAAACCCCATTTTCCAGGTGGAAAGATGAAGACAAGAAGGATGTTTTAAACTTTGGGCGGCCCACTGATATCATTGATACAGCCCTTAAAAGAGAGGATAAGAAAACAGGGAATACTTATAACATTAAATTCAAAAGCTCTTGGCTCGATAACTCTCTTTGGTTACACAGTAGCCGTAGTTTGCAAGCGCTATTCTGCTGGCCTTGTTTACCTTTTAGCAACAAAAGTAACGTGTGGGACAAAGAGAGATTCGTAGATTTCATTAATATAACCCGTTCCCTTCACAACCACAATGATTCGGCGGGACATTTAAAATGTAAATTACAACTAAACGCTTTTGAAAGGGGGGGGGGAGAAAAATAAACACAATGGCTGACGCTGTTCAAGGAAACAGCAGACTTTTTCATGTGCGTTTCAATGGAAATGTGACATTAAATAGGCTTTTTCTGCAGTTGATCATTAAACCAACATTGTATTTAGGTAAACAAGAACTTGCATTTTGAGGTCATGATGAGAGTGCGCTTTCGCTAAGTGGGGAAATTTCAAGGAGCTTGTGTACAGAAAGTCCATTAGAAATCCAAAACCACTATAATAAAATTAAAAGTATATTCAGCGGTTATTCTAAATCTATACAAAATGAGGTGATTGGATGTATTTCGGAATACTTACAGACCTGAAATTAATGTTTCAGATTTTTTCTGTTGAAGTTGACGACACTACAGATATTTGTCAACAGTCTCAGTGCTCTATCATCGTAAGATACGTGAATACAGAGAGCACATTGGTTGAACGATTTTTCGGATTTCATGATGTGAGTGTTGACAGGTCCGCAGAAACATTGTTCCTTTTGCTGCATGGTTTTCTTAAAGAATTTAATTATGAACGTAAATTACTTGCACAATGTTACGATGGAGCGAGTGTTATGTCAGGACATTTGAATGGACTTCAAAAAAGAATCAAGAATAATGTTCCTCGGGCAGTTTTTGTACATTGTTTGGCTCACCGTTTAAATTTAATTTTAAAACAAAGCTGTATATATTTGCATCCGCCATGTTTATTTCTCTCACTTACTACGCGATCTGTCATATGTATTGGACCAAAATGAATCATAGTGTGACAGACAGTTTCTTTTGTGTCCAGCTCCATTGGATACAAAAAGTTTGGTAAAAAATGTTGGACCGGCTTTGCATTGTATTTTCAGCATGCTTAAGTGAACTTCTTCACCTATTTTGTAAGGCACGAGCCGCCACTGCTGATATCATAAAGAACATCTTATAATCTTGAAAACTCTTGAGTCCTGCAAAAGGCTGAAATCTAGAGCAATTCCTTAGTGCCTTTAATACAGTAATTTACACATAATCACTTTGTTATTTGTACACTGTATGTATTAAGAAATATTTGTGTAAATATTATTTAAACGTATTTTATATTTGCGCTATGTATGAATATATATGCATGTGTATACATGTGTAAGAAAGAAAGAGATTCCGAGTATTTTTCATTGTGTAGCAAATAATTATCAAACCGTATATTTTTCTAGTGAACATGTATAGGCTTCAGACCGATGTGATTTATGCAGCTTATTTAAGTATAAAACAAGTACAACAGATGCTTCAGTCTATACCTGCTAAAAAAAATTATAATACTTCAAGAGGAAAACAACATATAGGAATTTTCAAGTATAAAGGGAATCAAGTTCAACTGTTTCAGGACTTCACGCAGTGACATCGTCAAAGGTATGTGTTGTTGTTGATCTAATGTGCAGGATTTTGATTCATCAATGTTTCCCTAGCAAGCCAATATAAATCATGTATCTTCGCATCTGGTACAGCCTTCCAGAGGTGTTGTTCATTTAAAATCGTGTCAGCATTGCAGATCTTGCATGCATTCTCGTTCATAAAACCAAACACTCATGTCCAGTGAGCAACTGCTTCTTTTTGTTTGGAGTAATCTATAATAAGATTTCAGGTACTTTATATTATAAGATTCATGTGGACTATCATATCGTTCAATTGCTTGAATGGCAGAAACTGAGTCTGTGAGAACAAATACTTCTGTATCTGTTCTAATTTTCCTTATATTGCAACCACTTCACCATCAACATTTGTGGATTGTCTAGACCATGTAAAATAATGTGAAAAGTATTTACAACATAACCACGTTCCACATTATTTCTCAATTTATCTGCAGAACCATCTGTATAAATTCTGAGCCACTCTGTTTCGGGGAATCGATTGTGTAGATGTTCAGTTGTAGCAATTCTGCATAATTCTGGTGAGTCTTCTAGCTTATTTAGTTGTTCTGTCAAATCTTTATTTGTTACTAATTCACTGGATTAGTCCTAGGAGGTTGAGGAGTGCTTTTTTGTGACAAATTTAGGTAATTATAATTCTTCTCTAAAAATATTTGTTTGTGATATGTGTTTTTAGCTTATATCGCCAAAAGTATGTTGACACACAGCTGTTGGGTGTGTCGACCGTCAATAAAACCATATTTTTACCTGTCGGGATTGCTACTGTAGCGGTCATTGGCAATTAAAAATAATTAAAGTTGCTCCTGTGGTGTAGGTTTGTGCATCTGCATCCATACCTACTATAAATGGTTCCTAGATATTTATCCTAATTTCTTTTTTAGACCGTTGATAGTAAAAGTCGGCCTTTTAGCAGTGTATGACAGTGTTAAAAGTATAAAATTCCTGCACTCAGTGTTCAAAAGCTTTTAACACTCCAGTAATACCAACTTTGGATTCTTACAGAATGTGCCTATGGCCTCATTCAAGTAAGCCACGAATCTCAGATATACAATACTTGTACACGTATAAAATGGTGAGTCATTTGAATGTAAATATGGACTGTGCTGAACGTATCGAACTTTTACAAGCAGCGGAGAGATTGAAATTAGAATTGTTACCCAAAAAATCTGATGTGTTGCACTCTACTCTTGTACTAACCATTCTTACAAACTCTTATTCCTATATCTTCTTCGTGTTAGTCAAGATAAACATTTGTACAAATTATCTTATTGCTGATTTCCTTGTAGGTGCAAGAGGAATGTTAGAATACAGTAGGCTTTGTGCGATAGTCAAATGTTTTAAAGCTTTGAGACTATAAATTGTGTATTTTAGCAAGATCTATATTTTTTGTATAGTATGATTTGGTCTATCTCTAACGGTTTATCAGTTATGCAAAAGTCGTCCAGAGTAAATACGACTACAGGGACTATAGCCAGAAAATTCAAGATATAAATTTCATTTGTCATAAAAATATCTCAAACATATGGTATTTTAATCAAAATCATTAGAGCCATTTTCAAGAAAATCGAAATTTTCGAAAAATTTTCCATGTAAAGGGTAGTTTAGGGTGGGGCTATTTTCTTCAAAATATTCGTGTGGCATCCTTGAAAGACATTAAACTGAAATGCCAACTTTGGTTTTTAACTGACTTTTCGTTTTTGAGCTATGCTGTCCACAGACTGACAGACTGACACACACACAGACACACTCATAAATAACTATTTCCTAAGGCAAAATTATTAATTTCAATTTCTCCTAAAAACCATTAAGTTTACTAAAACCAAATTATTCTAAAACAGCTTGCTACAACCGTAATTCCTAGACATAAAATTTCTAAATTACTTTTATTTCGACGACACATCGCATTATATATGGTGTTTGTAACCCATAGACCACATGATACTTGCATTTCATCCTTATATGGCTTCAGTTTCATTACATATGAACATTGTGATTTATGGCCCACAAACGTTGTAATATGTAATCTTCTTTAGGGTACAGCGCATACTGAAACACTAAATGTCCTTAGCCTGTTCTGACATGCAAGATATTTCTTCTTAGGTTGTGCCTTGGTAGTTATTCCTAACCCATTGTAGGTCCAGTATCGGCCTGTTATTTTTGGACCTCTGTTGAAAGCTATGCAAGTTAGTTTTGTTTCAGTCCCCTCTCTTTAAAACAATTTATAATTCCTAGTCCTTTCTGTATATTGAAAATTTAGTAACTAAACTTTAACACCTAATTTCCTAGTTACAAAATTCAACAGTGACACATTAGGACAACAAAAAATTATGAATCAATTTTTAATATAATTGCATTAGGAGAAATGTATTAGGGAAATTTTATTTTAGGAAAGCCGTATCTCAGGCAAAAATAATTAGAAAAAATGCGTTAGGAACAAAAGTTTGACATTTTTACTCTCTCTACTGGTAAGTAGGGGAAGTATTGTATTCCACCCAAAAATTCGATGTCGAGATTTCACCGGAAATATATGTTTTGAGGCCCCCTGAATCCAAAAAAAGCAGTTTGAGAAAAAGGTCCGTGTGTGTGTCTGTGTGTCAGTCTGTGGACAGCATAACTCAAAAACGAAAAGATGGTTAAAAACCAAAGTTGGTATTTAAGTTTAATGTCGTTCAAGGATGTGACACGAAGATTTTGAAGAAAATAGCCCCACCCTAAACTACCCTTTACATGGAAGATTTTTCGAAAATTTTCATTTTCTTGAAAATGGCTCTAACGATTTTGATTAAAGTGTCATATGTTTGAGATATTTTGATGAAAAAATGAAATGTATATCTTGAATTTTCTGGCTATAGCCCCTGTAGTCGTATTTATTGTGGACGACTTTTGCATAACTCGTAAACCGTTAGAGATAGACCAAATCATACTATACAAAAAATGTACATCTCACTAAAATACACAATTTATGTCTCAATAAAGTTTCTTGTAAGGTGAACCATTTCGGAGATATTCCTTGTTATGTGTGTGAGTTGACCTGCACTTAATCTTTGTTAATATAAACCTCTCAGATAACGCACTGACATATAATGAAAGGATGGAAACAGGGGATTCACTACATAACAACGTGACTCAGCATTGCTTCTCGCCACCTGGCGAGTTACATCATCATATGCAACACTACCAATATGAAAAATATTATCCAGGTGGAGAAAAACCATAAAAATCATTTAAAAATATTATATAGACTATAGTATTGAAATAATATGCATTTCCCTCCAAATTAAATTAGGCGTATAAAATGTTAAAAAGCTCTTCAAATACCGAAAATAAAACCAACTGCACTTTATCTTTGTCAACGTTTTGAGCAGCACGAGTATGGCAACGCTTGCCTCTGGGTGGTCTTCAAACGTAACAGTGTTGTGAACTGGTTCCCTCCAAATTAAATTAGGCGTATAAAATGTTAAAAAGCTCTTCAAATACCGAAAATAAAACCAACTTAGAGTGCTGGATTAATTAATTTACAGAACGAGTTTTCGGATGATTTAATATCTACAGATAATAGGGCACTGTTTTGTGAAGCGTGTGACAAAAATATAGGGAGTGAGAAAATATTTCAAATAGTTCAGCACATAAACACAGCAAAACATAAGGAGAATTTAATAAGAAAACTCGCAAACAAATAACCTGTTCTAAAACAATTAGTAGAGTTGCCTTTATTTGTTACCTTGTATGGTAAAATCAGGAAAAACTCTGAAAGGTGTTTTTCCTAACTTAATTCATATAACTTGTTAGGCACACGCTCTTCATCGAATTTCTAAGACAATACGCGATTATTTCCCACTGGAAGATAGATTTGTGTCCAGTACAAAGAGAATTTTTGTTAAATCTCCTAAAAGAGTTAAGTTGTTTAGATCAACAGCACCTAATATCTGACTTCCTCCTGCACCGGTGTTAGCTCGATGGGAAACATGGGTCGATGCAGTTTTATATTATGCTGAGCACATAGAAGTAATCGAAGAGGTTGTTAATTCATTGGACTCGAACGATGCTTCATCAATACAAACTGTGCAACATATTCCGTCAGGCACTAGGTTAAAGAAGGATCTTAGTTTCATATCTGCCCATTTTTCGTTCTTACCAACAGCCATAATGGCATTGGAAGCCGTAGGATTTCCTTTGCATGAATCACTCACTGTGCTTGAAAAAACAATATGTGATCTAAGTTCGGTTCGTGGTAGCACAGGACAAAAAGTAAAAGAGAAAGTGAATTATGTAATTTCAAAAAATTCTGGTTATAAACAGATGTGTGATATTCGAGACAAAACCATCTTTCACACCAAGAGACTTGACTCTCTGTGAAACAGTTAACATCATTTAAATACATCTTGTGACGTGTAAAGAAGTTTTTCACGTTACAAAAGTGTTTTGCCAGACAATAGACGACGTTTTACTGTTGAAAATTTGTGTAGTGTTGGTTGTGAACTGCAATTTAGCAGTTAATACTAGCAGCGGGACCACTTCTGCTTCAACCTCTAAGGAATAAGGTAACTTTATTATTTACACTAACTCATCTACTGCAAAGGGACATGAACTGTTCTAATGAAATAGTGCATATTTCTTGGCATACTTTAAAGTTTTTAACAGCATATTTGCATGCATATTTCAGTGTTTTTTAGGGCATGAACTTCCGAGCCCTAGCTAAAATATATTGCATATGCCTGTATGTGCTGTGAAAGATCAGGTGTTTGTGATACGTTCTGGAAACTGTTACACCAGTCGATAGCACCTCGTGAGGATGGGAAATATGTTTCACCTAGTGTTCATTGTCTGATAATATTGTTAAGCATTCAGTGCCCTAGTTGTCATCAGCCGAGTTAGATTTGCCGCCCCAATTGTCCTACCATAGTTACTGTAACACACATAATGCTTTCTGCATTTTACTTTTCTCTGCACCTACCTATTGAAGATAGGAAGTGTTGCATTCCACACAAGCTAAAGTCGAGATTTCACCGTAAATGCATGTTTTGGGGCCCCCTGATGGCAATCATATTATTTAGAAAAAATCTGATGTGTTGAAATCACATGACTTTTTCTACTCTTGAACTAACCATTCTTACAAACTCTTATTCCTACATCTTCTTTCTTGTTGATATAAACATTTGTACAAATTATCTTACTGCTTATTTCTTTGTAGGTGCAAGGGGAATGGTAGGATACAATAGGCCTTTTGCGATAGTCAAATGTTTGAGATTTTGTTCTCTTTGCACACTTAACATATAAAACAAATGAACAACGATGATCCATTTCACGAAGTTTTCCGAAACTCACACACATAACAAGGAATATCTCCGAAATGGTTCAACCTACAAGAAAATTTACTGAGACATAAATTGTGTATTTTAGCAAGATCTAATTTTTTTGTATAGTATGGTTTGGTCTATCTCTAACGGTTTACCAGTTATGCAAAAGTCGTCCAGAGTAAATACGACTACAGGGGCTATAGCCAGAAAATTCAAGATATGCATTTCATTTGTCATAAAAATATTTCAAACATATGACATTTTAATCAGAATCGTTAGAGCCATTTTCAAGAAAATAAAAATTTTCCATGTATAGAGTAGTTTAGGGTGGAGCTATTTTCTTCAAAATCTTCGTGTCGCATCCTTGAAAGACATTAAACTTAAATACCAACATTGGTTTTTAACCGAGTTTTTGTTTTTCAGTTATGCTCTCCACACACACAGACACACGGACCTTTTTCTAAAATTGCTTTTGTTGGATTTAAGGGCCTCAAAACATGTATTTCCGGTGAAATCTCCACATCGAATTTTTGGGTGGAATACAATACTTCCCCTACTTACCAGTAGAGAAAGTAAAAATTGTATTAAAACTAAAAGACGTTGGTGGACACGGTCGTGGTTACAAAGAAGAGAACAGGGTGGGCCGAGGTATTTTGGGTCTGCTACAAAACAAATTGAGGTTAGAGTAACCGGAAAATTATCGTAATTTTCTACGAATTGCCGAAGATTTCTCAACCTTTTACATGGTGTAGAAGGCAAAATTACACACCAGGACACAAATGTGAGACAAACAATTACAACGCGAAAGAGATAAGGAACAATTGTAATGGTTTTAATCTTAGTATGCATGGACAGGAGATTTGAACTCATTTCGTAACATAAAATTTAAATATA
Source organism: Tenodera sinensis (assembly GCA_030765045.1). Lineage (NCBI taxonomy): Eukaryota > Metazoa > Arthropoda > Insecta > Mantodea > Mantidae > Tenodera > Tenodera sinensis. Next base: position 123,683,585 of record CM060970.1, read on the forward strand.
CTGTAAACTTGATTTCTTATTATTTATTAAATATAGCTATGTAATGACCACCTCAATAATATATGTCAGTGATCACGAAAAATCGTTAATGAATCTTCCAGAACAAATTAAACTTCTTATTAAAATACCCATTCCATTAAAAGTACCACGAGCTGACTACATGTTGCCAGCGCAGTCCGCCACATTGTTACGTTACTGACGCTGATTGTCTATTGTCAAGTTCAATTAAAAATCAGATGAGCTCAATCGCATTGTATACAAACAGATTGGACACAGAAAATAGGATAGAAATAGTATGCAACAAAATTATAACTTTTGATGTCTCACGATGCACTTTTGTTGTACACAACGCATGTTTTAATGCTTCTGACTGTACTAAATATCCCAATACAACCTCGCTCATTTTCCTGTGCTGTACTCTTAGTTTACAAATTAGAAGAGAAACAATTGAAGTTTTATTTCAAGTTCTAGTGCAAAAAGATAAATGCACGTCTTTATAGAACGGTGTACAACAAGAGTGTTCTTATGAACATAGACAGGTGCAGAATACGTACGTTGGCATACCGACTTATCCGACTTAAAACATTGACCTCAAAGGTCTAATCTGCCGAGTGTGTTGCTAACGCTTTCTCCTTTTTTCTTGTTTCCTATGTTCGTTCTTTTTTATTTTGCTGGCGCTCAGTCTCTTTCCATCTCTTTCTCACTCCCCTCCCGCACTCTTCCCACCCCCCTGCCCATCGCAGAGCGTCAGTCAAGCCATGACCTGGGACAACGCATTTAGCGATGTGGCAGGTTGTGTTACGCTACGCCTCGAAAATACGGGTCAATGAACCAGGTTGGCTGTCGGTCGGTCGGTCGCTCGCTCGCTCGGCAGAAGGCGCTGTTACCCAGTCCAACACAGGCACACTGGCAGCCAACACTTTCGCTCGCTTTGCCACGCCGGCATATATATGCCCATACTATAGCAACTACACACTTCACTGTAACAATGAAAGAAATGAATTTATCGTTCTGCAAAGGTTGGAATTAGCAGTGAATGTTAATGCTGCTTCCGTATTTAAATTCAATCGAAAAAGATTGTCAGCAGAAGCACAAATGGATGTTAATAGCAAAACTATAAGAAAGCAGAGAAGGGTAATTAGTCCAGTTAGGTATCTGAATCATATTCATAAATGGAGCTTGGAAAACAAAGTTTACTTCAATATTAAGATATGCTCCTTTATGATATAGACCAGAAGCAAGCAGCACTTAAATTCTGAATATTATTTAAATAGTTGTCCACTTGTAAGAGTATATTCTGTCACACACTTCAGTGTTACCAGGACCCAGAGTTTCTCTTTTAATCAACACATTATAAATATAACCAATGATTCCTTTAAGAAACTTGGTTTTGTATTCAGGACCTGTAGGGGCTTAAAAGACACTCAAGTTATGCTAATTCTATACAAAAGTCTTATTCGTAGTAATTTGGAACATGCCTCAATTGTATGGTCACTAATGTATAATGTCACAACAATCAAATAGACAAGATCCCAAAAAAGTTCTTCAGCTATTTATATTAGAAAATTCACGGTGTTTTTGCTTACAATCTCAACTTGCCGTATTGTAATTGCTTAAGAAATTAAAAAAAGTCTCACTTTCTGGTCGTAGAATAATAGCTGAACAAGTATGTTTGTATAAACTTATATATGGCCTGGTATCTACTGAAGGATTGCTTGATAGAATATATTTAATGTCAGTACAGTTAACTTTAGAAACCGTCAGTTGTTTCAATTTAGGACTCTGAAAATGTTATCCCATAAACATTCTCCCGTTCTTAGGTTGTGTGCGAAATACAATAAACCTTCAACTGAAATAGAGGTGGATTTTAATATATGTCTTCAATAATAGCCTGATAGATCGTTTATTTTTAGTTTCTTTGTAATCCTGTTTTTTATTTAGTCAAACTTGTGTAAATAAATTACATGTAACCACAGTAATTGGAGCTTTGCTCTGTTGTAGCACAAATAAATAAATAAATAAATAAATAAGTAAATAAGTAAATTAGTAAATAAATAAGTAAATAAGTAAATAAATAGGTAAATAAATAAACAATTAAATAAATTAAATATTTTTGCGCATGTAAGCGATCGCTGTCCAAAACGTGCGGGAAAAAAATATGATGTTTTGCACTCACATGACTTTCTCTACACTTGTACTATAAAACTACTACTAGTAGTACTACTATAACTACTCTTGTTTAGGTTTCTGTATTTCAGTCTTGGTGAGGAGATAAGGGGTGACTTCCTTGGGCTAGTGTCGGTATATGTAGGTTATATAGAAACTTCACTCTAAGAACGTGAGGATTAAAGAGAAAATGAGAAGAATTTCATTTCTCCTTCACCGCCTTCTTTATTGTGATGCGCCAGACAATTTGCACTGCTCGCTCCTGTCACAAGAGTCCCTTTATCCCACAATCAATATCAGACTTTGAAAAGTCAGATTTACTACACACTATCTTGCCTTGCTGTTGAACACAAGACTCGGCTTATAGTTTCGTATTTGCACTTCTTACCAGTTTGTGGCTTTCTATCCTTTTACTTCTCCTCTTTCTGCTTCTTTATTACTCTGTGACACACGCTCTCTTTTGTCTTGCGATCAAACTTCTATGCAGCTCGACAGTCTCTTGTCGTTTCCAAAGACTCATAAGGCAAGCTCCCAGTCCACACAAATTGTATTACTCGATTCTTTATAACTTAATTTTGCTTGGCTGGATATTTCATCCGCATTACGAACTCTTATTCCTCTATCTTCTTCATGTTAGTCGATATTGCAGAAATTATCTCATTGCTTATTTTATTATAGGTGCAAGATGAATATGGGAATACAGTAGGCCTTTAAGAGCCGTTTTAACGTTTGAAAAATATTTATACCACGTAAAAAATGTATAACCTATAAAATGTTCATTATTTAACTTTTATAAGCTCTGCTTTCAAAATATCAAACATTTCTAAGGAAAAATATATTACGTTTTCATTTTTGATTAAAAATATATATATATAAACGTGTAGATTTATGATGTACTCTCTACCTTCTTTTCTTTTAAATACCCTTTTAATTATCTTCATATGTGATGGGATTTATGTTATTATTTCTGATTTGTGGTAATATTTTATCATTTTTACTTTCTCTACTGGTAAGTAGGGGAAGTATTGTATTCCACCCAAAAATTCGATGTGGATATTTCACCGGAAATATATGTTTCGAGACCCCCTGAATCCAAAAAAAGCATTTTTAGAAAAAGGTCCGTGTGTGTGTCTGTGTGTCAGTCTGTGGACAGCATAACTCAAAAACGAAAAGTCGGTTAAAAACCAAAGTTGGTATTTAAGTTTAATGTCTTTCAAGGGTGCGACACGAAGATTTTGAACAAAATAGCCCCACCCTAAACTACCCTTTAGATAGAAAATTTTTCGAAAATTTTTATTTTCTTGAAAATGACTCTAACGATTTTGATTAAAATGGCATATGTTTAAGATATTTTTGTGACAAATGAAATGCACATCTAGAATTTTCTGGCTATAGCCCCTGTAGTCGTGTTTACTCTGGACGACTTTTGCATAACTGGTAAACCGTTAGAGATAGACCAAATCATACTGTACAAAAAATGTAGATCTTGCTAAAATACACAATTATGTACGAAGAAATTTTCTTGTAGGGTGAACCATTTCGGAGATATTCCTTGTTAAGTCTGCGAGTTTTGGAAAGCTTAAAGCATTCGTGAAATGGAACATCGTTGTTCGGTTTTTTATGTTAAGTGTGCAAAGAGAACGGAATTTCAAAGCTTTAAAATATTTGACTATCGCAAGAGTAGAGAAAGTCATGTGAGTGCAACACATCAGATTTTGTATTGCCCCTGCATGAATGCATAAATATTGTGCTTAGCTTTAAATAAAGTTACTCTTGTTTTTCTTCTTCAGAATCAATATTTTTAGTACTACTTAACTATTTGCAAAACCTCTGTTTTAAGATGTTATTGCCAAAATATTCAAACTTTTTTTAAACTAATTTAACCAAACTATAAAATATACGAACTACATTACCTAAAGCTGTAATAATTATGAATTAAATTGGTTAAAGTGTGTGGAATTTAGCATTGCTAGCTGAACTTTATCTTGAAAGCTTTTAACTTATAAATATATTGGGACCTACACGACTTATACCTAACTGTGACAAGTTTTGCTGCAGTGCTGCTTTTAGTAAGGTTCATACACACTTGTATTCAACGCTCCACTTCCCAGTACACCTTTATCCTTATCAGTTTACCACAACATTCCATTGCATGACAAAGTCACACAGCTCTATACGAGTTCGTCAAAATAATAAACAAACGGTGAATGGTAACATCCGTGGGGGCTGATACGAGGTATGCGAGGTGTGGTTGCGTACATCTAAATACTTTTTGTTTAAATAATTTGAAAAAGTTAGCATAATTTATTCCATATTTAATCTCTTGATGACCGAATTGTTTAACTTTATGCAGTACGTTTCACAAAAGTGAATATCCAACTTCAGTGAGACCTGTGCGAAGGGTCACTTAATTCTCAGGCGTTCTTGTATAGACGTTGTGATGATAAAGTCCTTGTTGTTCAAAAGGCAGCAATTGGCTTACATCGCAGTTTTGAAAAACAATAATTCAGCAATCCTCCTACATTAACGAGCAAATAATACAAATTATTATTTATTTATGCCAACAAGCTTACTGCTGATGTTTTTAAACACACAAGCCGTGTGTGGGCAATGTTTAAGAGGTGGAATTAGGACTGAAAAATTCAATGCCTTGAACCACAGACCTTCCGCTTATCGAGCGGCTGCTTTAACACTAAGCTAACATCGTCAACTTGCCAGTGCGACATTAAATTCCCCAGCCGATTCGTACTTTTGCCGGTTAGATCACACCTCTTAAATAATACACCTGTAGAAAATATATTCTTACTGTTTCCATTAAATTGTGGACTAATGGTGTAAAAACGACTCGTTGAGTGCTAGGCATACAAAAGTAAGCTTAGCCCTTAGTTGGTAACCGTAAAAAAGGGCGCTCACAATAATATCCGTCTGGGAGACTAAGCTGACAAAATCTTGGATTTGTCCGCTTTAGTGAATGTAACAGTTTAAAAGCTTGATGAACTATAAATACTAAACCTTTTATTCCGTTTACATATCTTACAATAAATTATACAAAAATTGCAAAATGAAATATCAGTCTTTGTGGAAAAATAGCGCCAACAGTAACATCCGTCTGAAGGACTAGTCTGTCATTTTATGTCGGTTTAGTGAATCTCAAAAATAAATAATTTAAAAGCTTGATAAATTATTATTATTTACGATTCAGTTTACATCATAGCAAAAGGTACAAAAATCAAATATTAGTATGTTAGATACCTTCACAGTAATATGCATCTGTGAGGATGCGGCTTACGTGTGTAGCTATACTTATAAAACAATACAATTGCGGAATTAAAACAGTGACGGCCACACAATTCAAAGTTCAATTCTCAACCAAAGCATAGCTGAAATATAAGACCAAATTAACATTACATATTTGCAATTAGGTATTTTTAGGTTGTATAGGTCCACCATTTTCAAACATATGTTTCCATAATTAGTGTATACACAGTTTTTATGTTCTATATATAATGAGGAAAAAAATAGGTTTTTACCTAAAATCCGGGATGTAGTTATAACGTTCAGCACGAGTCACAAAGCCCTGGGAATGTTAAGGTACATTTGTGGTAAGGGAAAAAAACAGTTGAACACGTATTTTTGCAAAACAAGTTCGACTGCAGTAGATGGATAACAAAATGAATGAAAGTTACGAAAGACAAAGTTGTCCCAGCAATACAAGAACTTCATCTGCAAAAGAACCAGAGTTCGATACGACATGTCTGTAATGAACATGGTTTCTCAAGGTTCTAACATGAATATTTAGATGGAGTTATTTTAGTGTTACATATAGCTTTGAGGTAAAAGAAATACCGATTGCTTTACTAGCAATATGCATAGATATTATACTACTCACAGAATGCTGTAAAACCGTTACTAATAAGTCGATTTTAATATAATATATATGTGACTTTTATTATTCGCCTTTTACAAGCTATTCTTACAAATCTTATTTTTATATCTACAACATGTTAACCTAGATAAACATTTACAGAAATCGTTTTATTTCGTGTTTGCCTATAAATAAAATTGAGAATAGGGAATACTAAGCTAGTCAATTTTTAAGAATAACAACTTGGTATTCCATAAAAGTATAAATATTTTAAAATTCAAGCTAATAACCAACAATACGTCGAAAATGGTTATATAAAACAGTATCTTTGACATAGGCAAATTGTGTGCTTTAACGAGGTATATATTTTTATGTAGAAGATGTGGTCTCTCTTCTGTGGTCAGAGGTCTTCTGAGACCGTTCCCAAAAAAATTCAAGATATAGATTTCATTTATAATAAACATTATCTGGTATTTTAATAACAGTTGTTCATGGAAATAATAGCCTGGGGATTTTCTAGAAAACATTTATTTTCTGTCAAATTCCTTGAAGGTGCTGAACTTAAATATCATATTTGGTGCTTAACCAATTTTTCATTTCTGAGTGTTCACGGATACAGAGACACACACGCACTTAGAGACATTTTCTAAAAAATATGAAATCTCGACATGCAATTTTTGGATTTAATGCAGTAGGTACTTCTGTGACTATAGTAAGGAAAGTAAAAACCAATAACGACCTATTTGAGAAACGTGTAATAAGTATCGGACAATTCAAACCAATAACAAGCAATATTTCGGAAATGGTTATTTGCACAAAACAGTATATTCGACAAAAATGTGTACCTTAAGCAGATGTCCATTTTTGCATGGTAATAGTTTGTCTATCTCTTATGATTACCAGCTATCCAAAGGCATTCAAAATTAAGAGGACTTCAAAGATTATTTTAAAAACTCAAGACATATTTCATTTGTGTGAAAATAGTTTAAACATGTACTTTGCTTTTCAAATGGGAAGAGTTCTGATCTGCAGCCAATGAGATACGTTTACATGCACAGCGTTGCAAGCTCATTACCCCCACTCTTCATATTTGTTGGCGCGCGTCAAGCCCCACTTAAGGAGAAAGCAATATGACAACACAGCAGGACTCCGATTGGTTAATGGCCTGGAGACGCTCAAGGACAAACTCCTTCCCATTTGAAAAGCACAGTAGTATTTTAATCAATAATAGTTTTAGCCATTTTGCAAAGATAAAAATATACCCATGCAAGGTATAGCTTGGGCAGGAGGAAGTTTCTTACAGATCTGGCTGTCACATCTTTGGAACATGGAGAGTTTAATGCCAAGATTCGTTTTTGACCGGTTCTCCGCTTTTAAATTATGCTGTTCACAAACATAAACACACATACACATACACCCCACAGAACTATTCAGGCCTTGAGGGCTATTCAGGGAGTTTCAATTTCTGATGAAATCTGGATACAGAATTTTGTAAAGAAGTACAATACTTCCTCTGCTTAATGTATGTACACCATAGAGAAGGAAATGGGATAGGGTTAAACAACGACCACATCAACTAAAACACTTTCCTAGAAAAAACATCGACAGTCATCAAAGAGTGTTTCAATCAACATGGTATAATAAATACGTCTATAATATCGTGTAGTTTTAGATGTAGTATTCTGTTCTCATTGTAACGTCTTGGCATCTAATGATCCAGAAAGTAAGAGCCGTTTTGTGCCTTCAATTCAAGTAGGAAATGACGCAAGAATAGGCATAGATCTTCTGAACGTTTTCTGACTCACGAGAAATCAAAAACTCATAAAAGTATGTAATATATGGGGCTTCATATTTAGAAAACAAATCACTTGATATCCTTTTGAATTGGAACAAAGAATTTTTTATTCCAAAGCAGAAAAAACACTGTCTAAAACAGCGATGTCCAACCTTGTCTCTTTGTAGGCTCTTGCGTAATTACCTGCTGCTTCCCCTTCTTCGACCTTCAGTCAGATTCCATGGCAGTTTCCAAGTCATTACATGAATTTTGTGGGAATGTCCTCAGAAGACCTCTTTCGGATGATTTTTGCATAAACGGTGAACAGTAAGAGAAAAACAAAAGTTAACTAAATAAAAAATATGGATCTCGTTAAAAGATACAATTATTGTCACTTATTTTTCTTTTAGTCAACCATTTCCGAGATATTCTTTCTTATTTTTTGTGAATTTGCCAATACTTATACCTTTCTCAAATAGGAATGTGGTATTCGTTTTTTATCTCTCGGCCTCTTGCAAAGAGAACGGAATTTCAAAGGCATCGCATAGCAACCAACTCTTAAAGCACTTCACTATTGCTTACAGCAGGCATGTCAAACATCACTCCCAGGGTGTGAAGAGAGGGGTCTACCCCTCCTTAACTGCAGTAGCACGCGCTAGTAGAACCGGTTTTCCCTTTGTTTTTCCCGTTTTCCGATTTGATCATCACGGAGGGAGGGAAAATAGGGGAAAATTTTTCACGCCTGGTGAGTGCTGTTTGACACCCCTGGCTTACAGCATACGGTATTCCCATATTCCCCCATGAACTTACAAGAAAATTAGCTACAAAGTACTATCTGAAAATGCTTATGTCGATTATGTCGTAGATAGAGAAATAAGCATTTGCAAGAATAGTGTGTATATATTTGCAAACAGTTTCTCCAAATTGAACCATATTAAAAATATGTATGGCAATAAGTTACGCTATAGAGCTTCTAAGACTATGCACTTGGAGTTTGTTGTCAAATGTTGATCGACTTCTTAAACGTAAGCACTACCAAAGAAGTGAGTAATGAAGAGATGCTTTCGTAAATCAACCGCAACCTACATTTAACTAAACCGCCACTGCAACACATGCACGTCTGAGCGAATAACAGTTCACATAAAGTGGACGGAGTTAAATCCAACCTCTCCCCTTTCGCAAACGTTGGACATCGCTGATCTAAAAATATAAAGTCGTAGAACGATTAGAGGATACTATTTGCATTGCAAAAGGAGGTCGTTTCGAGGTCTTGATGAACACAAACTCAGTAGAGAGAGGATTGTTTTTAAATGCCATAGAACTAATTGAGGAGTATGATTCTCTCTTATAAGAATAGTCCTAAAATGATCCAACACATGAGCCTTACAATCCAGAATGACTTAATTTCTACTTTAAGGTTGGTAGATAAATTAGAAGAGCAGAACGGGTTCCGAAAAGGGAGATCTTGTACAGATGGAGTATTTTCTATAAAACAAATCATAGAAAAAAGAAGAGAAAGAAATATGGAGACACATCTATTATTCATTGGTTTAGAAAACGCGTTTGATAGAGTAAATAGAGAACTACTATGGAATACCCTGGAAAACAAAGGTATCCCTAATCAAATAATAGAAACTGTTAAGAGTTTATACTATGAGACAAATGTGTGTATAGACCCCTTGCTAACTAGAAACAGTACAAAGTTTTTTAAAGTAAACCAAGGAGTGAGACAAGGGTGTGCTTTATCACCTATTTTGTTTAATATTTATATTGACGACATTCTAATTCAATGGAAAAAACATTTTAACAAGGAAGGAATATTAATTGACAATAAATGCCCTGTTATTCGCAGATGATGTGTTACTAAAGGCAGAATCTGAAAGATCTACAAATGTGAGGTTATAAGTTCCAAGTGGTGGCCAAGAGATATAACTGCAAAATATCAGCTAGTAAATCAAAAGCAATGACATTCATAGGTAAATATGGAATAAGAACTAAAATTGTTTTTGAAAATAAAATAGTGGAACAAGTAACACACGTTAAGTATTTGGGGTGCGATATTACGTACAAAGAAGATAAAGACATAGAAAACAAAATATACAAATTCCAGGCTATATGTGGAACCATTAAAAGAACTTGAGGTGGGAAAACAAGAGAAGACTCTAAACTTAAATTGTATAAAACATTGGCTTGTTATATGGAAGTGAAAGTTGAGTAATAAAAGCAAAGGATAGTAGTAGAATACAAGCAGCAGAAATGTTATTTCTGCGGAACGTAAAAGGATGCACAAGAGCAGATAGAATAAGAAATGAATCAATAAGACAAGAACTAAATATTTATAAATTGGAGGACAAAATCAAAACAAATAACAAGAAATGGACAGAACATTTAATGAAGATGAGTGAAGAAAGGATATCTAAGAGGACCTTCCTATACAATTCAAGAGGAGCGCGAGATGTTGGCCGACCTCGCAGGAGATGGACTCCACTGATGACATCGCCGGAACGGGCTGCATAGCCTAAACCATGTAGAAGTAGAAGAAGAAGGAGGTTGGTAGTTTGTAAACCCAAATCCCTGCTAAGCAACAAACTAGATCCATTATTGCTGATACAATAAGTGACTACGGTCATCATCAAAAAGTGCCCCAGGTTTTGCGGTTTTCCAGTAACGATAAACAGGTCCCTGCAGAACATTTTATTGCTCTTCGAACATTAGTAACCACAAATGCCCAGTCACTCTTTGACCACTTTCATTTACTTTGAACAGCATTGGGAATGGATTGATAAATATATTGTCACTTTGTTTTGATGGAATATTAACTACGTCTGGAGCTATTTCTGATGTCTAAATATAAAAGGAGGCAATAGTGTTTTGTTCCTTGTCTTGATCTTCTTTTGGTTGACACATATTTCTCAATAGTAATATGTAGAATTACTTCGGACCCTCCTGAACGGTTTTGAGTGTTCGCTAACAGGGGTCGCTATTTGTTAACCAGGTAGCTCCTCAGTTGTTCCCACGGGAACCCAACGGGGCTGAGTGTACCCTGGAACAGGTCTCCCAAAAGGAGAAAATCCTCATGTCACCGGGAATTGAACCCGCTTTGTAAGCAGCAGCGATACTATAAATACATATACCATTTTAAAAAAGAAATATGTGTTATTTTGTCTCAAATTGTGTTACTTATGCTCTCGCATAAATATTGCAGTAAGGATGAATGCACTTAATCTATCATGAAACATCCAAGTGATATTCTTTGAAACAGAATTAAACTTTTCTGAAAGATTATATGTACCATATGGTGCAAAAACTCTAAGTAAATGCTCCTTCATTTAGTCACATCCTTAACTAATCTTAATATGTATATTATTATTATTATTATTATTATTATTATTATTATTATTATTATTATTATTATTATTATTATTATTATTATTATTATTATTATTATTATTATTATTATTATTATTATTATTATTATTATTATTATTATTATTATTATTATTATTATTATTATTATTATTATTATTATTGTTGTTATTATTTTATTGTTGTTATTATTTTATTATTGTTATTATTTTATTATTTTTATTATTTTTATTATTATTTTTATTATTATTTTTATTATTATTTTTATTTTTATTTTTATTTTTATTTTTATTTTTATTATTTTTATTTTTATTTTTATTATTATTATTTTTATTATTATTATTTTTATTTTTATTATTATTATTTTTATTTTTATTATTATTATTATTATTTTTATTTTTATTATTACTTTTTTAATTTTTATTATTACTTTTTTAATTTTTATTATTATTATTATTATTATTATTATTATTATTATTATTATTTTTATTATTATTTTTATTATTATTACTATTTTTATTATTATTATTATTATTATTACTATTATTATTATTATTATTTTTATTATTATTTTTATTATTATTACTATTTTTATTACTATTATTGTTATTATTATTTTTATTGTTATTTTTATTGTTATTTTTATTGTTATTTTTATTATTTTATTAGTATTAGTATTATTATTTTTACTATTTTTATTACTATTTTTATTATTATTAGTATTTTTATTTTTATTATTATTAGTATTTTTATTTTTATTATTATTAATATTTTTATTATGATTATCTGTTCAAATCGAGGAAGAGCAGTGGAAATGTAGTCGAAAGTAGGTGAAATTACAAAAGAGGACGTCATGAGCTATGAAAAATGAACATAATATATTAGAAATTTGAGAATGAGGATTAAAAAGTTTTAATATAGGCAAGGATTTATAATGAAATCAGCAGGTAGTTAGTTTATAGATTGTTCGGAAAAGAGCAAGTTTTTCCTAGGGATCTAGATAGTGCTAAGGAACCCAAGGAGAATTATCAAAATAGTTTCACTAGCGCAATAATGCAATGACTTCTGTCATACGGGCTTTGATACAAAGTGCTTCGTGCACTTAGTACCTCACAAAGATCTCAATGCATTCAGAAAACGTGGGACTGGGTGTAAACAGGATGAGCGTCAGTGCAACTGCACTTGCACCAAGTTACGTAAGCATTCCACTCTCCCTATACGAGTATGTTTACATCTTGGTTTACACAAGATAGTATGTACAACGTCTTCAAAGCTTGGAACTTCCTTTCACTTTAATAGCCTGCTTACTTCATGCATTACCCTCGCTATTACATATTTGAGATATAATTATTTTCTGGTAACGGTTGTAACTGACCAAGTAGTGTGTATTAACTAGTAACGGTTAAGTTGTTTGTTTCAATGGTTGTCACGTTCGCATTAATGGTTATGAGTAACATTTAGTTTAGCTACATTTCAATATAAACAATTTGTGTACAAACATATCTTATCATTTTGTCAAATTATTAAAAATAATTCCTCAAGTTGTATCAATACTTTAATTTATAATCGCAAAATACATTTCTACTTGCTTCTACGTTGCTGCACATATACAGGATGAATCAAAAATAATGTTACAAAGATTGTAGACAGGTTCCTTACACTGAACCTATGAAAAAAGTTCATATAAACAGCTGTTCCAAACTCTTCGCTTTCGATTTTTTACTTTCTCTACTGGTAAATAGGGGAAGTATTGTATTCCACCCAAAAATTCGATGTCAAGATTTCACCGGAACTGTTTTGAGGCCCCCTGAATAAAAAAAAAAAAAAACATTTTTAGAAACAGGTCCGTATGTGTGTGTGTGTGTCTGTGTGTCTGTGGACAGCATAACTCAAAAACTAAAAGTAGGTTAAGAACCAAAGTTGGTATTTAAGTTTAATGTCTTTCAAGGATACGATACGAAGATTTTGAAGAAAATAGCTCCACCCTAACTACCCTTTGCATGGAACATTTTTCGAAAATTTTGATTTTCTTGAAAATGTTTCTAAAGATTTTGATTAAAATGTCATATGTTTGAGATACTTTTATGACAAATGAAATGTATATCTTGAATTTTCTGGCTATAGCCACTGTAGTATTTATTCTGGACGACTTTTGAATAACTGGTAAACTGTGAAAGAGAGACCAAATCATACTTTACTAAAAATGTAGATCTTGCTAAAATACACAATTTATGTCCGAAAAAATTTTCTTGTAGGGTGAACCATTTTGGAGATATTCCTTGTTATGTGTGTGAATTTCGGAAAACTTGGAACTTTCGTGAAATGGATCATCGTTGTTCAGTTTTTTATATGTTGAGTGTGCAAAGACAACAGAATCTCAAATATTTGAAACATTTGACTATCGCACAAAGCCTACTGTATTCTAACATTCCCCTTGGACCTACAAGCAAATAGGCAATAAGATAATTTGTGAAAATGTTTATGTCAACTAACACGAAGGGTTGTTGTTGTGTTTAACGCCCGCTTTTACTACTACGGCACCGCAGGCGGTGACACTGATGATACATGGAATGAAGATGGAGCACCGGTGGAATGAGATGGCGGGGGAAACCGGAGTACCCGGAGAAAACCCGTCCTGACGCCGCTTCGTCCACCACGAATACCACATGCGGGTCCCTGGGATCGAACCCGGGTCGCCTAGGTGGTAGGCAAGCGCGCTAACACGAAGAACATACAGGAATAAGAGTTTGTAAGAATGGTTAGTACAAGAGTAGAGAAAGTCATGTGAGTGCAACACATCAGATTTTTTAAAGTTCAAGATGTTACTAAAGAAGGAACTTAATCTATATTTTGATGTTGTCAGCTTGCTAGAAGTTTTGAGAGGTAGAACTGGAACTTAAAAATTCAATGCCACAACTAGGATTTGAACCACAGACCTTCCGCTTACCTGGCGGCTGTTCTAACCACTGAGCTATTGTGACAAACTGCCAGAATGCCATTAAATTGTCAAACCAGTTCGTATTTCTCCTGGTAAACCACAAAGGCAGTTTCACATCAGAGACAATTACCCCAATGGTGACTTACTATTGTAAGTAATTTATGTCCCAGGATTAAATAACCTTCAGATGGTAATTATTATTTATTTATGCCAACAAACTTACTGTTGGTGTTTTTAAACACACAAGCCGTGTGTGGGCAAAGTTTGAGGGGTAGAACTGGAACTTAAAAATTCAATGCCACAACTGGGATTTGAACCACAGACCTTCCGCTTACCGGACGGCTGCTCTAACCACTGAGCTATTGTGATAAACTGCCAGAATGGCATTGAATTCTCAAACCAGTTCGTATTTCTCCTGGTAAACCACTGCCTATAGCTGAACCCGTTAAAGCGTATTAACGCTCAACTACAGGGGTGCCCTGAATTTGGACGGAATCCCATGTAGGAGATTAAGTTTTCATCTAAATGTTTTAAAATGTTCACGCTCTGAAATCGTGGCAGTTAGAGGAAGTTGCCTTATCATAGGTACTCAGTTTTTTTTTTTTTTTTTTTTTTTTTTTTCCGATCAGTCTTAAATTGTAGAGCAACTTATCTTGTCGGTGTAAGGGTCATGATTCTTTGCTCTCATTTACAAAACACGGGTTCGAAACTAGCATATGTTCTAAATTTGTTTTCCTTCATTCTCCTACTAGCAGTAATGTTTCTGTGATTATTAAGTATACCAAGCTATAACTCAGATATAACAAGAAGAATGAGTGTGAATACTCTAAATAAAAATCTGATGTGTTACACTCACATGACTTTCTCTACTCTTGTACTAACCATTCTTACAAACTCTTATTCCAATATCTCCATGTTAGTTAAGATAAACATTTGTACAACTTATCTTAATGCTTATTTCCTTGTAGGTACAAGGGGAATATTAGAATACAGTAAGCTTTGTGCGATAGTCAAATGTTTTAAAGCTTTGGGATTCTGTTGTCTTTGCACACTTAACATATAAAAAAATGAACCACGATGATCCATTTCACGAAAGTTCTAAATTTTCCGAAACTCACACGCATAACAAGGAATATCTCCGAAATGTTTCACCCTACAAGAAAATTTATTTAGACATAAATTGTGTATTTTTAGGAAGATCTACATTTTTTGTATAGTATGATTTGGTCTATCTCTAACGGTTTACCAGTTAGGCAAAACTCGTCCAGAGTAAATACGACTACAGGGGCTATAGCCAGAAACTTCAACATATACATTTCATTTGTCATAAAAATATCTCAAACATATATTTTAATCAAAATCGTTAGAGCCATTTTCAAGAAATTCCAAATTTTCGAAAAATTTTTCATGTAAAGGGTAGTTTAGGGTGGAGCTATTTTCTTCATAATCTTCGTGTCGCATCCTTGAAAGACATTAAACTTAAATACCAACTTTGGTTTTTAACCTACTTTTCGTTTTTGAGTTATGCTGTCCACAGACTGACAGACTGACACACAGACACACACACACACGGAACTTTTTCTAAAAATGCTTGTTTTGCATTCAGGGGTCTCAAAACATATATTTCCGGTGAAATCTCGACATCGAATTTTTGGGTGGAGTACAATATTTTCCCTACTTACCATTAGAGAAAGTAAAAAGTTCAGACCAAAGCTGTAGATTCGATTTTAACCTCCATTTTCGCAAACCAGGCATCTACCACAACACACAATGGAAGGTTTGACTATGAAATTATAGTATTTTTTGCATATATCATGTATATATTTTAAATCTATTACATCGATAAATCACCACGTACACGACCATCACCATGGACACGAATCTGAACAGCAATGCTTTCAAATATCTATCAGCGGAAACGTGCACTGTTATATCGTTATAATTGTTTCATCTTTATTTGTTTGTCATTAATAAAAACAATTTTACGAACTTGTACATTACACTAAACCGAACATAGTAGTAGATAATGTTATTTCCCCCTAAATAAATGTAAACGAATATCTAGAAACAAAAGCAAAATGGTTAAACCTTTAATAACAGTGCTACAAACTTTCCGCCTTGCAATAAAATTTGTTGCTAACTTAAGGTATTATAAATAGAGCGCAGATTACTCAACTCAACAATAGCAAAGGTCATTGCCTGGATCCACAGGATTCAAAAGTACGCGCCTCCTGCACGCTTCTCTGAAATAGAAAATTAACCAACATATTTAACTCTCCAGCTTTTGTATCAGGAATAGAGAATCAGGATAAAGGCACACGTCTAGAAATTGAATTAAGGGGGACATGGCAGTATTGTATGGTGCTTGAAAATAAACAAAATGGCAACGCTGTTATGTCCGAACGGTTGCTCCCCGTTGAAGTAATCTACAGCTGAATTGCATTTTCTTTAATACATAATTAACTCATTAACTTGTACCTAGTTATTCTAACAATGCATTTTTATAACCATTAATATTCCATTTTATACTATTACATGCTTTTCAAGTTCTGTAATATATTCAGTTCATTTACTTTCGATACGTTGGGTCTTATTCTCACGTAGCACAGTATTTGCGTTGTATTGCAGGTTAATTAAGTTTATGGGTATGTAATCAAGCTGAGTTACTAAATGTTCTGTAATTATTTTCGTGCCTGAAACATTTTCCGTCGTTGCTTGTGGGGATCTTCTAACATGAACAAGATATAATTCTTCCTTATAACCAAAGTAAACTGATGCAAAGATTAACAAGAAGTAAATGGAAATAGTATTGGATATTTATAGAAATATGCCTTTGAATGTGGATATTTAAGGGAAAACACTAGTTGTTAATTTCTGGAGAAATGATAACAGTTGAAGTGAGTGTATTGCCTATTTTATCGGCAGCAAGTGCATTTCATATCTTCTAAAGATTTAGTTGCAAAATTTCAATACGGTACGCATCACCATCTGCATAAGATACAATTAGTCACAGCCTTCTATGAATATGTATATAGAACAACGAAGTTTTGGGGTTGGACCTGGAAAGCCTTTGAACGTAAATTTCCATTAGTAAATGAATAGATCGACATCGGAAACGGAGCATTTTGGGACATACGAAACTTTTTCAGTGTGAGGAACCCATCCTCAAACGTAGAAGTATTCCAAATCATTCTGTATACAGTTTGTAAAGGTGAACTGAGCTGTATAGGAACCCAAATATAAACGTGTAGATGTAGCAAAAGAAAATGCATCACTTTTTCCAACATAAACGGCTGAAGTTAAGCATATATTAACTTGGGGTAGTATTTTAAAGGGTGCGTTATCAGAGAGGAGAAACATTTGTGCTGGTCAAAATTATCATTAGCGAGGGAGCTGTAACTAATTTGAAACCGTTGGTAAAAATAAATTTTGCTATATATGAGGAAGAGCACAAAATTGGACGTGTGTCGTCACAAGATTAAAGTAGCCAATGGGAACAATGAAAAGTTCTTTAGATGGAAATTAGCTCTTCATAGAATTTGGACGTGTTCTATGAATTAGATTTAAATAACTAGAATACGTCATATTTTTTCCATTACCGATATCCATCATTACTCCAGATGCACTTCAGCCTTGGGCTTATTGTACTGCTAGTATCATTTTAGTCATTTCATTATGTTTGCACTCTCTACGAAGGAATACAGTCTCATAACATGGTTTCAAATTCCTGTGGTTCTAAATATTTCCCCAAAATGAAATGTATATCTTCTATAAACTAATGCCTCATAGAAGTTCATGTACTTTTTGATGGGAGCATGTCCTGTGAGAAATGCAGTAATTATACTGGGCAGAAATATTTACATTTACAGCTCTTTTCTTGGATGCTTTTCTAATATATAGTTTGCCATTTTTTTTTTCTGGGAGTTTTAAACCAGAATTTATTATGTTCTACTTTGAACCAGTTCTTAATAGCCTCTCTTACCAAACGTCGACATGTTTTCAGCTCTGGTCCAATAAGTTATGCAGTTGCTCCTTGTCTTTCAAGTTCATTAGCTTAAGTAGAACCCTGAAAAAAGTCAGGGATTTTAAATAGACAGGCATAGCAGAAAAGAGCTTCATTTTTTACTTTCTCTACTATGTAAAGTAAGCAGGGGAAGCATTGTGTTTCACATATACACTTTGAGGCCCGTGTGTGTGTTTGTGTACACAGCATAATTAAAAAAACGTTGAGCATCATCCGACGATGAAACGAACGTCAACAAAATATTCCACCCCAAAGTACTCTTTACACAGAAAATGTTTCGAACATTTTTATTTTCTCAAAAATGGCCCTTAACATTTTAATCAAAATTGTTATTTTCATGAGAAATGAAAATGAAATGTGTATCTTGAATTTTCTGGGAATTCTCATAAAACCTCTTCATTCTGGATAGCTTTTGCATCAGTGGCAAACGTAATATATATTCAAACTCTTACTACGCAAAACACAATTTGTGTGAATTTTTCTTCTTCCCTCCTTTTGTGGGGTGAACCATTTTCGAGATATTCCTTGCGCTTGTTTGAAAGTTCCAATAATTATACTTTTCTCAAATGGTAAGTTTTATTCTTTTTTATGTCCTGAACATGCAGACATGCAAAGAAAATTGGAATTTCAAGGCCAGCTCTTCAAATATTTGACTATCGTTTAAGCCAGACCTGGGCGACTCGCGCAATAGCCTGAGCCACCTTAATGTTTTAACTAGCTAACATAGTATAGCTATCATTGCAAGGCCGTGAGGGAACTAAACTCAGAGAGCACCAGCCGGCTTAAGCCTGTTGTATTCCCCACATTCCCATTTGTATCTACAACGAAACATGTAATTAAACTATTTCAATAAGGGCTTGTCCTCATTAGCATGAAGTAGTTTTTAACAATACTATGCAGAAGAGTGAGTAGAGAAAGTTGTGGGAGTGCACGCGCATTTTTACTTTCTCTACTGGTAAGTACGGGAAGTATTGTATTCCACCCAAAAATTCGCTGTCAAGATTTCACCGGAAATATATGTTTTGAGGCCCCCTGATTCAAAAAAAAAAAGCATTTTTAGAAACAGGTCCGTGTGTGTGTCTGTGAGTCAGTCTGTGGACAGCATAGCTCAAAAACGAAAAGTCGGTTAAAAACCAAAGTTGGTATTTAAGTTTAATGTCTTTAAAGGACGCGACTCGAAGATTTTGAAGAAAATAGCCCCATCCTAAACTACCTTTTACATTGAAAATTTTTCGAAAATTTTGATTTTCTTGAAAATGGCTCTAACGATTTTGATTAAAATGTCATATGTTTGAGATATTTTTATGACAAATGAAATGTATATCTTGAATTTTCTGGCTATAGCCCCTGTAGTCGTATTTACTCTGGACGACCTTTGCATAACCGGTAAACCGTTAGAGATAGACCAAATCATACTGCACAAAAAATGTAGATCTTGCTAAAATACGGAATTTATGTCTGAATAAATTTTCCTGTAGGGTTAACCATTTCGGAGATATTACTTGTTATGTGTGTGAGTTTCGGAAAACTTGGAGCTTTCGTGAAATGGAACATGGTTGTTCATTTTTTATATGTTACGTGTACAAAGAGAACGGAATCTCAAAGCTTTAAAAAATTTGACTATCGCACAAAGTCTACTGTATTCTAACATTTCCCTTGCACCTACAAGGAAATAAGCAATAAGATAATTTGTACAAATGCTTATCTCAACTAACACGAAGAAGATATAGGAATAAGAGTTTGTAAGAAAGATTAGTACAAGAGTAGAGAAAGTCATGTGAGTGCAACACATCAGATTTTTTGGTTTTGTCATGCCAAAAGTGAACGCCATAAATTACGTAAATATTAACTAGTCATTCAACATTGCTTGAAAGTTACTATCCAATGTTATATTGTAACACTTTTTCATTTTGACTAGTTTTTGTTAAATCACCTGTTGTATATATCGTTCGTTTATTAACTAATATGAAAAAATTAGAATTAATTAAATTACAACAAAAAGGCAACAAATTATGGGTTCTTTTAAGTTTCATCTACACAAAAACCGTTGAATCTATTGAAATATGCCAAAGGAAAAAGTTGCAGTTTATTCAATTTTCTATGAATATAGCCATAAATCAAGAACCTTCAATCAATACTAATCCAACCGGGCGATGATAAGTTTTCCTGATAAAAGTATTTTTTTCTAGAAAACTATACACTTTTGAACATTTTGGTATTAGAATTTGTTGTTCACAAATTCGCTGTTTAACTCTGGTGGATCATTACACTTCCACCCTGTATATCGGTAATGAGTTAATACAAAACATGTTTTAAAAACTCGTACGTGATAGAAGAAAATTAATAAAATATTTGGAATCAGCACCAAAAAATTAGAATTAACATTCAAAACCAAAGGTGTTTCTTTTCTTTTCTTTCTTTCTTTTTTTTTCAAAACGCAGAGCAATGTAATCAACACAGAAACTGTTGTTTTTCCTCGATCAAGCCGGAGGCCAGGTGAACTTCCTGAACCAGGAAGGAATCCTTACCAAGCTCCTTACCTCGTACAAACAAAACCGAACCAGGATGTCAACGACCCAAATCAGGTGTCCTTATGTAGGTCACCTTCCTATGCCACGTCGAGCTTACCGTGGAGAATTGACAAGGAAGTGACGTGGAAGGTTTCAGCCCCAAATGGCAATCAATTCAATTTGTATAAAAGGGACAAGGCAATTTTTCTTAATCTATTCAGTTCCGATTCCGACAGTCTGGAAGCTGCACGATATTTCTGAGAATGGGTGCCATATATGCTAGTGTGCTCAACGTTGTCATTTTGTCATCTGTCCCTTTTTACTTTCTCTAATGGTAAGTAGGGGAAGTATTGTATTGCACCCAAAAATTCGATGTTGAGATTTCACCTTAAATACATGTTTTGAGCCCTCCTGAATACAAAAAAAAAAAAAAGCATTTTTAGAAAAAGGTCCGTGTGTGTGTCTGTGTGTCAGTCTGTCAGTCTGTGGACAGCATAACTCAAAAACGAAAAGTCGGTTATAAACCAAAGTTCGTATTTAAGTTGAATGTCTTTCAATGGTGCGACACGAAGATTTTTAAGAAAATAGCCCCACCCTAAACTACCCTTTACATGGAAAATTTTTCGAAAATTTTGATTTTCTAGAAAATGGCTCTAACGATTTCGATTAAAAGGTCATATGTTTGAGATATTTTTATGACAAATGAAATATATGTCTTGAATTTTGTGGCTATAGCCCCTGTAGTCGTATTTACTCTGGATGACTTTTGCATAACTGGTAAACCGTTAGAAATAGACCAAATCATACTCTACAAAAAATGTAGATCTTGCTAAAATACACAATTTATGTCTCAATTAATTTTCTTGTGGGGTGAACCATTTCGGAGATATTCCTTGTTATGTGTGTGAGTTTCGGAAAACAGAACTTTCGTGAAATGGGACGTCGTTGTTCATTTTTCTATATGTTACGTGTGCAAAGAGAACGGAATCTCAAAGCTTTAAAAGATTTGACTATCGCACAAAGCCTACTGTATTCCAATATTCCCCTTGTACCTACAAGGAAATAAGCAATAAGATAATTTCTACAAATGTGTACCTCAACTAACACGAAGAAGATATAGGAATAAGAGTTTGTAAGAATGGTTAGTACAAAAGTAGAGAAAGTCATATGAGTGCAACACATCAGATTTTTTCCTGTTGTTTTCTGGGTCATTTTTCCTTATACTGCCCAAGGCGAGTCTGCCTAGGGCTAAATCATCTCTTGGAGACAGTAGCGTTACAATTTTTATTTATATGAGGTTCACTAGATGTGTAAGCATTATTGCTTTGCCAGAATCAGTTTTGCTCAGTTTGTTTGAAGTCTGGAATGTGTGAACGTGTTTTAAACAGCAATGAAGATTCAGAGAGAGCATTTTCGTGAAATGATTTTGTACGACTTTAAATGTGGCTTTAATGAAACACAGTCTCTTGAGCGTTTGAAGGGGGTGCCTTTTGGAGACTGTTCTCCGTCACGTGCCACTGTCTTCCGCTGCTTTGCGGAATATAAGAGGGGGCGGTAATCTCTTAAAGATGAAGAGAAGAATGCCATAGCAACAATAGTAGTGACTGACAAAGTCATCACCGTTGTGGAAACAATTAGGGAAGATCCAGGACTAACTTACAAGGACATTGAGGTAGCCTTAGGAGTTAGTTTGCCTAGTGTTTCAACCAACCACACCTTCATGTAAGGGGCACATTGTTGCATCATGATAATGCATCAGCTCACACTGCTCATGTAACTGAGGCAAAACTATTGATTCATCCACCCTATAATCCCGATCTGGCACCATGTGATTTCTTCCTTTCCATACGAACGAGAATTCTGTGCAGTGCTAGAAACTGAGTGGCCTGGATGCTCTCAGAAGTAGTTTCGGAGGATGGAACGCTGCATGCAACGCCAGGGAGAGTACTTTGAGAAACTGGGATACACAAAATGTTTCTATGACTATTCTTACTTTGCTGTCTCAATACACATCTAGTGCCTCTCGTATACCGAAGCCCAGTGAATTAAATATTGAATTAGGTTGTCCTAGGACAGGGGAAGACAACTTCGGGCCCTGTGACGTATATAAACGAAGAGCCAGCTTGTACATTCGTGTGACGTCAGGCGAGAGCGGTGTATTGCTATGCTGCCTAGATCACCGGCGCTACTTGCACGAAACTAAATGAATATGAAAAATATTATTTGGGCATGTTTAGGGAGAACTCTCTTCAGCCTAGTCTAAGGTTTTTTATTTGTTGTGCGAAGGATCTTAACGGCGTAAGTGCGAATTTTGTTTTTATGTTGTGTCTTTGTTGACATTGCGTAGTGTTGTGTATTTGTGTTCAGTTCCCCGTGTTTCACACTAGTTTGAGACCAGACTTCAAGATGTAGAAACATTGTCAACTACGTTTCAGATCTTTGCATCCCCGTATTCACTGGATGTTAACAATGTTTCTAGCAGGTAGCAAATTGAATTGATAAATTTACAGAGCGACGATTTGCTGAAGGACAACTATAAACACAAGGAAGACTTGGCTATTTTTATAAGAATGTTCCTCAAACCAGATTTCTGAGTTTGTATGCCCTTGTTGCACGGATATTATGTATGTGTGGTTCTACGTATGTGTGCGAACAATTCTTTTCTGTTATGAACCTTTCTAAGTCAAAATCCCGAAGCATATTGTCAGATCACAATCTAACATGCAGTCTTCGGTTACAAATGTGCCGTACATTACGCCCTAACATTGACAAACTAGTTAAAGAAAAGCGAAACTGCAAATGTCGGAAAATGTCCACCTAATTGTTCTGTATAGCTCTCCTCTAGCTCAGGCAAAATAGTTATAATTTCTGTTCTATTTGCGTTATAACATGACTGTTCACATAAACTAGAATTGACTCGTATATATGGCATAAAGCTGAAATGTAATTATTTATAATCTGTGACTATTCCGTAATTGAAACAGTCAGCATTAAAACTATGATGTCCCGTATGCCACTTCCTCTTCCCCGCTGTGACGTCACACGTTCAACTGGCATTCGCTGGGAGCATGTGAGCTGAGTGAGCTGACGTCACAGCAGCGTTACCTGTCTTCCCCTGTTCTAGGACAACTTTCTCCACGTTTCCCAAATAAATATTTTCTTATTTCAGGTGGTCTACTTTCATGCAATTTGGAATATTTAGGTTGTGATATTACCTAAGATTCTAATAGTGATACAAATATTAAAACAGCGTTTTCAGAACTTACGTGGCCCAATTGGCAGGAACCTAAAAAGCAAAATCACAAAATAAATAATACAGTTGTATAAAATGATAGCTGTAGGTACCAGTTCTGCTGTGTTGGTGCAAAACATGGACTCTAGGGTTATACTCCACAGAGTAAAATACCTTAGAAGGGTAAAAAGGTGTACGAAATTGCATAAACATAAGAACGAGCATATAAGGAATTAATTAAATGTACCCTCAATTACAGATGACATAAAAGAATACAGAACTCACTCATTCAAATCATCCCAGCAAGGATGATGAGGAACTGTTCTAGAAAAAGGCAGTGATTTACAAACCAAGAAGAAGATGAAGAAGGAGAAGAAGAAATTTTGGTCGACCGAGAGCAAAAGGGCGAGTTCAGAACAGAACAGGAGATCCTCATACTCCAGAAGAAGATGGAGAAGAAAGAGGAGAAGAAGGACCTGGAGGAAGAGAAAAAGTAGAAGAAAGAGCAGGAAGAGCAGATGATGGACAAGAAGAAGAAGAAGAATTTCAGATAGTTAAGATTCTTAAATGTACGATCCAAAAGCACATGCTAGCCGCTGGTTCCCGAGGTCAGGTGTTGAAATGTGGAGGGAACGATATATTTTTTCGGGCGTAAAGTTACGTGGTCTTTCACGCCCTATGTACCTAACAACAGTAGCAATGAAATAGCGTCCATAAATAAAAGCCCATTTATTTTATTTATGGATGTCAGCGTACATTGGGCGTGAAAGAACACTCAATTTTGCTCAGTCTCTTTTCATCAGGCTTGAGGTTCTTTTACGTGCCGTAAAATTACGACACAGCAACACCGGCGTTACTTCTCTTTGTAAGAAGCCATGCCAATGATTTTTACTCCCGAAAAGAAAATCCTTCGCCCTCCGTCAGGCTTTGATGCATAAATACACTGAGCTTTAATGAACAACAGTCAAATGGGACTGCTTATGTGGTGATTAGCATGCTA
The DNA here is from genome assembly GCA_030765045.1 of Tenodera sinensis. NCBI lineage: Eukaryota > Metazoa > Arthropoda > Insecta > Mantodea > Mantidae > Tenodera > Tenodera sinensis. The sequence continues at coordinate 123,708,460 of CM060970.1, forward strand.
GATCATCCACTATACTAGGGGTGACCAACAAGTTCGCTTCCCCTATACATGTTATCCCCCCCGCCGCCGCTGACCAAGGCAAGCAAAACCAGACCCGCTAGTCAGAAGCGGATTGCGCGGAGTATATATAATAGTACATACAATTCAATGGCAGGACGAATATTTTTGTTTTCGAGAGTCGGTCTGGGCGGTTGGACGCTTGCCTAATCATCACAAGGTCGCGGATTTAAATCCGGCCCAGACCGATGATTTTTAAGTATGCCTCTGACCGGCAGCTCGATGTCAGTAGATTTATTGACATGTAAAAGAATCTCTGCGGGACGAAATTCCGGCACACTGGCGACGCTGATGTGATCCTGGCAATTGACAGCATCATTAGACAACAAAATATTATTTTGTTTTCAAGATGAAGACGATAAAGTTAAGCCCTTGATTTGTAAGCCTAGTAGTTGCAGATTTATTTCATTTTCCTTGCTTACATTTCCTGTTCACCATGTTATTCTCCTGGAAAAAATACAATGAACTTCGGAAGCAATTGTATGACACACCCTCATCACATCTAAAAACATTTGAAACGAAAATTTCGCACTTTTGAAGTCTCCATGTGGGGAGGTTTCACACGAGCTACAAAATATGAAACTACTTTTATAACTAGAAGTTATTTCCGGGCTGTTATGCCGTGGTCTGCTGGAGTTAGTTTCCAAACGTTTCGTCCACAACTGAGGCTGACATCTTCAATGGCGCGGTTGTAGTCTCCTCGGTGAAGTTTGCGTAACGTCTCCCAGGAGGCTACAACTACGCCACTGAAGATGCCATCCGCAATTAAAGACGAAAGGTGTGTAAACTTAACTCCTGCAAATCACGCCAAAACAGCTCGGAAATAACTTCTAGTTATATTGACTCCGCTCTGTCATGAAACTACTTGCATTGCAGAATTCCACGACAGTAAAATTTTCTTGGAAAGAAGGGTGGGAACTATTTAGCTCTCTGCCCAGCTCTGAGTACCCAAGATTGCGTTTCTTTGCATCTACTGTAATGAAATCTTTGACTCCACTTATATATGTGAACAACCTCTTCAAAAATCTGATGTGTTGCACTCACATGACTTTCTCTACTCTTGTACTCACCATTCTTACAAACTCGTATTCCTATATCTTCTTCGTGTTAGTTGAGATAAACATTTGTACAACTTATCTTATTGCTTATTTCCTTGTAGGTACAAGGGGAATATTAGAATACAGTAGGCTTTGCGTGATAGTCAAATGTTTTAAAGCTTTGGGATTCTGTTGTCTTTGCACACTTAAAAGATAAAAAAAATGAACAACGATGATCCATTTCAGGAAAGTTCTAAGTTTTCCGAAACTCACACACATAACAAGGAATATCTCCGAAATGGTTCACCCTACAAGAAAATTTATTTAGACATAAATTTTATGTTTTAGCAAGATCTACATTTTTTGTATACTATGATTTGGTCTATCTCTAACGGTTTACCAGTTATACAAAAGCCGTCCAGAGTAAATACTACAGGGGCAATAGCCAGCAAGTTCAAGATATACATTTCATTTGTCATAAAAATATCTCAAACATATGACATTTTAATCAAAATCGTTAGACATTTTCAAGAAAATAAAAATTTTCGAAAAATTTTCCATGTAAAGGGTAGTTTAGGGTAGGGCTATTTTCTTCAAAATCTTCGTGTCGCACCCTTGAAAGACATTAAACTTAAATACCAACTTTGGTTTTTAACCGACTTTTCGTTTTTGAGTTATGCTCTCCACAGACTGACAGACTGACACACGGACGTTTTTCTAAAAATGGTTTTTTTGGATTCAGGGGGCTCAAAACATATATTTCCGGTGAAATATCGACATCGAATTTTTGGGTGGAATACAATACTTCCCCTACTTACCAATAGAGAAAGTAAAAAATGAACTACATTAAAAGTATCGCAACAAGATAAATGAAAGTCATCCTGCTTATCTTTTGAGTCTGTGCACTTCATCTTTTGTACCAAATATTGAAGATCTGCTGAAACATAAATCGTGCCAAAAAAGTATCCTCAGAAACATCGTGGGTTAAGCAGGAGTAGAATATGAATGTGTACGCCTTTGGTTTCCTGTGCGTAAGAATGTGCCGCCACTGGAACTCAGTAATCACGGATAAATGCGTCATTCTATTCCAGTGGGTGGAAGGTGGTGATGCCAACCTTCTCATACTTGCCTGCGGTTGAGCACCCCTGCGCTGTACTCTCAACCCCCTGGAAGAATGAAGGAGAACGTGAATTTTTGAGTGAATTCAACAAAGCTGTACACTGTGGGAACTATCTGTGCCAGCGATGTCCAATATTTGCAAAAGAGGGGGTTTGGGTCTACCTCCTTCCACTATACGCGGACTGTGCGTCTCTTTGGCCCCCAATTGTGCACTGTGTTGCAGTGGCGGGTTGGTTACATGTACTTTGTGTTTTATTTACGTTCAAATCTTATGCGCTACTTATTTGTTCATTAATGACGTCTTTAATACTGCTTACGTTTAGGTGGTCTATCATAGCGTAGCCTTAGAAGGTACACCGAGTGATCGTCATGTAACTTATTATGAAACTGTTCGCAAATATTTGTAGTTATACTCATTCTTATACACACTATTCTTGCAAATGTTTATTTCTCTATTTACTTCTCTTTAATCGACATAAGCATTCTCAGAAATGACCTTATTGAATTTTCTTGTAGATACAAAGGGTGTATGGGATACAGTAGGCTTTAAGCGATAGTGAAATGTTTTTAAAAGCTGGTTGATATACAATGTCTTTGAAATTCCGTCCTCTTTACAAGGCCAAGAGATAAAACACGAATAACTCCTATTTGAAAAAAGTGTAAGTATTGGTAAATACAAACAAATAAAGAATATCTCGGAAATGGTTCACTCTAAAGACAAACTAATACCACTTACGCAAAAACGCATCAGGAATGAAGAGGTCTTCTGAGGAATTCCTAGAAAATTTAAGGTATTACCTAGAAACGACCATGAAATCGCCTGTTTGGGTCCGTCACTGGATACTGACTCTCTGTCCCTCCGACTGAAGGAGTGGAGTGTCGTATAGCCGCTTATTGCGTAAGAATATACAAGGAAAAAAGGTTGGACACCCCTGTTCTATGCATTGGCCATGTTATTGCTGACATATTTTTTTGCCCCCGATAGTGTAGTCAGATGAGTAAACTCTCGTCAAGATTGTTTATGTCATATTATTGACTATTTGTCTCAGATAATCCATTTGTTTAATAAATAATTCTGTATTCCCACAGTAACTTTGATGACTTATATGTCCTGTGTTAATAGTCAATAGCAGCTAAAGCGCGTTCCACCCTTAGAAGACAGTACACGTTAAATGGAGCGCAGTGTTGCAACATGTACTAGTTGCGAATCTTTCTCCGCGCGCGACCCCGAGGTGGCCGAGTCCTGCACTTAGTCCTTCAATTGCTGCTTGACGAGACGGGCACTTTTAACTTTGGTATCCCTCCACGCCTTTGTTACTGTATGGCCTAAATTCACAAATAACTCGTCTGTATAAACAATTGATTTCCCCTGGTCCCTAAACCTTTTTACGTCTTTTAGATATTTATGTCGCCATCTGATAATATCGAGATCGTCTCTTTCTATTAATATGCAATTGTTACCCCTTCTTTCATATTCGAACCCCAAATCATGTAAGAACCGACTAAGAGTGGTCCTTGAGAAATTTGGTAGGGTCTCATCACTGTTGACCCGTGACAAAATTATATTCAGCGTGGGTGGAATATTTGGAAACCGTAAAGAATGAACAATTCGCCGCACTCCACCTTGCACTATTCAATCATATTGCGTTAACCTAGCGTTTTGTGTAGTCCCGCCCTTTTTGCTTTCTTTTTCGATGGCGTTCTTAGAGGTCCTTTCATTAGTTCCTTTTTAATCATACACACTACTGCTTCTGAACACCCGATAGCCTTAGCTGTTTCTTTTACTGCCTTACTTACACGCATTTTACTTCAAAAATAATCTAACACATTCATAATTATTTGGCGTTCCTTACTTCTTAATTTACCAACATATCGTCTCTTCCTAGCTTCACCCCTCCATAACTACAAATATTTACAAAAATATTAAACAAATAACGCAATAACAGCTCACAGTTACACACACGGCTTTTTTCGAACTAATGTTAGTTCTGGTCCTTATACTATCTTCTGTTCAGGCCTGGCGCGAGAATACGTTGAATAGATGAATACCTTTTGTTTGCTTTACTGGATAAAAGAAAGAGGTTACGGCCTTTTGGTTTATTTTAAAAACTTTCTCCAACCCTCGTCAACATTTGTTCTCGCTGGTTCCCTGATGTAAACTCAATAACAAAAAAGTTTCACACTGCGTAACTTTTGCAGTGCACAGATATAAAATTTTCCGAAAACATTTAATTTAAAAAATTATAACACTTAACTGAATAAACAGAGAATTCAAAGTAGGCAGGTAGTGGCACTAGGGTTTATTCTAGCTAAGAAAAAAATATAGACGTATTCTAGCAGTTTGTTAGTGCGTCATGAGTATAGAAACAGCACATATCAGACTTCTATTGAAAAAAAATGTTTTTTGAAGAAATAAGGGCCTTTAGAAATGTATAATAATTTTAAAATATATATAACCTGATAGAGAAAAAAATTCTGCCTAGGATAATGTGTTCAAACCTGAAATTTATAACAAATGAATATTTATACCATGCTATTAGGAATCTGGCAACAGCGCGAAGGTAGAAAAGGACGAGGCTAATGGCAACTTGTATGCGCTAGATAGAGACAGATATGTCCCATTTAACTCCATACTGTCATCTAAGAGTGGAACAAGGTACGTAATGTTTATGTTGTATGTATATTTTGTTGCTACGCAGTGTATGAACATAACTTGCATGACAACATATCGTGACCTTCCCTTGCAAGTAAAGCCTTCGAACAGATAAAAGATATAGCTTCACGTTGTGTTAAATTTGGCTGCAAAAATTGACCTCTACTTGTCGCAGTATTCCCCAAAATCTGTCAGCACCTTCAACACTGAATACTTCAGATTTAACACACTTACACTGTCGTCTGTACAAAGGGTTAACAAACACGTATTGCATAACGCACGCCACCCAACACTAATGTAATGCGACAGTTAAATTTTTAATGACATCTGCATTTCCAGCAAAACGCATTGGTGAGTAAGTTGAAGAAAAGTTAAATAATGACAGTAGTGGCGGAAATATGTTCTCAATTTTAGCGCAAGTGTTGAAAATAGCGTGTTTCTAATAATACAGTGGTCCGTCTCGTGCAAGCAAGGACTATTTGATGCTCTTGCCAGGAAACAAGAACTCGGTCAAGCTCCTGATGGCAACAAACCAACGGTTGTGGAACTTTCGAGAACATGTCATTTTTCACATTTACTGTTGCCTATTCAACACAAAGTATTGAATTGTACCTGGAAATACCATGTTGAGACTTCAGTTTAAGTACACATTTACTAATAGGATAAATAAAAAAATCTGATGTGCTGCACTCACATTACTTACTCTACTCTTGTACTAACCATTCTTACAAACTCTTATTCCTATACCTCCTTTCTTGTTTGTTGAGATAAACATTTGTACAAATTATCTTATTGCTTATTTCCTTGAAGGTGCAAGGGGAATATTAGAATACAGTAGGCTTTGTGCGATAGTCAAATGTTTTAAATCTTTCAGATTCTGCTATCTTTGCACACTTAACATATAAAAAAGTGAACAACGATGATCCATTTCACGAATGTTCTAAGTTTTCCGAAACTCACACACATAACAAGGAATATCTCCGAAATGGTTCACCCTACAAGAAAATTTATTTCGACATAAATTGTGTATTTTAGTAAGATCTACATTTTTTGTATAGTATGATTTGGTCTATCTCTAACGGTTTACCAGTTATGCAAAAGTCGTCCAGAGTAAATACGACTACAGGGGCTATAGCCAGAAAATTCAAGATATACATTTCATTTGTCATCAAAATATCTCAAACATATAACATTTTAATCAAAATCGTTAGTCATTTTCAAGAAAATCAAAATTTTCTAAAAATTTTCCATGTAAAGGGTAGTTTAGGGTGGGGCTATTTTCTTCAAAATCTTCGTGTCGCATCCTTTAAAGACATTAAACTTAAATACCAACTTTGGTTTTTAACCGACTTTTCGTTTTTGAGCTATGCTGTCCACAGACTGACACACAGACACACACGGACCTTTTTCTAAATATGCTTCTTTTTCTGGATTCAGGGGGCCTCAAAATATATATTTCCGGTGAAATCCCAACATCGAATTTTTGGGTGGAATATAATACTTCCCCTACTTACCAGTAGAGAAAGTAAAAATAATAATAAAGTAAACAAATCTGATGGTGCACTCTCATAACTTTCTCCACACACTCTCATAGAAAACATGTACCTATTAAAGCCCTTATTATTCTATGTACGTCAGGTTCAGGTTCATCGAAATAAACGTCTGTAAAAATAGTTTTATCACACATTTCCTATAGGTACAATGGTAACAGGAGAAGCTTCAGCGATATTCAAATACAGGGTGAATGATACGAACGGTTTCGTGATTTTTATAGTCATATTATTAAATATATGGTGACGGTATTTGATGTTTTAAGTTAGCTATCTCTCCAAATTTCGTTTGCAGCAGTCATGATGCTTCTTTATTCCGCCGCAAGAGTGCAGTTGTGACTTATGTTTCCTTGCACGGCCACGAGCTCCAACAGTTGTAAGATGGCGACAAGGGCAAATCAACGGGTCGGCTGAGAATGCCTGAAGAAACAGTCGACCGTCTGCGAGCTAGCTTCGCACGTAGCCTACAAAAGTCAACTCGTCGAGTCAGTAGACAATTGAACATCCCGCGTTAGACCGTTTGGAAAGTGTTAAGGAAAAGATTGAACGTGCGCCATTACCGTTTGCAGCTGTTACCAGCATTATCACGCGAGGACAAAGTGAAACACGTTAAATTTTGTAGCAGTTTCCAGAAGCGTATGGAAGACGGTGAATTTTGTGATATGATGTTTTCAGTGACGAAGCAGCCTTCTTTCTGAGTGGTAAAGTGAACAGGTATAATGTAAGGATTTGGGGAACTGAAAAGCCCCATTGCGTCATGCAGTAGGTTCGTGGTTCGCCTAAACTATCCAGCCTTAGATCCGCACCTTGTATCCCTCCGCGATAACCTGATGTTATCACCTGCGACTAACACAGAACAAATACCACGTGGACTCATACCTCGTATTTATGTTGCAACAGAACGATATTTACTCAGGAATTTTAGAAATATCGCGTTACATTTAAGTAGTCTTTACCAGGGTTATCGTACATCTTGAAAACTCACAGATAATCGCCGATATTTAAGGTACTATATTTTATAGTGTGCTTTGGTTTCCACGTATTGTGAGTTCGTTGTTGATAGTTTGTGTTTACATCAAGTGCGGATCTAACGGTGGAGCGATTATAAGGTGTTTTCTGTGTGATATCTAAATTTACGGTCCCTTCTTCTTCAGTGAAAACTCCATTACAGCGCACATCTACCTGGATATGTTGTAGAATTGGCTCCTGCCACATTTGGAGACCGATACTGCCATCTACTAACAGGATGGTGCTCCACCTCATTACCACCGTGCTGTTCGTGACTTCCTGAACACCAGGCTTCGAGATGGATGGATAGGTCGTACCGTGAATGAAGATAACGCACTCATGTCATGACCTCCACGCTCTCCCGTCCTCACCCTTTGCGGATTGTGTGAAGGATGCAGTTTACATTACCTGCTGATCTAGGAGAACTACGGGTCCGCATCAACAACGCATTTGGTGAAATTGACAGGGACATACATCGAGTGTGGGCCGAACTTGATTATCAAGTTGATATTTGTAAAGTCACTCGTGGAGCACATATCGAGCACCTTACAGGTGTTAAAAAACTTTTTAAGTTGCTATATCCGAGTATACAGTGTTTGTAGTGTTCAGTCAAATAATATTGCTATAATATATTTTTGAAACCGCTCAGATCATTTGTGCGCACCCTGAATTTTAAGAGCTGGTGCCCATGTGATGATCTTGAAATTCCTTCGTCTTTGCATGGCCAAGAGATAAAAATGAATAACATGTCCGATTTGCGATAAATATTTGAAAATTTAAATCAATAACAAGGACTATACCGAAAATGTTATCTCCGCAACATTTATTTATGAATCGGTGTATAAACTGACCGATTATGACACAAGTGTCACAACGAAAAGATTATACACATATGACATGCAATTTTTATGCAGTTTTTGCACTGAAATACGTAAAAATAATTAATAAATTTGCTAAATGGCAAATTATGTGTTAGAGATCAGACGTAATATGGTTGCTAAGCAGATATTGTTTCGTTTGTTTAAATATTTATAGAGGAAAATGGAAGTTAATGACAAAACGATAGAAAATATTGATTGACATTTTGAACGAAGCCAAGAATGCTGAGACTTTATTAATTCCAGTGGAGTCAAAAGCTCTTTACGAAAAAGAGTATGGAAAGCTTTGTGGATATTATGCTGTGACTGTAATGTCATTGGTGCCTTGTCACAGTAACTACGTCATTCACTTTCTGGCCCTGGTGCGCAAAATAGCGTAATTTGGCATGATCTATGCCACCATAAGCCGTTTTAATGGTATGATTGAATAAAAATAAATTATTTTACATAAATTATGTGCTTCAAGGAGATCTGCAGATTTTGTGTAGAAATATCTTGTATATCTCTTACGGTTTATCAGTTATGCAACTAAATTCAGAATGAAGAGGATTTCTGAAAACATTCAAAGAAAGTTTAGGACATACATTTCATTTATCATAAAAATATGTTAAACATATGGTAAGGTTATAAAAATTAACAGTACTTTATGACAAAATCTAAATTTTTTGTAATTTTTACTTTCTCTACTGGTAAGTAGGGGAAGTATGGTATTCCACCCAAAAATTCGATGTCGAAATTTCACCGTTGAATAAAAAAAAAAAACAAAAAAAAAAACAAAAAAAAAAACACATTTTTAGAAAAAGGTCCGTGTGTATCAGTCTGTGGACAGCATAACTCAAAACCGAAAAGTCGGTTAAAAACCAAAGTTGTATTTAAGTGTAATGTCTTTCAAGGATGCGACACCAAGATATTGAAGAAAATAGCCCCACCATAAACTATCCTTTACATGGAAAATGTCTCGAAAATTTTGATTTTCTTGAAAATGGCTCTAACGATTTTGATTAAAATGTCATATGTCTGAGATATTTTTATGGCAAATGAAATGTATATCTTGAATTTTCTGGCTATAGTCCCTGTAGTCGTATTTACTCTGGACGACTTTTGCATAACTGGTAAACCGTTAGAGATAGACCAAATCATACTCTACAAAAAATGTAGATCTTGCTAAAATACACAATTTATGTCTCAATAAATTTTCTTGTAGGGTGAACCATTTCGGAGATATTCCTTGTTATGTGTGTGAGTTTCGGAAAACTTGGAACTTTCGTGAAATGGAACATCGTTGTTCATTTTTTATACGTTAAGCGTGCAAAGAGAACGAGATCTCAAAGCTTTAAAACATTTGACTATCGCACAAAGCCTTCTGTATTCTAATATCTCCCTTGCACCTACAAGGAAATAAGCAATAAGATAATTTGTACAAATGTTTATCTCAACTAACACGAAGAAGATATAGGAATAAGAGTTTGTAATAATGGTTAGTACAAGAATAGAGAAAGTCATGTGAGTGTAAGACATCAGATTTTTAATCTTCGTGTCGCATCCTAGGACGACATTGATAGTGTAATTAAGGACTTGAATTAGCTGTACAACTTATAAATATCCTATGTATTTTGTAACCATTAATAATTAACCTATAGTTTTTACTGTTTACCACCAATTTTGTTAACTTTCATCAAGTTATAAAAGGTTAAGACAATTGTAGAACGTTTAGTAGTTACAAAGGTCTTACAACCTGTAAATATCCCACATTCCGGAGGTCGCGAGTTCGATTCCCATGGCCGACCTTGCTGAACTTGGGCTTTTAGGAAGGTTCACTCAGACGAATGATGAGAGGGATATTTTCCCTATATCCCCCGAACCATTCCCTTTCATTTCATTTCATTCTCTCTCTGGTCTTTTTAGATTGTAGGAGACAGTGGGGTGTTCGGCTGAAGGGAGGTACTGTGGTCGGCTGGCCTCCCGCCAGGAGTGATTGTCAACTCTGACGTGGCTGTAGCGACCTGGAACTCCGCCGAGCTGAAGAACTACCTGCACCTGTTAGGAACCCACCGTAGTTCTGCCTGCGATCCGTTCTGGCCACCTGTAATATCCTTCCTTGTGAGCTCTGACGCGCAAGAAGCCATCGGCTGACGCACAGGGATCACCACCCTGACCGACATGGCAAGACATTTGTAAAAGTCTTAAAGCTTTAAAAAAAATAAAAGGAAAGAAACATTTGCTACCTGTTTGACAAGTTTTAACGCTGGTTCAAACATTGTAGTATTACCACTATGCTTCCACCGTTCTCAGCACCCACGCAGCTTCCAGCTCTAAGTGGTGGTAAGACTGGCACTACAAGCACCAGCGTGTGTGTGTGTGTGTGTGTGTGTGTGTGTGTGTGTGTGTGTGTGTGTGTGTGTGTGTGTGTATGTAGGTGGAGTTGTAGTGTTAGTAGTGGTCGGAGATGTAGAGGTAACATTAGCAGCTGGTGGTTTATTTCGGCGGGGAACGTTTGTAACAGATGCCAGATGGTAATTTGGATTCATACCAAATCCACAAGCCCTGTAAATATCAGTTCTAATAGGCCCCTTACTCATACCGCCTACGGTTCCGCAAGAAGCATTACTCGGACCATAAACAATAAGTCACTAGCAATTTAATACCCAGTGTGCAATACGAGCTTTCCTGCTGAGAAGAATCTTATTAATTAAGATCATCCGATTTATTTTCTGTACACGGACATAGTATTTAGAGAAGGTAACCAAAAATACAATACAGAGATTTCAGTGGCAATTCCCGTTTTGAGGTACCCTAAACACAAAAAAGATTACCTTCTTCACTACGTATAGTAAGAAGGTAAGTGTTGTATTTGACCGAAATTTCGATATCCACATTTCACCGAAAATATGTTTTAGGCCCTCTCAATAAAAAAGTGTTTGTGTCTGTCTGTGAACGCATAACTCAAAAACGAAAAGTCAATTAAAAACCAAGATTGCTCTTTAAGTTTAATATCTTTTAAGTATGAAACACGAAGATTTTGAAGAAAATTCCTCTACCGTAAACTACCCTTTACAGGAAATTTTTTTGAAAATGTTGATTTTCTTGAAAATGGCTCTAACGATTTTGATTAAAATGTCATATGCTTGAGATATTTTGATGACAAATGAAATGTATATCTTGAATTTTCTGGCTATAGCCCCTGTAGTCGTATTTACTCTGGACGACTTTTGCATAACTGGTAAACTGTTAGAGATAGACCAAATCGTACTATACAAAACATGTAGATCTTGCTAAAATACACAATTTATGTCTCAATAAATTTTCCTTTAGAGTGAACCATTTCGGAGATATTCCTTGTTATGTGTGCGAGTTTCGGAAAACTTAAAACTATCGTGAAATGGATCATCGTTGTTAATTTTTTGATATGGTAAGTGTGCAAAGACAACAGAATCTTAAAGCTTTAAAACATTTGACTATCGCACAAAGCCTACTGTATTCTAATATTCCCCTTGCACCTACAAGGAAATAAGCAATAAGATAATTTGTACAAATGTTTATCTCAACTAACACGAAGAAGATATAGGAATAAGAGTTTGTAAGAATGGTTAGTACAAGAGTAGAGAAAGTCATGTGAGTGCAACACATCAGTTTTTTGTCTTTTTGTGGCTTAACAATTTCCTAGTTCAGTTCATAAAGTTTTCTTTATCCAGGAGGCCGTGGATGATTGAAAGGTGCAAGTTTTGTTTATTCCTCAGTATTTAAGAATTTTACAGTGTGTATCATCTGTTGTTCTTGTGCTACGAGTGGAAATAGAAGAGCTTTTGAAGGATTTCTCCGTACTCGATCCGGGTTTGGTTTGGATTGGACAGACACATTGGACAACTACATCCAACAGCAAACTGCATGATATCTGTCCAATACCTAACCTGTCCACAACAATTAGAACACTAACCCGGCGAGACCAGGTGCTATTAACCCGATTATGCATTGGCCACACTGCTCTTACTCATTCCTACATTCTGTGGCGTGAACTTCCTCCTAAATGTACTCTGTGTGATTCTACTCTTACCGTTCAGCATCTGCTCACTGTTTGCCCAAGATACACTCACCAGCGACTTCAGTATGGAGTTCCTGAGAACCTTCAGCTAGCTTTGGGCGATCAACAATACCACAGGAAAACTATGAACTTCATCAAGGCATGCAAAGTTAATGTTTAAATTCAATGTAAACTTCATGTATCTTACTGATTGAAAACACTGTATCTGTGTATTTCTATCTATTTTTTATTTATTCTGTCTTCTTCTTCTTCTCCAATTCATGGCGTAGGCCAGGGGAAGACAATTTTGGGCCGTGTGACGTATTTAAACGAAGAGCCAGCTTGTACGTTCGTGTGACGTCAGGCGAGAGCAGTGTATTGCTATGCAGCCTAGATCAGCGGCGCATGTGTTCAGTTCCCCGTGTTTCACACTAGTTTGAGACCAGGCTTCAAGATGTAGAAACATTGTCAACTACGTTTCAGATCTTTGCGACCCCGTATCCATTGGATGTTAACAATGTTTCTAGCAGGTTGCAAATTGAATTGATAAATTTACAGTGCGACGATTTGCCGAAGGACAAATATAAACACAAGAAAGACTTGGCTAATTGTTATAATGTTGCTCAAACCAGATTTCTGAGGTTATATGCCCTTGTTGCACGGGTATTATGTATGTTTGGTTCCACGTATGTGTGCGAAAAATTCTTTTCGGTTATGAACCTTCTAAGTCAAAATCCCGAAGCATATTGTCAGATCACAATCTAACATGCAGTCTTCGGTTACAAATGTGCCGTACATTACGCCCTAACATTGACAAACTAGTTAAAGAAAAGCGAAACGGCAAATGTCGGAAAATGTCCACCTAATTGTTCAGTATAGCTCTCCTCTTGCTCAGGCAAAATAGTTATAATTTCTGTTCTATTTGCGTTATAACATGACTGTTCACATAAACTAGAATTGACTTGTATATATGGCATAAAGCCGAAATGTAATTATTTATAATCTGTGACTATTCCGTAATTGAAACAGTCAGCATTAAGATTACGATGTCCCGTATCCCATTTCCCCTTGCCCGCTGTGACGTCACACGTTCAACTGGCTTGCTCTGGGAGCATGTGTGCTGAGTGGGCTGACGTCACAGCAGCATTACCTGTCTTCCCCTGATAATATCTTCCCTGATAATATATTATTTGCTTAGGAAATGTGATATCTGGCATTCTTTCTACATGTTCCTTCCACTTTTATTTGTAATCTTTTAGCCTGTCATTTATATTAAAAAGTCCTAACTCTTCTCTTATACTTTTATTCGCTATTAAGTCTCTTCTGGTACATCCCTTCACATTTCTTAAGAATTTCATTTCTGAGGCCTGTATTTTACTCTGTTGCTTTTTAGTTAATGTCCAAGTCTCACTTCCTCATGCAGCCATTGCTTTGTAAAACTTCAATTTTGTTTCTTTGCGTACTTTGTTTCTGAATGTCCTATTTATTATTCCACACACTCTTTGAAATTTGGATACTTTATTGTCCATCTCATACTCCTTTTCATAACTAACGTGAGTTCCCAAATAGTTAAAATGGCTCACCTGTTCCACGCAACGGTTGTTTATAACTATCTTTGTTCTAATGGGTTCTTTCCCAATGAGTGCCATTACCTTTGTTTTTATAGAAGAACTTTTCATATTATATTGTTCACATAGTTCAGTTAGTTCAGTAGTTATTCTGTATTTTCCATCTATTTCTCAATGTTTAGTCGCGATATGACTTTTATGTTGAAGCGACTTTAAATAATAAATTTAAAAGAAATTTCGTAGTTGTTCCGTGTTATTGGTTTGACTGGTTTAAAAGTGTTAAATACGGTGCTATAAACGAACCATGGGGATGTACGCTGCATTGAATTCTACGGTACTCCACAAATCACTGTTTCTAATACGAATACTCACATATGACTAAGCTTGTGGAACATATGCCACATGGAACACAGTTAATAACATTTTTAGCACTCACAGATGTTGATTCTGCTAATCTCTTTAGCTTCAACTGTAGTGTATTGCATCATTTCTAAGGATGAGATTCCTTGTTGGGCAAACCTCGCCTAAAGGATCTTGTTTCCTTGACTGTAGGCCCTTCACAACGTAAGTCCTCATGCCGAACACAGTGCACTTTCATTAGTAATTACGTAAATAACCATCGCAAGGTACTTTCCCTAAGAGGGCTTGGCATCTACGACTTTTGCCAAAGCCCTCTATGCAGAGCCATAAATTATTATCCTTTGGAGGTTGTCTCAATTTTATGGCCATCACTAAAGTCCATTAGCGTTTTACAATTCCCTCACATGCCATATGTGGCCGGAAAATGGAAATGCATCATTAACAGTGTGGAAGGTGGGGTATAATATGAACAACTACCCTACAATCACAGTAACAATCCCACAATATTTAATAAACAATTCACAAACAAATATTGGTTGAAGTTTATAGGTTATATGAATATGGAAATTGAACCATAATGTCCATAATTTCAAACATGCTTCATAACCAAGTCACGGAATTTGAAGACCCATATATTGCCTAAAATTATCTTTAAAAATACATTAAAAATCTGATGTGTTGCACTAACACGACTTTCTCTACTCTTGTACTAACCATTCTTGTAGATGCAAGGAAAATATGCGAATATGGGCTTTGACCGATAGTTAAATCTTTTAAAGCTTTCAACTTTCGTTCTCTTTGTACGGTTAATATATAAAAAATGAATAACGATGATCCATTTGACAGAAGTATACGTTCTCCAAAACTCACACAAATAACCTGGAATATCTCCAAAATGTTTCACACTGGAAAAAAAACTGCTTAGACGTAAATTGAGTATTTTAGCAAGGTCCACATTCTTTGTATAGTAAGATTTTGTCTGTCTCTTACGGTTTACCAGTTATTTAAAAGCCATCCACAGTGAATAGGACTTCATGGGCTATAGCCAGAAAATTCAATATATACATTTCGTTTGTCATAAAAATATCTCAAATACGTGGCATTTTAATCCAAATCGTTAGAGCCATTTTCAAGAAAATCAAAATTGTTGAAAAATCTTTCATGTAAAGGGTAGTTTAGGGTGGGGCTATTTTCTTCAAAATCTTCGTGTCGTATCCTTGAAAGATATTAAACCTAAATAGTAACTTTGGTTTTTAACCGACTTTTCGCTATTGAGTTATGCTGTCCACAAGCTGATAGACACACAAAGAGAGAGAGAGAGAGAAGGACAAATAAAATCCACAATTTTCTAGCCTTTGACTCATAATGAACATGCTTTATGTTAGGTCTCATCTACCAGAATAAAAGAGAACAAAAATGAGCTTTTCTTTCAATCTTCTATCCCTAATTATAACTATAAGAAACGCTCTCATATTTACATGAAGCACGGGATGATGTATAATAAATTATACAGCGTGTACCAATCTTGCCGTATTTCATTCTTGCTTTGTTCAGTTCGGTTGTCTAATCAAATTACTATATTTAAGTAAGTACGAGGGGAGCCAAATGAAAATTCTGAGTATTATTCTAAATTTAATTTATGGTATAAAAGTGGAACATAAGTATATCATTAAGAGGTTGAATCAGAAACTGAAAAACTCAATGCCACAGCCGGGACCCGAACCACGGATCCTCCGCCCTTCGAGCCGCCGCTCCAACCAGCAGTACGCTGGTTGGCATAAATAAATAATAAGTATTATAATTTGTTATGCAGTCTCAACGTTCAACAGGTAGCCATAGCTCGTAGGAAGTATAGGGGTTCCTAGGGGGCGGGAGGGGGGGAGAGAAAAATGTGTATGCGTATGTGTAGTAATTGAGGGGAGATGCCTCGGCCCACCGCGACATAGATTTTTGCGGAGTACCACCCCACCCCAGGTGGAATGTACGAGACAAAGTGACACCATAGGCTTGTCAGAGAGTGGAGCGAGCGAAGCCCAGCGTCACAGTCCCTAATACAAGGCTTTCGAAACGGTTCTTCACCGCTGCACGGCCGTTTGCCTATGCGAATTTGAAGTTGCCGCAGCCGGGTCTATAGCAACAAAAATTCTCCGCGAAAGCATGCTCCTGCTTGCCGCCGCTATGCTCCCCCCCACTTCACCCCGTAGACACGCTCTCAGTGACTGTTCGCCACCATGGACAGACGACTGACTTTGGTGCATCGTATTTTTATTTGTAAAACTTATTATAAATATGAATCTGCACGTCGTGTTCGCAGATAGTATATTCAGAAGTTCCCTGGTGAAGTACTCCGTCCAGACGTGGAATTCACAACATTGTGAAAAATTCGAAAGCACTGGTTCTGTGGCAAACAAAAAACCCAAGCGTAAACGTACAGTCTTGACAGAAGAAAAACTTAAAATAGGCGCAAGTCTTGAACGTATACCAACAAAATCACTCCCAAAATTAGTACAACAGGTGGGAGTTTCAGCGACTTCAGCACACAGCAACAAAATTATTAAAAGTGAAACCTTATAAGTGTATACGTGTACAGCGCTTAAAACAAGGCGATCCCATCCCTCATTAGATCAGAAAGTTCGAGTTTGGTGTGCTGTTAGCGCTAGACGCATAATTGGTCCAATATTTTACGACCAGACTAAATAAAGAGAGGCACCGAAATGACATTTAGACACCATTTTTTCGTGAACTGACAGAAGAAGAGAAATCATATGCGTGGTTTCAACAAGATTATGCTACTGCAAGTACAGCCGAGGACTCCATAGATAAAATTAGGGAAGTGTTTGAAGATAGTGCTGGTGTTTCCTCTACCCAGAGAGAGGGCGACGAGACGATTCTTGCCAGGGCCAGGTAATGGGTTCTAGAGCGCAAGCATATGTGCCAACTATCCGCATTCGTCGAAACGTACCGCACTACCAACCAAACCTGAATGATGACAAGGGAGAGAAATGAGAAATGAAGGGAAAGGAATCTTTGGTGAAGAGAATCCACCCCAGCATTCGTGTAATGATAAATAGAAACCTCGGAAAACTAAGTAAGAGTGGTTGGTCGACGGGAATCGCACCCAGGACACCCCAAATGCGAGTCGCACACGTTGCCGCGCCACCACCTTGGTGGGTAAGAAACATATGTAGGTATTCTTGACATTGCGCAGCCATTCTTGCACACTCTAGTGCACCTCTTCTTCTTCTTTTTTCCTGATTACCCTCCCCTTATGTAGGACTTTCACCTCCTAGGACTTACACGCCAGTGCCTAGGGTCAGACGCCAGTCGGGGAGCAGAGGGACCTCTGGACCAGACAGAGTGAAGACCTGGAAGCGGGTGGTCAGCCCAGCACCAGGTATGATATGAAATGCAGGCGAAATCGATTATTGGAAAGGTGATAATGGAGCAATTGGTGGAATGAGTGGCGGGGGAAAGCGGAGCACCCGGACAAAACCCGTTCTGACGCCGCTTGGTCCACCACGAATACCACATGCGGGTCCCTGGGATCGAACCCGGGCTGCCTAGGTGGTAGGCGAACGCTCTAACCGCCGTGCACCTCTTCACAGAACGGAATTTCTGGAGTATTCCACTTCTATGGGAAGGAGGTAGCGTGTCTGCCGCATATTCAAGAAGTCCGGACTTCGAAGCTCGTAGGGTGCGCTATCCGGATAAGTGTCTTCTGGATAGATAAGTAATTGGCTAATTTCAGCATTATTTCATCCATTTCATCTATCACCCGATATGACCTACTACCTTAAAAGAAAAATCCCCCTGGGGGGCTGGGATTGCGAGACCCCCCTAGGGAGAGAGCTTTACAAAAAGTATCCTCTTCCCCTGCCATACAACACCGCCAACACTTACAACCCTGAAACAACTAAGCAGATTAAATGTTGTACTGTTTTCGTTTCTCTACTTATTAATGAGGACAACACCATTTGTATATATCCGTCATTGATTGTGTACATAGTGAAAGATAGGAGACAAGCGACAGTACTACTTGGCAAAGCTAAGGGGCGTATCGGAAAGAATGTGAAACTGCCCAGTTGTTTACGTGAACCTTTCGCACAAACACGGTGCGACAGTGTATGTACAGATGCTATTATGTCTTTAGGACAACGACTCATTTATCGGCAGGTGCAAGAGATCGTCTATTTGTGTATTATCACTGACTATACGCCAAGTTGCTATTATTTCGCTGTTCTAATAAACAAGTTACGCGATCGGAGTGCTTGACTACCAAGGTAAATTCGCCTGGTCGCTTCGCCAAGTAGTACGTAGGCCGAAACAGCTGTACTCTTGAACTTCACCGAGTTTCGAGGTCTTGCTCTAATGAACATAGCATCCCAGTGAGGAAAGTGACGTAGAACATATTCAATGGCGTTTCCCACATTAGTGCAGTTACACAGGAGCAGGGCAAAAGTGCGCATTGATGAGGGTAGTGGTGGTTTGAATTGTAACAGCGTCTTATGAATTAAGGAAAGCATGTGTGCAACTATTATACACGTTGATTCAAAAATACTTTTGCAAATTTTAGACATGGATTTCTCACATCAAAAGAAGACTAAAGGTTAATATGAGCATATATCCCATATTCCTTTGTTTTCTCGTTAATAATGAAACTATACGTTCCTAATTAGTCAACACATAAACCTATAATTACGTTTTGGTTTCCGGTATGGGCCTCGTCTTGTTGACTTTTTTAAGAATGGGGAACTGCAAAAGATCCATTCCATTAGTCACTGCCTACTCTGACTGGCCTCGCTGTCCCTCCCATTCATAGTCCTATTGGTCCCTTCCCCTCCAATAGGAAGTTGACCTGCTAATACGGTCTTCCATATTGTGTTGAGTAGTTTGCCTGTGTCACGGTTCAGACTGCTCTTTTCTTTATATATTTCTGTGCTATCCCTCACTATTCGATGAGAGAAATTGTCACAGATTGTTAAAATGTTTAAATTGTCAAAGTCAATGGTGTAATGGCCGGTGTTTTGTGCATGTTGCGCGATTGCAGAAGTTACGGAAATAATTAGAAACACATTGTAACACCACAAAATTCAAACAACATACACATCATTGAAAAAAGCTGCGTTTCTTTATAAGAACAGTGAAAGATAAGAACCCTTTTAAAATAGTCCGGGTGTTTGTAAAATTATCTGTGATTGTGGTGAATCGTACGTAGATCAAACAGGCAGATCTATTAATACAAGGAAAAGGACATTGACTTTGATAATTTAAAAACATTTAGCAATCTGTGGCAATTTCTCTCATCGGTGAGAGAAAGCGTAGAAGTATTTGTTGACATTGCAGGTAAATGAATTACCCCCTATTCACATCTACCAACTTACGTACTATTACGTACTTTTAGGGTCTAAGCCGCTATCGCATTCACGCCCTTAAACTTAACAATATTTTAAATAATACAGATATGAAATATAATGAAACCTATTTGTTGATTTTTACCACTTCAATAATTATCCTCTTATTTATATTGGATACGTTATAAGCTAGAAAAAGACGAAGAATATATTATGCAGTCACAGATTCTTAATACACGTTCCGCGAGATAAACTGAGTAGGCCGTGCTCAAATCAGTAATTACCCGCAGTAATAATGGCGAATAACTTACGAGTATGTAAATGAGTGTGTTGATTCTCTCTGATACCTGAAGAATCTAACGAAATATATAATTAATATATACTAATTAAGTTCAGCCACTAAGACAGCATGGTAAGAGTAATGTTATGTCTCAAGATTAGTATTTCATATTTATTTTATCCAAAACATTGCATGCAATACACGGGTATCAATTATTTTTACAAATACTTGGGCTAGATTTGATTTGTGAGTTTAAGGGCGCTCAACTTCTGGGTCATTAGCGCCCTTCTAAAATTCATGGCAATAGCCAGATATAATCTTGAATCAAAAATAAATTACTAGCATCAAAGAAAAAATACACATAAACGTAAAAACAGCGGCAATAGCCGGATATAAAACAGTGTAACAAATAGTTCAAAAGGCATAAACAAATATCCAAAATTTTAAATTCTTAAATTGATACTACAATCCGCTAAAAACTTAAAAACTCTATCAACCGCTGTTTTGTCGTACGCTAGGACCTCTGCAAGTCTGGCAGGCAGCTGCAGAGAATCCCGAAGGTGCGCTAGAGAGCAACACTCTAGCAACACGTGACGGACAGACAAAAAGTTGTCGCACAGCGGACATAGAGGCACAGGGTCCCTCTTAAATAGGTAACCATGCGAAAAATTGCACTAATACTTGGGAACTGATAAGATTATATGTAGCCCAGTTCTCGGTGCAGTTAAAATCACTTAATATCCTTATATAGAAATACACGATATTGCAATACAACCTGAAAACAACAAAACGATGCAATTTAAAGGACAGAATAACAGAACCTACTGTCATGTCCTGAGAACAGAGAAGGTTTGCGTGACGTAATGTATGTCTTGAAAAGGCTGATGACTCAGGAACTTTGTTACCTTTGTTGTCGCAAACTCGTAATTACATATATGTCTTGAGACGCTGTGAGCATTCAACTGAAACAGTACAACGTCCTCTCAATGGAACATAACTTACTTTTTCCAAGTACCTAACTGCACAAAGAGATGAACACAAGATAATGAACTCAAATTGATCCATTGTAGAAAGCATTCGTCTGCATTTTAAAACAGTCTAACAGAAAATTAACGAAGAGAAAATTGTTATTTTTGCTTTCCCTACCACGCACTGAGAGTAGAGAAGTAAGTACTGTCTGTCTAGCAAAAGAAGGCGAAGGGATCTAAGTTATGAGAAGGGACTTGAACTGTTAATATGCTCACGTCGTGGCCCCCTTTGGAGTTAATGAATTTAATGTGCAGTCAATTACTGAGTATTAGATTACTGTTCTAATTTTGACGCAAACAACCGTTTTTACTTTTCTCTACTACGTATAATAAGAAATATTATATTGGACTCAAAATTTCCATGTCGAAATTTCACCAGAAATGTTTTGAGGCCCCCTGAATTTAAAAAAAGTTAGAAAAAGGTTTGTGCGTGGGTGCATGCTTGTGTAAGCCTCTGCCATGAACAGCGTAAGTCAAAACAAAAAATCTGATGTGTTACACTCACATGACTTTCTCTACTCTTGTACTAACCATTCTTACAAACTCTTATTCCTATATCTTCCTTGTGCTAAGATAAACATTTGTACAACTTATTGCTTATTTCCTTGTAGGTGCAAGGGGAGTGTTAGAATACAGCAGGCTTTGTGCGATAGTCAAATGTTTGAGATTCTGTTGTCTTTGCACACCTATATCAAAAAATGAACAACGATGATCCATTTGACGAAAGTTTTAAGCTTTCCGAAGCTCACACACATAACAAGGAATATCTCCGAAATGGTTTAACCTACAAGAAAATTCATCGGAACATAAGTTGTGTATTTTAGCAAGATCTACATTTTTTGTATAGTATGATTTGGTCTATCTCTAACGGTTTACCAGTTATGCAAAAGTCGTTCAGAGTAAATACGACTACAGGGGCTATAGCCAGAAAATTCAAGATATACATTTCATTTGTCATCAAAATATCTCAAACATATGACATTTTAATCAAAATCGTTAGAGCCATTTTCAAGAAAATCAAAATTTTCGAAAAATGTTCAATGAAAAGGATAGTTTAGGGTGGTGATACTTTCTTCAAAATTTTCGTGTTGCATCCTTGAATGACATTAAACTTAAATACCAACTTTGGTTTATAACGGACTTTTCGTTTTTGAGATATGCTGTCCACAGACACAGACACACACACACACACACACAGACACACACACACACACACACACACACACACACGGACCTTTTTCTAAAACTGCTCTTTTTGGATTCAGGGGGTCTCAAAACATATATTTCCGGTGAAATCTTGACATCGAATTTTTGGGTGGAATACAAGTAGAGAAAGTAAAAATAGAAAAGGAGGAACACTTGGAAACATTATGAATTTGGCTGAATCTTAACGTAAAGTAGTTAAAAAGGACCTTAATGTTTTTTTTTTCTTTTTTTTTTTATTTTGTTTTGTTTTGTTTTTTTGTTTTTCCGGAAACTAATTATTCTCTTCCAAAAGGTTGGATATAGTTTTAATTATTTTTTCCAACAGGAAATAATTTTACACGTAAACTAAGGGCTTCCTGTAATATCCTGTTACAATTTCACTAAGTAAAAATAATTATTGGAAGAGGTTTGGAGAAATCTGTACCGCGTTCTATTGATTTGGTGCCGTAAATTTTTGTATTCGTGAGTAACATGCATGACATTTATATTGCTGTCTACGCTGCCACTTTATTTTGTTTTATGTTTATCAGAAAAAGGAACAAAATCTATCGCCTAGATAATTTGATACCAACACGGACAACAGATTTATTATTTCATGGCAGAGCTGTTGCGTGAATGTCTACATTATGGGGTAACATGTGTAGTGCTTTCAAAGATGGCCGACAGTTATCAGTTTTACTTTACAATAATTCCCAGTTCCGTAATGTAGATATCTGGTTTTTAAAATATGCCAAGCTGTTGCGAAAAATTAGAGCTTGGATTTAATTGTCAGTTAGTAATGTTTGTTGGCCATGGAGGATAGAGGTGACCATAATGAAACCCCTTAAGTATAACACGCACGCAGACAGACAGACAGACAGACAGACAGACAGACAGACAGACAGACAGGTAGACAAGCAGACAGACAGACAGAGACAAGCAGGCAGGCAGACAGACAGGCAGACAGGCCTACAGATAGATAGACAGGCAGGCAGTTAGATAGACAGACAGGCAGATAGACAGGCAGATAGACAGGCAGACAGATAGACAGGCAGACAGACAGATAGACAGGCAGGCAGACAGGCAGACAGACCGATAGACAGACAGATAGACAGACAGATAGACAGACAGATAGGCAGAAAGGCAGACAGGCCGACAGATAGATAGACGGACAGGCAGGCAGTTAGATAGACAGACAGGCAGACAGGCAGGCAGTTAGGCAGACAGTTAGATAGACAGATAGGCAGACAGACAGGAAGACAGACAGACAGACAGACAGACAGGCAGACAGACAGATAGGTAGACAGGCAGACAGACAGGCAGACAAGTAGACAGATAGACAGGCAGGCAGATAGACAGGTAGGCAGATAGACAGACAGGCAGGCAGACAGGCAGATAGACAGGCAGACAGGGAGGCAGAGACAGACAGACAGAGACAGACAGAGACAGACAGACAGAGACAGACAGAGACAGACAGAGACAGACAGAGATAGACAGAGATAGACAGACAGGCATAGATAGACAGTCAGAGATAGAGATAGACAGACAGACAGAGATAGAGATAGACAGACAGACAGAGAGACAGAGATAGACAGACAGGCAGAGACAGACAGAGATAGACAGAGACAGAGATAGATAGACAGACACAGAGAGCAACAAACACACCCAAACTAAAGAAAAAGACAGTTTTTGTAACAAAACAAACATGCTACGTTCACATGATTTTCTCTACCTACTCCTCAAATTTTTATTATTCTATTTGCAGCATAGCCTATTATAAAACGAGAGCTTAATGGCAATGACTAAAATGAGAGTATATTTTATAAAACGAGCGGTATCGAGCTTCATTATATTCATAGAAGTATCTTAATTGTCATTATACTCAAGTTTCACACGACTATTTCTGTTCGACCATGTGTTTAAGTTTAAAACATTCATAAAACGTTGTTAATATTCTACACTGCATGTTATTGTCACTGGTGTTCGACATTTAACTATTTGTTACTCGATTCGATTGCACATCGAGAATCGATAGCAGCGCCTTCAACCTTTGTTATAAGATTTGGAGCTTTCGCGGCGGTAGTTTATTAATGAGTATTTCTCGGTTTACCAGCCGTGTAACATCCATATATTTCTGTGAGTGTATGAGACCGGTTGAAAACAATTTTTGTTTTAAAACAGCTGGTGTTTACAAAATGTGGAAAGACATATGGGACAACCGGTCGTATGATTGAAGAGAAACATGATGAATACAAACGCAATCTACGAGTACTGCAACCAGAAAAATCAACAATAACATAGCATAGTCTTGACAATGATCACAAAATTTTATTTGATGAGGTCTTGGTTTTACAACGCAAGAATACTTAAAAGAAGATCATGACTTTGAGATGACCGTTTACTACTAATGCAGTTCCTAATGAAGACCATGAATTGAGTTGGGACATTTATTTATTAATTATTAATTTCCCCATGATGACCAATGAGTTTAATATGAACGAAACCTCGAACAATTTTATAGACAGGTATTACGCGGCTGATAACCTGGGAAGTGCTAATTAACTTTTATGTTGCTCTTAACACAATGACACAGTATATGTGCTATCACCTTAAAAAGAATAGATTTAAGAAAACGAGAAGACAAATTGAATTTATTTTAGCTTTATTTACAATACTAACACTGATTATTAAATACAGTAGCTTTATTATATGTACACTTTTAGCTGCATGGGTATGTGCGCAGACGCCGAAATATTGATCGCTACATACATATATCTTGATTGGCGGCTAGCATTGCCATTATGAACTGGTGCAACCTTGATTAGTGGAGAGCAGTGCCATTATAAAGAAGTGGATATTGAGGTCCATTGTTGTGGCGTATAGGCGCTACATTATGACAGTTGAGCATTTTATTGCACATTTTGTTGCACATTTTCTTTGCATCGGCATTACAACAACAAGTATTGACTTAGCAGTTAGATCAATTCCATAAGAATAACTTATGGAAAGTATTAAAAAAATCTGATGTGTTGCACTCACATGACTTTCTCTGCTCTTCTACTAACCATTATTACAAACCCTTATTCCTATATCTTTTGCAGGTTAGTTAAGATAAACATTTTTACAAATTATCTTATTGCTTGTTTCCTTGTAGGTGCAAGGGGAATATTAGAATACAGTAGGCTTTGTGCTATAGTAAAATGTTTTAAAGCTTTGAGATTCCGTTCTCTTTGCACACTAAACAGATAAATAAATGAACAACGATGTTCCATTTCGCGAAAGTTTTATGTTTTCCGAAACTGACACACATAACAAGGACTAGGTATCTCCGAAATGGTTCACCCTACAAGAAGCTTTATTGAGACATTAACTGTTGTGTGTTTTAGCAAGATCTACGTTTTTTATATTTGGTCTATCTCTAACGGTTTACCAGTTATGCCAAAGTCCTCTGTGGACAGCATAACTCAAAAACGAAAAGTCGGTTAAAGACAAAAATTGGTATTTAAGTTTAATGTCTTTGAAGGATGCGACTCAAAGATTTTGAAGAAAATAGCCCTACCCTAAACTACCCTTTACATGGAACATTTTTCGAAAATTTTGATTTTGTTGAAAATGGCTCTAATGATTTTGATTAAAATGTCATATGTTTGAGATATTTTGATGACAAATGAAATGTATATCTTGAATTTTCTGGCTATAGTCCCTGTAGTCGTATTTACTCTGGACGACTTTTGCATAACTGGTAAACCGTTAGAGATAGACCAAATCATACTATACAAAAAACGTAGATCTTGGTAAAATACACAATTTATGTCTAAATAAATTTGCTTTTAAGGCGAACCATTTCGGAGATATTCCTTGTTATGTGTGTGAGTTTCGGAAAACATAACTTTCGTGAAATGGCTCATCGTTGTTCATTGTTGTATATGTTAAGTGTGTAAAGACAACAGAATCTCAAAGCTTTAAAACATTTGAGTATCACACAAAGTCTACTGTATTCTAGCATTCCCCTTGTACGTACAAGGAAATAAGCAACAAGATAATTTGTACAAATGTTTATCTTAACTAACAAAGAAGATATAGGAATAAGAGTTTGTAAGAATGTCATGTGAGTGAAACACATAAGATTTTTTCATTTATTTCTGATTTCTTCTCATTCAACCAATTTTTAAAAGTACTATAGCATCTTTCGTATCTCTACATTTTTCAGGTATGAAAGAAACAGCCTATTTTCCAAATTTCTTCTATTTCATTATCAACTCACTATGAGTAATTATTGATTTGAGCACGGCCTACTCTGTTTATCTCGCGGAGCGTGTATTAAGATTCAGTGACTGCATGACATCTCCAATCGTCATTACAACAAAAGTTGTTCAGATTCCAGTGCTTTATGCGTTTAATTATAACGTATACAGTGAGTAGATTAGTTGATGTGGTAAAACTCAACAAGTAGATTTGATTATATTTTATATCTGTGTTAATCAAGATGCTGTTAAGTTTAGGGGTGTGAAAATGCTAGCAGCCTATCAGTTAGAAAGTTCGTAATATAGGAGGGTGGGTTAAGTTGGTAGATGTGAATATGGATAATTCATTTACTTGCAATAGCCGGAAATACCATGAAATCGTACTATCCCAAAAAAGAAAAAGCGATCAAATACAACAATTAAACGTAGAAGAACAATAATAGAATACAGACCCAGTTGAAAACAGCACTTAAATAAAATGAAAGAAAATAGAATTCCCAAAACAGCAAGTAACTACCAACCTCAAGGATAAAGGAGCCGGGGAAAACATGGAAGGAACAAGACTTTGGGGCCGGCAAGGGCTAAATGGCCTACGCCGTGTTGCAGGAGGAGAAAACCTTGACGTCCTTTGTTAACCAGTAAAAGGCCTGATTTATTCTCAGAAATAACACCTTCTCCAGGAAACGCTGATGTTATTCAAAGGCAGACGTATTTACTTTGACACGTGTCGTTGTGAGACAGGGGGCAAAGCGGGGTCCCGACGTTGGCGACGCGACGGGGTGCAAATCGATGCTAACCCCCTTCACCTCGCATCTGTTTCGTCTGCAACTACAAGACAAGGTTCCACCTCTCGATAACATCACGACAAACAAAAGACTACGTCTGAAACCCTTTATATGCTTTTAGGTGAAATACAACTTGTTTTGTCGGAAAATGTGGCTTAAATAAAGTACCAACACGTGTGCCTTAAAGCATATGGGTTTTCTAAGAATGCCCTAAACTATTAAACACCCAGTAGTCTATTTATAGACCACAACAGATAACATTTTTATTCAGTTTAGATGTATTCTCAAGAGTTATTTTGACCATGTATGTCATCATTGATGTTATGTGATTATGTGAACACATTATTGTGTCTTAAAAAAATCTGATGTGTTGCACTCACATGACTTTCTCTACTCTTGAACTAACCATTCTTCCAAACTCTTATTCTTATATCTTCTTTCTTGTTAGTTGAGATAAACATTTGTACAAATTATCTTATTGCTTATTTCCTTGTAGGTGCAAGGGGAATATTAGAATACAGTAGGCTTTGTGCGATAGTCAAATGTTTGAGATTTTGTTGTCTTTGCACACTTAACATATAAAAAATGAACAACGATGATCCATTCACGAAAGTTCTGTTTTCCGAAACTCACGCACATAACAAGGAATATCTCCAAAATGGTTCACCCTACAAGAAAAGTTATTCACACATAAATTATGTATTTTAGCAAGATCTACATTTTTTGTAGAGTATAATTTGGTCTATCTCTAACGGTTTACCAGTTATGCAAAAGTCGTCCAGGGTAAATACGACTACAGGGGCTATAGCCAGAAAATTCAACATATACATTTCATTTGTCATAAAAATATCTCAAACATATGACACTTTAATCAAAATCGTCAGAGCCATTTTCTAGAAAATCAAAATTTTCGAAAACTTTTCCATGTAAAGGGTATTATAGGGTAGGGCTATTTTCTTCAAAATCTTCGTGTCGCATCCATGAAAGACATTAAACTTAAATATCAACTTTGGTTTTTAACCGAATTTTCGTTTTTGAGCTATGCTGTCCACAGGCTGACAGACTGACACACCGACTGACAGACACACAGACACACACACGGACCTTTTTCTAAAAATGCTCTTTTTAGATTCAGGGAGTCTCAAAATATATTTCCGGTGAAATCTCGACATCGAATTTTTGGATGGAATACAATACTTCCCCTACTTACCAGTAGAAAAGGTAATATATTTTGTGGACAACTTACAATAATAAGCTACAAATTGCTGCAGTGCCTGTGAAAGCATATTCTTTTTTTCCTTGTTACGTTTCCCTCCCAACTTCTTGTAATACAATAAACTGTTCATAAAGGTTCGTATTATTGCATCACACACAGAACGGCCAGTGTGAGCAATTCTAATGCTGAAAATGTGATCCTAAAAGTAAGTGATCTATTTATAGACCGCTGGGCACAAGTATTATCTCACGTCAGTACAGGGTAAATGATATCTACTTGCTACAACGGTAGCAGAATTGTTACTTCTGTAATATGAGTAGTATGCAAGCATCTGCCATGTGTGTGTTTGTCTTCTACAGTTTTTCTGTTTGAAACAGTGAACTGGTGTTCAGTATTCTATATTGTGTTCTTTGAAGCGACGATGGATTACTAAAGTATATATGTCTATAGCTATTATTTTGGAGGATAAGTTTGAAAAGTCAACCAAAGAAGAACTTTGAGACCGTCCAACATAATACAAATATGTGCTTCTAAGTACACAAAGATTCCGGAAAATGGCCATGCTTCAAATGAACAATGGGAAGAAATGAAAACAAGTTTGAAGGATTGCACGCCACTTGAGATTCTGCAAAAATTGTGATATAATACTCTTCCGCAGATGTTTTAACCCTTACCACAGTTGATAATAAACTTTGACCGCACGAAATGTCCATAATTACAATGTGCTTTGATAACGCTAACGCCCAGTGGTCTATTTATAGACCGGGTGATTTTGGGACACTGGGTGAATAAAAAAGCAAACAAAATATATTGTTGACATACTGTATGCCAAATGAATACAATACATATTGTTACTTTCTCTGCTGGTAAGTAGGGGAAGTATTGTATTCCACCTAAAAATTCGATGTCGAGATTTCACCAGAAATATATGTTTTGAGACCCCCTGAATCAAAAAAAAAAAAAAAAGCATTTTTAGAAAAAGATCCATGTGTGTCTGTGGACAGCATAACTCAAAAACGAAAAGAAGGTTAAAAACCAAAGTTGGTATTTAAATTTAATGTCTCTCAAGGATGCAACACGAAGATTTCGAAGAAAATAACCCCACACTAAACTACCCTTTACATAGAAAATGTTTCGAAAATTTTGATTTTCTTAAAAATGGCTCTTACGATTTTGATTAAAATGTCATATGTTTGAGATATTTTTATGGCAAATGAAATGTATATCTTGAATTTGCTGGCTATAGCCCCTATAGTCCTATTTACTCTGGACTACTTTTGCAGAACTGGTAAACCGTTAGAGATAGACAAAATCTTACTTTACAAAAAATGTAGATCTTCCTAAAATACACAATTTATGTCTGAATAAATTTTCTTGTAGGGTGAACCATTTCGGAGATATTCCTTGTTATGTGTGTGAGTTTCGGAAAACCCATGAAATGGAACATCATTGTTCATTTCTGTATATGTTAAGTGTGCAAAGAGAACGGAATCTCAAAGCTTTAAAAGATTTGACTATCGCACAGGGATTCTACATCCTGAGAGTAATAAATATTTCCAATATAAGTATTGTCAACAAAGAATCGTTTCACCGAAAAAAATAAATAATTGGTCTCCAATGTTTGGAGCCATCTATCTTCTTG
The DNA here is from genome assembly GCA_030765045.1 of Tenodera sinensis. NCBI lineage: Eukaryota > Metazoa > Arthropoda > Insecta > Mantodea > Mantidae > Tenodera > Tenodera sinensis. The sequence goes on from CM060970.1 coordinate 123,738,439, forward strand.
ACGAATGGACATAATGTTTGATTATTTCATTAACTGTCGCCCAAACATTGTGTGAGCAATTAATTGGAATTAATTTAGTTACAATTGAATGTTAAAGTGTCAGGCAAAGTTTAATTTGTAAGAGATTTGGCAATGTTGCATTGAACAGAAAGAGGCAGAATATCCCGGTAAATCATTTGGAGTGGAGTGGAGAGTGGTGAGTGGAGAGTGGTGAGTGGAGAGTGGAGTGGAGAGTGGAGTGGAGAGTGGTGAGTGGAGAGTGGTGAGTGGAGAGTGGTGAGTGGAGAGTGGAGTGGAGAGTGGAGTGGTGAGTGGAGTGGTGAGTGGAGTGGAGTGGAGTGGTGAGTGGAGAGTGGTGAGTGGAGAGTGGAGAGTGGAGACTGGAGTGGAGTGGAGTTTAAGGGCCCGTCGACAGCTGGGTCATTTGGGCCCCGTAAATCATTTGGGGGAGTAAGGAGCGTGTGTGGACTGTCCTGTCTTTGTTATTCAACCAAGAGGTGGTGTGTGTTAGGAACCCTAGAACTAAAATTTTAAGACAAAATATTTTCAGTATTTGAATTAAACCACATAAATATTCTGTAAGCACGAATCATTTTGATCAAACATTTTTCCCAAGCCTCTACTGTGCAAGTCCCCCGTGCGGTTCACTTTATCCACACTGGAGTTCGCCACAGTGATACTTCTCTTTTTTCTTTTTCCTCTCAGCTTTGTATTTTGTATAACATTTAGACACTGCATTTCACGTTTATCCATTGATCCACAAAAGGTTATTTATTATAAAAACAAAAAGACTTTTAACACCAAGGTAGTAACATCAATCAAATACTTTATTTTAAGTTTGCTTAATCAGAAAATGTCACTGGTATACATCTTTGAAAAAGGTGAAGTCAGTATCTAAAAGATACATCTTTGATAGTTAACATTATGCAGATAGATCCAAAAACATCCGAATCGCTGCTATAGACAAGATTATACGGTTGACTTGTTTTTCTCTGCTCTTAATATGCACTACTGAGCTGACGTGATAGCGTGCGATTGAGTTATTATCAGTGTGCTTTATTATTTTGTCCTGTACTTAGTCACAAAGTGTATTATGGCTCAGCACTTGTTTTCTACTGCACAGCGTGTATTTATTTATGATTCGAGTGTTAACTCAGCTCGCCAAGTGAAAGTGCGATTTGCAGAAAAATTTCCAAGTGATCTGCGATTTCTGTCTCTGGGGTAAAAAAGCATAAAGTGTACAAGACAAACCCACACACTCAGAAAGAATTAAAAGAAAATATCCGTCAGGAAATTGCCAAAATTTCTCAACGCGAGTGATGGATAGTTTCTTGAATGTGTGGACGACGATGGCAGTTTTACCATCTCCTTTAATAACATTGATAAGTAAAGCCTTTAATAGTACTTTTAACAATGTTGTATGGTTTCATCCACTCTGTTGTATGACAGCGGTAGTCGGGGACGCGTACAGGCAAAACAAAGCGCAGCCGGTTCGGAGTCTTGTATCACCGGTTAGTATTCAATTCTATTGTCTTAAGAAATTATTTGAGCTACAAAACTGAGCTCTTGCACACTCATTTCTTTATTTACTCATTAAGTGTACATAGAACGTGACATTGAAAAATATATAATATTCAGTTCCACTGCCCTTTAACTGCTGACGCGATGTATGCAAACACTGCAGACATACACCTAGGAAGAATAGTCTATGTGGTTGAAGCCCAAATTGTTAACACCATAATTATGGACATAATGCTGGGTTACATGGCAGAATTAAATAATCAGGAAATGTTAAAATCGTTACGTGTATAAAGGTACAAAATGTGGAAGGATTAGTTGTTAAAATTGTCAAAAGGCACGAAATGTTACAGAGAAGTTATTAGGGGCAAGTGTCAGGTACTCAGGCGAGGCCTGGTTATTCCAGTTTTCCTGGAAATCGCTTAGTACAGCTGTTGAGCAGGAAAACAATGGGTGATCGCGGAGACTTCTTTGAAACAAGCTGCTGTCGTACGGGCAATTAAGGGGTGAAAGGTATAGAGAGCGTCATGACGCACAGACACTTGCCTGCCAGAACCCGTAGAGAGCGGGTCGGTGGGACACTTGCCTTCCAGAACCCTGAGAGAGCGGGTCGGAGGGACACTTGCCTTCCAGAACCCTGAGAGAGCGGGTTGGTGGGACACTTGCCTTCCAGAACCCGGAGAGAGCGGGTCGGTGGGACACTTGCCTTCCAGAACCCGGAGAGGGCGGGTCGGTGGGACACTTGCCTTCCAGAACACGGAGAGAGCGGGTCGGTGGGACACTTGCCTTCCAGAACCCAGAGAGAGCGGGTCGGAGCGACACTTGCCTTCCAGAACCCGGAGAGAGCGGGTCGGTGGGACACTTACCTTCCAGAACCCAGAGAGAGCGGGTCGGTGGGACACTTGCCTTACAGAACCCAGAGAGAGCGGGTCGGTGGGACACTTACCTTCCAGAACCCGGAGAGAGCGGGTCGGAGGGACACTTGCCTTCCAGAACCCGGAGAGAGCGGGTCGGTGGGACACTTACCTTCCAGAACCCGGAGAGAGCGGGTCGGTGACACACTTACCTTCCAGAACCCGGAGAGAGCGGGTCGGTGGGACACTTGCCTTCCAGAACCCGGAGAGAGCGGGTCGGTGGGACACTTGCCTTCCAGAACCCGGAGAGAGCGGGTCGGTGGGACACTTGCCTTCCAGAACCCGGAGAGAGCGGGTCGGTGGGACACTTGCCTTCCAGAACCCGGAGAGAGCGGGTCGGTGGGACACTTACCTTCCAGAACCCAGAGAGAGCGGGTCGGTGGGACACTTGCCTTACAGAACCCAGAGAGAGCGGGTCGGTGGGACACTTACCTTCCAGAACCCGGAGAGAGCGGGTCGGAGGGACACTTGCCTTCCAGAACCCGGAGAGAGCGGGTCGGTGGGACACTTACCTTCCAGAACCCGGAGAGAGCGGGTCGGTGACACACTTACCTTCCAGAACCCGGAGAGAGCGGGTCGGTGGGACACTTGCCTTCCAGAACCCGGAGAGAGCGGGTCGGTGGGACACTTGCCTTCCAGAACCCGGAGAGAGCGGGTCGGTGGGACACTTGCCTTCCAGAACCCGGAGAGAGCGGGTCGGTGGGACACTTGCCTTCCAGAACCCGGAGAGAGCGGGTCGGTGGGACACTTGCCTTCCAGAACCCGGAGAGAGCGGGTCGGTAGGACACTTGCCTTCCAGAACCCAGAGAGAGCGGGTCGGTGGGACACTTACCTTCCAGAACCCGGAGAGAGGGGGTCGGTGGGGCACTTGCCTTCCAGAACCCGGAGAGAGCGGGTTGGTGGGACACTTGCCTTCCAGAACCCGGAGAGAGCGGGTTGGTGGGACACTTGCCTTCCAGAACCCGGAGAGGGCGGGTCGGTGGGACACTTGCCTTCCAGAACCCGGAGAGAGCGGGTCGGTGGGACACTTGCCTTCCAGAACCCGGAGAGAGCGGGTCGGTGGGACACTTGCCTTCCAGAACCCGGAGAGAGCGGGTCGGTGGGACACTTGCCTTCCAGAACCCGGAGAGAGCGGGTCGGTGGGACACTTGCCTTCCAGAACCCAGAGAGAGCGGGTCGGTGGGACACTTGCCTTCCAGAACCCGGAGAGAGTGGGTCGGTGGGACTTGCCTTCCAGAACCCGGAGAGAGCGGGTCGGTAGGACACTTGCCTTCCAGAACCCAGAGAGAGCGGGTCGGTGGGACACTTACCTTCCAGAACCCGGAGAGAGGGGGTCGGTGGGGCACTTGCCTTCCAGAACCCGGAGAGAGCGGGTTGGTGGGACACTTGCCTTCCAGAACCCGGAGAGAGCGGGTTGGTGGGACACTTGCCTTCCAGAACCCGGAGAGGGCGGGTCGGTGGGACACTTGCCTTCCAGAACCCGGAGAGAGCGGGTCGGTGGGACACTTGCCTTCCAGAACCCGGAGAGAGCGGGTCGGTGGGACACTTGCCTTCCAGAACCCGGAGAGAGCGGGTCGGTGGGACACTTGCCTTCCAGAACCCGGAGAGAGCGGGTCGGTGGGACACTTGCCTTCCAGAACCCAGAGAGAGCGGGTCGGTGGGACACTTGCCTTCCAGAACCCGGAGAGAGTGGGTCGGTGGGACTTGCCTTCCAGAACCCGGAGAGAGCGGGTCGGTGGGACACTTGCGTTCCAGATCGCGAGCGAGTAAGTCAGTTAGACTTACTTTCCGGACCTCGAGTGTGAGGACACACGACAGTTTCGAGTAACAATCTTCGGTCTTAGTAAAGACTTAAAATTCTAATAGCGATCGGCAAATCTAAAAGGCTACTTGGTCGTAAATAAAAGTGTTTTAAGGAGAGTTCCGGCTTTTATTGCAAATACTCACACATACCCTGAGGTGAAGATCCATGCCGAGCAGTCCGGAGCAGAAATCAACTGAGAGCGGTATTGCGCATAGGATAGCAGAATTGAGGAACGGTTAATCCTTGCATCATGGGAAGCCAATTTGTCATTTGTAGATATTGCTCGAGCTTATATATTCATTGTAAATAACCTAGAACTATCCACGTAAAACAGGACGACTCTACATGAGCGAAAATGTAAACAGGTATACACATATCCTGCTTGCTATATACTGGGCGCCACAAAAAACACTCACAACGCTTAGTATGTTGTGCGGGACAACAAACTGATTCATTTTCAGATAGGAACCCCTATCCGGAAATGTATGGTTTTGACACAGGAGAGCGTCGAAGTTTGAGGTGACAATTGTTAACATTCGTTTGGTATCTCAATACGGAAGGTATGCTACCCTTTAGCCATCTGTGTGCTGCGATAAATGACCTGAACATAACATTCCTGCGCTTGCGCTGCTACAGCTGCTGAAATAGCCGACTTGAGCTCCAGCACACTTTGATGTAAATGTGCAGAATCATCTCAACTTTGCATATTCAAATCGATGGATTGGTAGGGGAGGACCAGTTCTATGGCCAGTACAGTCGCCAGATCTGACACTTCTCGACTATTTTCTGTGCAGTTATATGAAGAGTATGCTATATGGCACTGCTGTAACGTCAGCGGAGGACCTTATGGCTTGAGTCCACAGAGCAATTGAAAATCTTCTAGGACAACCGCACGTATTGGATCATGTGTGTGAGACTCACTACCGCCGATATAGGCTCTGCAATGACGTAGGAGTTACACAGTTCGAAGCCCGTTTCTAATGTAGACAGGTTTATTGATGAAATGTGAACGTATAACCTTCTCACATTTCAATGCGCTACAGCGTCCAAACCGTACTTTTCCGGGCAGGGGGTTCCTGTTTCAAAACTGATCAGTTTGCCTTCCCGGGGTTTTCGGTGTTTTTTTTTTGGGGGGGGGGGCGAACGCCAGGAACCTGTGAACGCCAGGAGGAAAAAAAAGCGTTTTTCTCATTACTTAATTTTCACATTCCAAATCTTCTGTGCCTCTCAATTTTTGTTTAACTACAACTAAAATTTCCCAATATGAGTAGAAGTATCCACTGCAATATTCCCTTTTACAAAATACAAGCTTACACCAGTAATAATTTTTCAAAAAAAAATCCGTGAAAAATTATTAAATTTAGAGGTTAACATTTCGAAAACTTTAGAAAGTTATAATAATCCACTTATGAAATTTATTGAAATAATCAAAACATAGTTTTTTGTTTTTTTTTTTTGCTCAAAGCTCAAATTCAAAATATGTTGTTAGCTAATGCTGGATTTGTGACAATGAAGTCATTAATCCTCTTGCTCTCCAATATTTTTCACTGATGGATGGGGCACTAGAAGTGGCCGGGCATATCTGAAGGTGGTCTCGATCCATTTCCTCTTGCAGATCACATAGAGGACAGAGTGGTGAAGAATATATCCCAATTCTGTTTAAATGTTTTGCCAGACAATCATGTCGTGTAATCAACCTGAAGGTTGCAACTGCTGTTTTTCGAGGATACTCAGGAATTACTGTTTGAATGTTTGGTAGTTCCCATCTTTTATTTTTTGATTTTTCATAGTAATATTTTGCAATAACTTTTAACAATTCAGAGTTGACTAATCTTTTAACTGCATAAAATAGTAGATTAACTATAGATTTCTGCGCATTGCCGGTACCCTTTTTTGCAAGAAAATCAGCTTTCTCATTACCACTCAGTCCATAGTGAGCTGGTATCCATTGGAAGACCAGGTGTTTTTGAAGTGCTGTTAGATGGGTAGGGATTTTCCAACATTCTATAATTGTTTGGTTTTTTTGGTGACAACTTGGAAGTAATTGCTATAATTGCTGCCCTGGAATCTGAGAGAATAACTGCTTGCTGAAAATGTGAAATTCTGTACAGAAGATTTTGTAGGACCATTCGAATTGCTTCAATTTCTCCATCAAAGTTAGTAGTTCCATAACTTAAAGATTTGTAGTAGGAAAAGAGGTGACATGTGACTCCAGCACCTGCTCCATCTTGGTTTGATACAAATGATCCATCAGTATAAATATGGAGCCATTCGTGTTCTGGAAATCTAGTATGGATTGTCTCTAATGCCAATAATTTTAAAACACTAGTTGGAGTATCACTTTTCTTAACTTCTTCTGTCAGGTGTAAATAATGTGATGTCTAATGTTTGTGTCGGATTGACTTTAGATATGAAGTTTTCCTTTGAATTAGGAAGGTATACATCCTTCTTGATGTCTTGAATTTTGGAAAGAAAGCTCTCCTGAGTCTTTAGTGTATGTGTAAAATTTCTCTTGTGCCATGTATTGAGTGGGAGTCTGATCAACTTTTCGTGTTGAATAAGAGCCGCTTTTTCTATTTCATATTCAATGGGATATTGGTTGGTTAGTATTTCCATAGCTGCTATTGGTGTGGTTTTGATAGCACCTGTAATTAATCTCAGACTTTGGTTTTGAAAGATTTGAGTCTTTCTTGTGTTTGCTGTTACAAGAACTTCGCTGCAGTAAGTAAATAATGGCTTTATATATACATTGTTATTATTATTGTTATTATTGTTATTATTGTTATTCTTGTTATTCTTATTATTGTTATTCTTGTTATTGTTATTATTATTGTTATTATTATTGTTATTGTTATTATTGTTATTGTTGTTATTGTTATTAATTTATGGCTCCAGAGGTAGTCACACAATTTGAATGTAATTTGGTATTCATGTTAATTTAATAGCAATGCAACCACACTAACATTTTCAGAAACATCCTTACAGAACAATAGAAATTTGAAATGTCACTATCTTGTCTATGTGGACAGCACTGTTACATGACACGTTATTCTACGCCTCACCAGAATTTCTCTGTGCATGCGTGAGAGACTCCCAGGTTCGAAGCTGGCCAAGTGCTCGTTGACCTCCTACCTCCAAAACGGTTTTACGCACGGAATGGACGTTTCATTGGTTATTACAAATTATGAAAGGCGAGTGGAAAATCCGCACGCTCGTCTGCTTACATACCTAAGGCTACATTGGCCTTCAAAGGTCTGGACGGAGTCTGGCTACAGCTCCTGTCCATCATACTTAAACAGGCGTCTGGGAAAGTGGTGTTGGTATATCAACCAATCTCCGTTGTTCCTGACATGTCCTGGGGCGAGGTTCAGGCCTCACAACTTCCTGGCCCCTCGGAACCAATTTCACAACCAGCTAAACCTGTGAGTAAACTTCGCTTGTAGAAGTAATCACTTATCTTATAATAAACTGTACATATTAGGAACACTGTCTACAGTATAACCCACGTTATTTAAAGTATATTTCTGTATTGCACGGCTAGCTTGTGCTAAACATTTTGTTTTGTTAGAGAAGCACACCGTCAGCTGTTTTCAGTCAGTCTTTTGTTGCGTTACCAACATAATGCAATCTAGTCCACAAGAGCAAAGCTTCCCAAGTTCACATTCTATCAGTTCTCTTGACAAAGCTACTACATCGCGAACAATCTTGCAACCACCTAAGTTGGTCCTTAAACACCCGCTTGAAGAAACTAACCAGAGCAACGGTTCCAATTCAAATGATTGCTTCATTACACCCCACAAAAAACACACAGCTTCAGTATCAGCTGTAAATACCAAATACATAGTTGACTTAACCTCCGTTCACAACAAATTTTCTCCTTTGGAAAGCATGGAGGAACTGAACGATACAACTTCTGAAGAAAATTCCTCTACAAATCCTAAACTCAGGATCCCACCAGTTTTTATTCATGAAGTCAATAATTACCAGCAGATTATCCAAGATATAGCTTTCACTATAAAAGATGAGTACACAACACAGCAACAAACCAATGTCCTTAAGATAAACACAACTTCAGTAAATGACTTCTGCGCTCTGACAAGAATCCTGGAAGAATCGAAGCTTACTTTTCACACCTTCCGTGACCCAAGCTCAAAAACACTTCAAGTTATTTTAAGAAATGTTCCCTACTCTCTTACAGATGACGATATCGTTACAGAACTAAGCTCTCTAAACTTACCAGTAGTAAAAATTACCAGGCTTTTCTATAAAGATCGACAACCTATGTCACTGTGTGCCGTAGAATTAGAAAACAATGAACAGGGTAAGAAGATCTTCGAAGTCAAACATATTTACCATGCCATAATTAAAGTCGAGTACCGCAAGAAGCCTGCGAATATCCCACAATGCACACGATGCCAACGCTACTGGCATACTAAGAACTTCTGTCAACTCACACCTCGAAGTGTGAAATGCCTCTCAAATCACAACTTTTCGTGTCAAAAGACAAAGACACTTAGCCCTCCTGCGTGAATTGTGGAGAAGTACATCCGGCAAGTTTCAAAGGTTGTCGTTATTACCTAAAATTGAAAAAGAAAGCCGATGCAAGGGTGGTTCAGCCTGCAATAACACCAATATCTTCCAAGCTAAATATGGAAAAGTTTCCGAAGTTGTCACCAAACTCGCCCTCTCCGACTCCTGAAATCCCGCAATAGCCACGCTCTGCTGTTTCGGAAGAAAAAAGTCCAAGGCAACTAACTCAGCAAACATCGACACAGAATTCTTCTTCTCCTTCTTCGATGGAACCGAAAACCTAATTCAGCTAGCCATTAATTATTCCTCACATCATTCCTACCATCAATAAAGACCTTTTTATAATGATCACTAATGATCCAGACAGAATGTTGCAGTAGCTTGCATCACAACGCATTTATTACGCAAAGAAAAGTTTTCTATACCTTACTACGCAGTGTATAGATCCGATCGCAATGCTCCAGTCGCTTTAGATGGAGTGGCTATAATTATTCGAAAAGACATACCTCACCACTCAGTTTCATTACCTCAATTAACCAGCATCGAAACCTGCGCAATTCAAATATTCACACGACATTCTTCTAAAACTACATAATTTCTGAATGCAAACAATTAGGACCCAATCTAAATGACCAGGATATTAATACGTTATTTTCTGACACAACACCGACTTTCCTTACAGGAGATCTAAATAACAAGCATCAAACATGGGGATGCCGTGTAACAACTCCAATTAGAAGACCTTTATTAACTGCAGTTGAGCACTCTAAAAAGATGTATCAAGCACTCCCACTATGGCCGTTCTGCCTGAAATGGACTCGGATCACTGCCCAGTCTTAATCTCGTTCGATGACATTCCGATTCTACAACCGCAACGCAGTAGGAAACTCAACAAAGGTTTCATAAACTGGGAGGCTTTCCAGCCCGTAATGGGTAACGAGTTAAGAATAACACAGAATTTGAGAACCCCCAGTGATGCCGATGCAGCAATTCTCAGCTTCTCAAATTCCGTAACTTCCTCTACAGACAAAGCCACAGTTCCAGCGAGACCTCATCAACTCAGATAATCTTACCATGAAACTTTGCCCTCACACATCAGAAACCTCCTGAAAGAAAAGCACAAGACTCGTCGACTTTGGCAAAAGCACAGAGAAACTTGGCAACTTCATCGTTTGAACCACAAGAGAGGTGAAGAAAGGAATGGATGGATATCGGCATTCAACTTAACGACATCTCTCCAGTATCTCACCGGAAGACTCGTCATTGTGAAAAGAGACCAAAAGAGTATTAAAAGAGCCGACGATTATTCCACCCCTAGAGCAAGACGGAAAACACTACTTCTTCGACTGTGACAAAAGCGAACTATTTGCAGATACTCTACAAAATTCGTTTAGATCTAATCCAGGAAGCAACGTGGAATTCAACCACGAAATTGAACAATTTACTGGTTCATACGCCACAGCACCACTACCCATTGGCTTCACTTCACCCAAAGAAATTCTTATCATCCAGCAACTTCCCGCAAGAAAATCCCATGGGCATGATCTTATACCAAGCTTCTTTTTTTTTTAAAATTTATTTAGAGAACAAAAATATCCTTCATATTATATTTTCGTATGTAAGTCTGTACTTTTGAGAAATTATAATACCCTTCTGCAGTGGGATGGCGTGTTCAGAATGGTGGATAAGTCTCCAGTGATGTGATGAAGCTGTCGTTGTGTAGCGTATTGCTTACATTCTGTGAGGAGATGTTTTACTGTGTTGTAGACTTCACATTGTGGTGGCTGTCTTTGCTGAGGAGGTATGAGTCGGTTAACCTTGTATGACCAATGCGGAGACGTGAGATAATCACCTGCTCTTTCCTGCTAAGAGAATAGACAGGGGAAGAATTGGTGTCTCCTTTCCTTACCATGTGTAGTTTTTCTGGAGGCGATTGATTCCAGGCCTGTTTCCATCTTGTTTTTATTAGTCTGGAGAAGTACTTTGTAATATCACGATAAGGTACTGCTTGCTGTTCATGTGTGTCTGTTAGCCGACTTGCTTCTTTAGCAGCTTTGTCCGCTTCTTCATTGCCCTTAATGCCGCAGTGTGAAGGGACCTAAATGAAAGTAACTATTTTCTTTTTATTTAGAGCAATGGAATAAAGACTGTGGATATCTTGAAGCAGTTGGAGGTCAGTTGAACGATCTCTGAGACTTTGGAGAGAGCTTAATGAATCAGAAATTATAAGAAATTTACTCTCACTAGATTGGATGATGTATGTTAAAGCTTGCTTAAGTGCACAAAGTTCGCAGGAGAATATGGAATAATATTTAGGGAGTTTCAGCTGAAGTTTCTTATCTGGGGTAATTATGGCACATCCATTGTCGCTGTCCGTTTTGGAACCATCAGTGTAGATAAATGTATGGTTAGGGTAGGCATTTGTTATTTCTTGAAACAGCTGTTTATAGCAAGATGCATCTGTATGAGATTTATGGTAAGCTGTAATATTCAAATTTAGTTGAGCAGTTGGTATTCTCCAAGGTGGTAGACAATGAAACTTTCTGGGCATTATGGCAGGAACTTCTATGTTATGTTCTTCAATGCATTTGCTTATTTTAGATTTAAACGCCATTTCTTTTTGTGAATTAGCCTGTAAACGTTGGTTGGACGTTTCTGGGAGGACGTACTGGTATATCATTGATTCGGGTCTTGCTAAAGCTTTAAGGGCGAATTTTAGGCTCAGATCTGTTCTGCGGACGTTCAATGGTGGCTTGTCGGTTTCCATTGTTAAGGCAGAAACAGGGCTGGTTCTGTAAGCTCCCAAGCATATTCTTAGAGCTGCTGTTTGAATTGTATCTCGTTTCTTTAAAACTGAAGATTTAGCTGTATTGTAGATCTGGGCTCCATAGTCGAGTTTACTTCTAATGAGAGCTTGATACGTTCGTATGAGGGTACTGAGATCAAAACCCCAGTTTTTGCAGCTTAGGGTTTTTAGTACATTTAATCTTCTGAGGCATTCATTTCTCATATCATCAATGTGATGTTTCCAGCTTAGAGTTGCATCAAACGTTAAACCTAAAATTTTGATAGCCTTCACTGAGTTGATTAGCTTGTTATCCACGCAGATTGTGGGGTTTGGGACTTTACATGGTGATTTGGAGAAGCATATGCATTTCGATTTATGATATGACAAGTTAAGACCAGCATGATTAGTCCAAGTGTGCAGATTTTCCAGTGTTTCTTGAAGAAGTGTTGCAGTAGTAAAGCGGTTTTTCCCCTTACAAAAGACAGTTAGGTCATCTGCAAATAGTATACCTTTTACAGGTGATGTAATACTGCTTACTATACTGTTGATAGCTTTGAGAAATAGTGTGACACTGATTACTGATCCCTGTGGAACACCTCTATTAATGGATTCTTCTTTTGACATGGTTCCTTTGTAGCGAACTCTAATTTTCCATTCCTGAAGGAAGTTGTCAATAAAGTGATACAAATTACCACGGATACCGATGTTACGTATGTTTTGAGTATGTAAGCTCGTGAAATTTTATCATACGCTTTTTCTATATCTAGGCTTATTGCCATGAGATGTTGTTTCTGTGTAAATGCAGCTTTTATTTCAGAATCAAGTATTAAAAGATGGTCAGTGGTGGACCGAAACTGGCGGAAACCATTTTGAAGTTCGGTGAAGAACTGCATTTTCTCTAGTTTCCAACGCAATCGGTTATTTATAATTTTTTCAAGTATTTTACACATAGAGCAGGTGAGGGCTATAGGTCTGAAACTTTCAGGTGAAGTAAGATCTTTGTTTGGTTTGGGGATGGGTACTATAGTTGCTGTGCGCCACTGTTTAGGAAAAGTTCTTGAGTTCCATATATAATTATGGATTTTGTGAAAGTAAACCAGTCCATCTTGCGGTAAGGATTTTAACATTACGTAAGGAATGTTATCCGGCCCAGGGCTGGAGCATTTACTCTTTTCAAGTGCCTCCATGAATTCTGTGAAAGTAATGTTACATTGTAGTTTTCTTGGTTATTTTCGTCAGGTTGGTAGCAGTGGGTCACCTTGTATTTACATGTGCATACATAATCTCAAACGTGTTATCTCAAGATTCAAACATGCATCTGATGATTGCTTTATACATTGGCTCACAAAATATAATTTATGCTGAAAAGAAATCTAACAGCAACAAATTCATAAAAACATAAATGTATTTCTCTGCAAGTAGTAGTATTAATAAAATAACTTATTTTCAGTTTACTTAAGTGCTAAAAGTGCCGCTGGTATAGTTATCTGAAAAATGTGAAAGTAGTTCAAAAAATCTGATATGTTACACTCACATGACTTTCTCTACTCTTGTACTATCCATTCTTACAAACTCTTATTCCCATATCTTCTTCGTGTTAGTTGAGCTAAACATTTTTCAGAAATTATCTTATTGTACGTACACGGACAATATGGGAATATAGTAGGCATTGAGCAAAGCTCAAATCTTGTAAAGCTTTCAAATTCCGTTCTCTTTGTAGGGCTAACATATAAAAAATGAATAACCATCTTCCATTTGACAGAAGTATAAGTTCCCAAAAACTTAAATAACAAAGAATAGGGTGAAACAACTCTACAAAAAATTCATTTGGACATAAATTGTGTATTTTAGCAAGATATACATTTTTTGTACAGTATGATTTGGTCTATCTCTAACGGTTTACCAGTTATGCAAAAGTCGTCCAGAGTAAATACGACTACAGGGACTATAGCCAGAAAATTCAAGATATACATTTCATTTCTTATAAAAATATCTCAAACGTATGGCATTTTAATCAAAATCGTTAGAGCCATTTTCAAGAAAATCAAAGTTTTCGAAAAATCTTCCATGTAATGGGTAGTTTAGGGTGGGGATATTTTCTTCGAAATCTCCGTGTCGCATCCTTGAAAGACATTAAACTTAAATACCAACTTTGGTTTTTAACCGCCTTTTCGTTTTTGAGTTATGCTGTCCACAGACTGACTGACACACAGACACACATACTGACCTTTTTCTAAAAATGCTTTTTTTGGATTCAGGGGGTCTCAAACATGTTTCCGGTGAAATCTCGACATCGAATTTTTGGGTGGAATACAATACTTCCCCTGCTTGCCAGTAGAGAAAGTAAAAATCTGCTGTGTTGCACTCACATGACTTTCTCTACTCTTGTACTAACCAGTCTTACAAACTCTTATTCCTATATCTTCTTCCTGTTAGCTGAGATAAACATTTTCAGAAATTATCTTATTGTTTATCAGTAGAGCGAGGACATAAGTTATTGGAAGAATATTGAAGAAATAATTTCTTATTGAATGGTGATACGATACAATGTAAGTTATGTTATTCACAAATCAGAGATTCCAAGGATAAACGGAAATTGTTGAAGCAACATTGCAATACAAAAAAAAAAAAAAAAAAAAGCACTTGTTGCAGTATAAAATAATAAAGAACAAGACCATTTGTCACTTCAATCGGTTTTTTTTGAAGACATGTGCAAAATGTTGGTACGCAGCAACATACTATCTCACAAAGTAGAACATGCTGAATTTAAAATCTTCATAAAAATACATTAAGCGGGAGCCTCCCAGTGCAACAACCCTACGTAAATAGTGTCTATCAAAATGTTATGATAAAGTTATGGCTCAAATTCGGCAATCTATTGGTGACAAAATTTGGATTTGCATAGACGAAATTCAGGATTCTGTGGGGAGGTTTGTTGCAAATGTAATTGTGGGAGTACTTTTGCAAGACAGAGCTACTAAATCATTTCTATTGACACCTGAAGTTATTGATAAGGTTAACCACAAAAGTATTGTCGACATTTTTCAAAAGAGTCTAATTTTGCTGTGGCCAGAGGGGATCAAAACTGATAATGTACTACTTTTCTGACAGATGGTGCAAGCTACATGCTAAAACCTGCTAAATAAATTAAATCACATCACCCCAACATGGTACATTTAACGTGCATCGCTCACGGCCTTCATCGTGTAGCCGAAATGATACGCTTCTGCTACAGTGATGTGGACAGCTTCATTGCTAATGTGAAAAAAAAAATTCTGAAAGCCCCAAGCAGCTCACTGATTTTCAAAGAAATGGCCCCTGGGGTCCCTTTACCTCCCCAGCCCGTTGTAACTCGATGGAGTAGCTGGCTAAATGCTGCTGCATATTATGCAGATTATTATGATAAAATAGTTAAAGTAATCAATGTTTAGGATAGTGAAGACACCTGTGCCATTAAATCTGCTCAGTCACTGATTTCAGGCAATTTACGTAAACATTTGTTATTTATTAAAAATAATTTTCCAAATGTCACCAAAACTATTCTGCATTTAGAATCAAGAAATCACAAACTGTCATATGCTTTACAATTGATAGAAGAGATATGGAGATTGATATGGATTGATAGAGATTGATATGGAAATTGAAAATACAGATCCTGCGCCTGCAGTGCAGAATAAACTGAAAATCGTGTTGGAGAGAAATCCTGGCTACTCTACAATGATTCATATAAAAATTGGTTTACAACAGCTAGACAAAATGATATCTAGTATGACGAACACAATGTAAAATATCTTACGTTTGCTCCCGTTACATCATGTTTAGTTGACAAGTTTTACCTTTGAACAATTTAAAAAATGTATTGTTGTTCACTGCAATGTTTTTGAGGAACAAATAGATGACGATATGAACTGATGTAAATGGACTAGAGCTTCTTACACAGCCCTGCCCGTTTGTTTACATGTTCTGAACTCCTGTGCTTCACCGTCTGCCAGTCACCACGGAGCGTGTATAGTACGAGCGCGCAAACATTGTAGGCGATGGGATATTTATCCTCGCTCTAGTTATCAGCTTGTACGTACACGGACAATATGAGAATATAGTAGGCATTGAGCAAAGCTCAAATCTTGTAAAGCTTTCAAATTCCGTTCTGTTTGTAGGGCTAACATATAAAAAATGAATAACCATCTTCCATTTGACAGAAGTATAAGTTCCCCAAAACTTAAATAACAAAGAATAGGGTGAACCAACTCTTAAAAAATCATTTTGACATAAATTGTGTGTTACAGTAAGATTTACATATTTTGTATAGTAAGATTTGGTCTATCTCTTACCGTTTACCAGTTGTGCAAAAGTCACCCAGAGTAAATAGGACTGCATGGGCTATAGCCAACAAATTCAATATATACATTTAATTTGTCATAAAAAATATCTCAAATATATGGCATTTTAATCAAAATGGTTAGTCATTTTTATTAAAATCAAAATTTTCGAAATAATTTCCATACAAGTGGTAGTTTAGCAATTTTATTTAAAATCCTCTTGCCGCATCCTTAAAGGACATTAAACTTAAATACCAAGTTTGGTTTTTAACCGACATTTCATTTTTGAGTTATTCTGTCCATAGTCTGACAGACACCAGGACATACACACGGACTTTTTTCTAAAAATGCATTTTTGGATTCAGGGAGCACCAAAATATGTATTTCCGGTAAAACCTGGAAATCGAATTTTTGGGTGGAATACAATACAAGAGTATTGTACAGTACAAGTAAAATTGAGAAGGCAGTTTAAAAGGTGAATTTTTTTGCGAAAAAAGTACTCGTTATCTGAGTAACTCAGTCAGAACATGGAGCTTTTGCACAGCTATTTCTTTATTTATATTAAGTGTGCCAATTTTCAAGTAAACACACATAAAACTGAAACAGTTTGACAATTCAGTCCCAGTGTGCCTTAGCTGTAGCTGATGTGATGTATGCAAATATTGCGGAGGTGCATCGAGGAAGAACTGTGTGTTTGTGGGAAGCCAGTTTGTCATTTCCATACATTGCTCGAAGTCATACATTCATATGTAAATAACCTAGAACTATGCAAGTAAAACTCGACGCTATTGCACGAGTGAAAAGGTAAACAGATACGCACACCTTCTCTTGCTACACATGCTCCAGTTGTCAAGGCCCGTAGAATGCCTCCCGATGCGGCGTGGACGGCATAAATGGACGTGAGTGTACATGCAGCGAGTTAATTGAAAGTGGACCTAAAAACCTGTCTAAGTTTCAATTGTGCACAAACTGCAGTGAAGGTGTTCACTTCAACCATGGAAGTATATTCACTTCATGAGTAGACAGACCCGCCTAGATGCAAGAGGAGTACATTTCGAGCATCTTGAGGTAGTGCTAAACACTTCCTTATCAAGCTGACAGTGTCAAAAATAGATTGTCTCACTTTACAATTTTTACATTAATAACATTTTGAACTTTAATAAATCGAAAACGAAGGCTTTTGGACATATGCTACATCTATATTTTTTTCTTGTTTCAGTGTAAGTGTAGTGTTTTTAAACACCCTATGTATACATAAATTATATTTAATATGTTGTGACAAAGCCACAGTTGTATTCTACTGACGTCAACAGAGTCCACAGTCTTTCCTGATATTACAACTCATAATCTGGTAGCCTTGATCCAATCCTTTCACTGTCTCTCTTCACTTTCTCTATCTCTCATACGCTAACTTCAGTCACTCGACGCTCCTTAAAACTTCTTCACGATGCGACGACACACCCACAGCTGTCTCACACTCGCTGACACACTGACAGACTCGTGTCTGTAACTGTCTCTCTCTCTGCTGTTTTCTCGTATCTTAGCGGGGACGACGTCACACGGACCTTTATCGACTTCCACAAACACGCCGGTGATGACGTAGCCAGATCTTTCTCGAAAGCTCTGGAAAACCTTTGTGTAGGGGCCTGAATGTTGTTAGTCACGTGTTCGCTTGCGTGAATGGTGTGGGGAAGCCTTGATCTTGCGCCTATGATTGTTCACTGGCCTGGTATATGGTATGAATTAGCTTGGTCCCGACGACCGTCCTTTGTTTGCACTATGCCCGGCGTCACATTATCAAAGGTATATAACATATACAAATTACTGAATAATATGTAAGATGTATATAAGTTCTGAAGCTTTGAGGACCAGCGATACTAATGATGCCTATGTTATTGAAGGTCATGGAGTTAGAATGGCCGAAAGCTGGACTTCAATTTGACTGATCACCCATGAAGCCATCATCAGTATATTATATATTTAAATTAGTGTGACGCACTCTGAAAGATTTCACTATCACTTAAGCCTATTGTATTTCCCTATTCCCATTGTACCTACAGGAAGTTGTAACAAAACCATTTCCATAAATCTCTATCTCGATTAACGTGAACCAGATAAAAGAATAAGTGTTTGTTAGAACAGTTTGTACAAAGTGAGTGGACAAAGCTATGGGAGTGTAAAACATAGATGCTTTTTTCACTTAACTCGTTTTGATGGAGATAAGCTTTTGCACAAATAACTACTACAAAGGGAGTAACGATAGTAATAAATATGTTTAGGAACTGGATGTTTTATGCTGGCCTTAAAAGTCCATAGTACTTCCATGAGAGAAATAATTCAACATCAAAAGACTTAAATAATTTCAAAAGTATTGAATTATTTGCACCATCAATAACGATATGTTGGAAATGGCTTCTGTCATAAAAACTTATTGGGAGTACATTGTGTTTTTTACATACCCAAGTAGATTACATTTGCTAGTTAGTAAGTTTCTGTCTATAGTTGAACGTATATCAGACCGAGCGGGATGGCTCAGGCGGTAGTGTCTGTGGTCTGTATTCGGGAGATGTGGGTTCGACTTCCTTGACCGACCTCCCTGATTCATGGTCTCCATAGTCGCTAAGTGAATGCTGGAAGTGTAGTTACGTCATCCGAATTTTCTGTCCCTCCATTTTACCTCATCTCGCTTTACTGTACATTCTGGTTGGCTATTTGAGTGTTCTAACTGTCGGCGGGAGTTTCGGCTTGCCGGAAGGAAATTTGCTTTCTGTAAGTCCTCGTACTTCGGATCGGGGGAGATTTCCGGTTCAACCAGCTACTGGGCAGTTTAAACCCTTTGGAACATGACTTCTGTTATCGTCTCGCTTAAGTCCTACTGCCGTTAGTATCCCCTCACATCGCCGTTGCTTCCCAGTGTGCGCTCCGTCCGGGATATAGGCACAAATAGAGTTGCTTCTCTCCCCTCGGTATACCAGATAAAATTATTTAATACGCTTTCCGAATAAACATGACTTCACAGATCATCAGAAAATTCAAGATATACACATTGTCAGATAAATATTTTTAAAATATGTAATTTTAACCCAAACAGTTGTAACTATTTTTGAGAAAATAAAAACGTTAAAAAATTAAATGGTAATGGAGAAAAGGGGATTCTCTTGAAAATTTTCATGCTGATACTGAACTTAAATACTAACATCGACTTTTCGTTTTTGATAGCGATGGGTCCTCGATACTTGTGATACCTCAATACTCACAATACTTGCATGGTGAGAAAATTCGCTCGGTACCTTTCGATACTTCGGCGGTGATTTTGCAAGTTTTATTTTATCTCAAAATCACAAAATATTATTGCCTCAAGTAGAACATTTTAAAGTGGTCACAATGACCGCGTAAGCAGTAAAGACGAAGACGGAGATAGGGTCAGGAAGATTCCTGCTTACTCAGTGCAAAGTGCAAACCCAAACATCTAATTGCCTCACTCAAGTCAAGCAAGAACCTGACTAATTACATGTTGAGTTGAATGTTCTAGGAAGTGCTTCTTGTCTGGAGATAACTAGAAATGTCTACACAAGGTAAAAACATACTTCTTCCTGCATCCAAAAATGATAACGTGAAATTTATTTTAAATTTTTTTTATAGATTTTCAGATACCTGGGTAGCATTGACGATATCGAATATCAAGAAAAACTGGTATCGACCCATCCCTAGTTTTTGAGTTAGCGCATGGAACCTTTTATAAAAATGTTTTATACCGAATGTTCCAAAATTAGACCGACATACTTTGAGAGCTGATAAATAACATTATTTTAAACATGTTTTCTTAAGGAAAGTTTTTTCCTGCACTGCCTCGTTTAAGCGCTAGACGAGGTAATGTAATAGATTACTGCCTACCACTCAGTTTAACTATTTACGGCAAAATCAAATGCAAATGCAAATTGGTATTACATTTATCTTAGTAAGGCACACAATATTAATCCAAGAAACAAACACAGAACACAAACATTCCATCGTTTACAGTTTATCCCAGGTTTACTATTAAAAGTAAATGTTGGAACGCACGCCCATTGTGATTAAGACAAAGAGTGCATCGGCGTGCACTATTCTGTCGTACTTTCGCAAAAACACCAGCCATTTCTCACGTTTAAAAGTTTCTCGGTCTAATTTTGAATTGTTTCTCCTAGTTAGCACATGCAAGAAATCGCGACAATTTTCTCTGATATAAACTGTAGTTACAGTAAAACATAATTTCAGTGCCTATAAGTGTGGGGGCTTTTAAACTTCGATTTAAAAATCGTAAAATTTTTACTCTGATTCATGGATCTGCAAAAACAAAATCCAGCAGAGGCGACAACAATACCTTTAGCAGTAGAGGGACTGGAAATACCATATAGGCCTCCAAAGGTGAATAAAAATTATATCGTTATTTTTGAAGTGTACCACATTTTATTTTAATGTCTGGGGTCCCTAGCGTATAGTGTATAAGGTCCCGTCGACAACTAGGTAATTAGGGACCATTGTATTGTCAGCGGAACGTGTTGTTCCCAAGCGGTCACCCATCCAAGTACTGACCACACCCAATGCTGCTTAACTTCGGTGATCGGACGAGATGCGAGTAACAACAGTTAGGCTTTAATAAATCAGGTATAAAATTCATAATTCAGTAATACATTTTTACTTTCTCTACTGGCAAGTAGGGGAAGTATTGTATTCCACTCAAAAATTCGATGTCGAGATTTCACCGGAAATATGTTTTCAGACCTCCTGAATCCAAAAAAAAAAGCATTTTTAGAAAAAAGGTCCGTGTGTGTGTGTCTGTGGACAGCATAACTCATACCAAAGTTGGTATTTAAGTTAAATGTCTTTCAAGGATGTGACACGAAGATTTTGAAGAAAATAGCCCCACCCTAAACTACCCTTTACATGGAAGATTTTAGAAAACTTTGATTTTTTTGAAAATGGCTCTAAAGATTTTGATTAAAATGTCATACGTTTGAGATATTTTTATGACAGATGAAATGTATATCTTGAATTTTCTGGCTATAGCCCCTGTAGTCGTATTTACTCTGGACGACTTTTGTATAACTGGTAAACCGTTAGAGATAGACCAAATCATACTGCACAAAAAATATAGATCTTGCTAAAATACACAATTTATGTCTGAATAAACTTTCTTTTAGGGTGAACCACACCGGAGATATTCCTAGTTATGTGTGTGTGTTTCGGAAAACTTAGAACTTTCGTGAAATGAAACATCGGTGTTCATTTTTTTATATGTTAAGTGTGCAAAGAGAACGGAATCTGAAAGCTTTAAAAGATTTGACTATCGCACAAGCCTTGCTGTATTGTAATATTCCCCTTGTACCTACAAGGAAATAAGCAATAGGATAATTTGTAAGAATGGTATTACAAGAGTAGAGAAAGTCATGTGAGTGCAACATATCATATTTTTTATTTACATTTTCCAAAATGTAAGACCCTCCCAACCTTTCGGCTATAATTCCATTAAGGAATAGGGGTCTTATTTTCGAGTAAATAGACATATTTCCTCAGTGAGTTACAATCAACCAGAGGTGACTGCAGCATCAGAACGCTGTTCTTTTGAACTTTTTAGTTTATTATGCTACAAAGGCACTCAGAAATGGAGTGGCCAAACAGCAGTGACAGTAAATTCCACTGTTATCAATAAATTAATTTCAGCGTATTTTTTGGGCAGAAAGCACGAAAATATAAATTCCCCATCCAACATACTTCTATAGTAGCAACCTTTTTGTATTTAGAACAATAAGTAGTAATTGCCTACCTACTTGAAATATGTATAAAATGAGGTCAAAATGAAACATTTTGTTACTAACCACTCCAAATCCTTTGAAGTCATTGTATGGATGTATACAGATTTATTCATTATATTATGGACCAGCGTATCGCCCGCGTGGGAGCTCCGCTCATTGTCCTTGGAAATGAGTTAATTGCTCTTTCACACTGTGTTTGGAAAGGTAAAATGATAATGAAAAATCCAATGCCATAGCCGGGATTTGAACCATGGATATTCCGGTCTCCGTCTGGTTGCTTTAACCACAGAGCTACCATGGCAACATTGGGACATTAAATTCTGCGAATTTACCAAAACGTACCGCTTAGTTGGAGACTTTAATTTCGTACTGGTATATTGCATTATAAATGAAAACTACAAAAGACATGCAGCTAAAATTTCATTCCATCATGGCACCCCTTAGTATGCATGCGTGCATCTTTTTTGCTATATTTTCAGTACTTTTATATTTGTAATGACATGCTTATTATAAAATATAGTGATTACAATATTTTATTATATGTTATTTATGAATTTTCAAAATGCAGTAGGTATCTTTTAGCTTAAATACAATGTTTCAAGTTTATACATCAATGCTTATTGACATTAAAATGTAACTTTGCATCATAGGAATGTTATTTTTAGTTCTTAGTTGGCATATAACTGCAAATAATTCAGTTTACTCAATACACGAAGAGAAATTGCCGCAATTTGAGATGAATTAATGCGAGTGAATGCCAATTTTATTAAAAGGTGTGAAAGCCTGGGCACAGGGACATCATTTCCAACACCTCTTGTGACAAGGGTATGTGGTTATTGCAATTATCATTTACCTATACCAGGTGAGTCAGCCGCGCCTTATTTTTTTGGAAGGTAGGCCACCCATCTAACGGCATGTGCGCCTTAGTCCAGTTTTGCGCTTACTAAAATGTAGTGCTTGACGTTCTTAAAAAGAGGAATGCACAAAATTGAGAGCAACAGTGTTTTAAGGGACAGAACGTACTCCTCGCTAAAGTACACCTCAAAAACATACGACTCGTTTACTGAGAGCGAATTCCGGTTTCCAGCCAATTTTACAAACTTTTATTACAGTATAATTAGCAACGTAATTCAGTAAACGCCTCGGAAAAAATGGACCTATCATATGAGTACATTAACAACGTCAGCTAAAAAGAAAATGGTGGATTCTTGTACTTAGAGCAGGAATTGGCTGCTAAAAATCAGGAAAAATTTAGACACGCCTCATCCATCCGTACAGTCAAAACGGACATATTATTAAACAGCAGTTTATTTGCACTTTTGCGTGAAGTACGCCTCGTGCATCTCAATTAATATGCATAACAGTTTTTGCCATTTAAGTAATAATATTAAAACGCCCAGTTAAGTGATTAAAACTGCCTTAAGAGGCTAAATCAAGCACGCAAACTTGCGAGGTGGCAATGGCATAGCGCCAGGCATACAAGTCCTACTATTGGACGTGGTACGTGCTTTCAGGATGTCTCGAAATAGCTGAATAGGATTGTGACAGGTCCTCTCCACTTAACCCCCAATGACACAGGCTCGAGTCTCAGCATTGTATATATATATATATATATATATATATATATATATATTTTTTTTTTTTTATATGTTCATCAAAACTTGGAAACCGAATTCACAGTAATCTAATTATGAAGTCCCTGAGGATTTAGGACATTATAATTTAAATCGTTTTTGGTTGTCTACATTTTTAATAGCACAATAATTCATTGTGTGCAAAATTGAGTTTAACTTCCATGTTAACATACTGTACACACTGAGTTTGTCTTTACTGTCTCATTAGAAGCAATAGTTTATCTTAAAACGTTACAGCACTGCAGAAAGGACTGCAACTCTGTAGTAAAACGATTATGAGGGTACCTCACAGGAGGCGGCAAAACTGCACATGCATTGAGTAAACAGATCGTATAACTTGCAAGGAGGATAGGGTATGAAATGAGAAATTATGGAAACGAATATAAATAAGATGATCCATAAGTAAAACATTAGAGAGTAGAGTACTTCAGTGGTACAAAACTGAAGGAGGCTAGCGCAAATGTTAAAATGACAACTACTAGCAAGGGAAGAAGGGGCACTAGGTTAGGAAAAATATACCAAAGGAATGGACAGAGCTGATGACTGGAATGAAAGCGGCCTGCAGAGATCAAGAACGGCTGGCTGCAAAGGGAAATGCCAAAGAAGCTGTTTTTGTGAAGGATGCTAGAGCAACAAAGATACCGCGCACAGCGGTCGACCAACAACTGCAACAAATAAATCAAGCATTGTACTTATCTCTATCACTGTGTTTATTCCACATCATACTGTAACGAAAGAGCTGTTGGTGGAAATTCTTCATCACCTCAGGTACTCAATAAGAACTTACTGTATTTATTTGAACATAAGATCCCACGGCGCGCTTGCCTGTGGCGCGGAGGACCCGGATTCGATCCCCGGTACCAGCATGGGGATTTTATCCCCTCTGGGAGGTCTGGCACGGGGTGCACTCAGCCTCGTTAGGTCCCGGGGGGGACCAATTGTGGAGCTACTTGATGAAGAAGTAGCGGCCCCAGGTCTAGAAGACCGCATAACTAGCCGGGAGGGCTCGGGGCGCTGACCACGTCCCACCCTCCAGTACTGCACCTCACCAATGACGCCTGTAGTGGGCAGAGGTAGGGGACATAGCGGCTGGGCGGTAGGCCTTGGCCCCTTGTGGGCTGTTGCGCCGGGGTTTAGTTTAGTTTTAAGATCCCACCATTTTCTACGGAGTTAAAGTCGAAAACATTGGAGCATCTTACAAAGCTCTGGAAAATGAAAGTAAGAAATCTATTACTTAAATATGAATTAACACCTGTGTTTTATTACACACTGACTGTTACTCACATTTTGCTTTGTTACTTCTTTCCCTTTCATTTGCATCATTCCACACAGCTCTTGTCTTATTGTAAACAGCAATAAATCGCATGGAATCAATAGGGAAGACTAGACACATGTAACAACAAATAATTTTGGGACAGAAATGTATGCTTAGCTGATACCAATGTTAGCACGATGGCATTCCCCTTTTTGTGATGTACAACAATTCTTCAACAACCTACATAGATCGGACACTATCATATTCTTTGCACTGGAATGGTGCCTTTTATTCTACTTACTTTGATGTATAGCACTGAATGTTAAACTCATTTCGTCCAAATATTCCTTCATGAATGAAATACTTGGTCTAGGGGTTGAAAAATTACGAACACTGTTAATATTGCAGTTAGGATTGAATATGTCGTTATACATGTTCAACAGCATCCATTCAGTAGATAATAGTGATGCTGATAATAATAATAGTAATAATAACAACAGTAATAGTAATAATAATGTGACAAACCAGTAATTGTCTGGTCCAGTTATTCCTACTTTACTTTCTTCTCACTAAATGCACATCAACTCCCTTTTACTGACGATAATAGTCTAATATTTCGTGATATTACAACTCCCACCTGTTTCTTCTCGTAACCTTGAGTCACTCCGTTGTCTTTCTCCACCTTTTCTGCCTCTCAAACAGATGACATTGATACAATAACGCAACACTCATTAACCGTTTCGCTATGATCCTTTCGACGCCACTGTACATACCCACACACACCACTAACACTAAAAGCTTTCTTGACTGCTGTCTGTAACTCTGCTCGTTGCCTCGCCTCCTTATATAGCGGGGGTGATGTAACACGGAACATTATCGAACTTCTACTAATACCTGGCCGACGAGCACTTCCCGAATAATCTAGAAAACCCATTTGATGTCTTGCGCTCATTGTTGTCACGCTTTTGTTTCCGTGAAGGGTGTGGGGAAGGTCATTGAGCGCCTTTAACGCGCGCTGCGCCTGGTATGTGATGTGAGGTAGCTTGCCCCGACCGTCCAATAATACCCCGACCAATAATAATGGTAATAATGTGAAGGGTTAGAATGAGACTGAAAAATGTAATGGCATAGCTAGGATTTCAACCTAGGATCTTCCCGTCTCCGTCCGATTGCTCTAACCACTGAGTTACCATGGCAATGTGCCGGCACATTCAGAAAATTCTACCCCTTTAGAGCCTTGTGCTGCACTAGGCTAGTGTGAAAGAACAATTAATTTCCAACGAATGAAATACTTGGTTAAACCATGAAGCCTGGGACTTATTCATAAATACTTACAACATAAGTCGCCATTAGGGCGTTATCTTATATGAATTCGAGATCTCCTTGTGTGATTTGCCGGGAAAATTTGAGTGAGTTGAATTTTGATGAAAATAGCACTAAATTTTAAAGATATTTTCATGACAAATAAAATACGTATGTTGAATTAGCTAGGAGTAGCCTATGAAGTGTTCTTACGTTTTAGTGACTTTTGCATAACTGTAAAACGCAAAAGATGGAAAAATTTTAATAGCGACGAGCTGAAGAAGAAGAAAAAAAAAAAAAAAGAAGAAGAAGAAAAGAGTCTGCTATGTTGCACTCACATGACTTTCTCTACTCCTAACTCTTTTGTAGGTGCATGGCTTTAGGTGATAGTCAAACGTTTTAAGAGTGGTTCCTTTTGTGATGACTTTAAAAGATAAAACATGAATAACGACCGTCCGTTTGAGAGCGTATTACAAAACTGACGAATAACAAGGAATATTTCCGATATTGTTCAGTCCACATTATTTGACATAAATTGTGTTTTTAGCTACATATTTTGTATAGTAAGATTTTGTCTCTCTCTCTGTTTCTCTCTGTCTGTTACGGCTTATCAGTTATGCAAAATCCATAAAGAGTAAACAGGACCACATGGGCTATAGCCAAGAAATTCAAAATATTCATTTCATTTGCAATAAAAATATCTTAATTATATGACATTTTAACCAAATCGTTAGAGCCATGTGTGAGAAAATAACTTTCCTATGGTAGTTTAGGGTGGACTAATTTTCTTCAAAATCTTCGTGTCGCATCCTTAATAGTATATTGCCTACTAAGAACTGTAAGTGATAATTATCAGATGGAGAATGCATTTTAGGAATACGCAGGGGCGAGTTTTCCCAAGGATTCCAGATCTGATAAGCAACTTACAGTTTGTGCTTAGTGAATTACTATTTGCAATACCTGAAAAAATTGTAAACAGCAATAATAAATCAAAATTGCTTTCCATATTTCATTGAACATAAAGAAAAATGATTCTCAATGTGAACAAATGAAAAGCTACGTCTGTTGTCTCAGATAGGCCTAATAATTTGTATATTTCATTTGAAAATCCATGTTCCACCAATTAATAAGATTTGCATGTTTTGCCATTAATTCATTAATAACTTATTACTTTCTCTACTGGTAAGTAGGGGAAGTATTGTATTCCACCCAAAAATTCGATGTCGAGATTTCACCGGAAATATGTTTTGAGGCTCTCTGAATCCAAAAAAAAAAAAAAAAAAGCATTTTTAGAAAACGGTCCGTGTGTGTGTCTGTGTGTCAATCTCTGGACAGCATAACTGAAAAACGAAAAGTCGGTTAAAAACCAAAGTTGGTATTTAAGTTTAATGTCTTTCAAGGATGTGACACGAAGATTTTGAAGAAAATATCCCCACCATAAACTACCCTTTACAGGGAATATTTTTCGAAAATTTTGATTTTCTTGAAAATGGCACTAACAATTTTTATTAAAATGTCATATGTTTGAGATATTTTTATGACAAATGAAATGTATATCTTGAATTTTCTGGCTATAGCCCTTGTAGTCGTATTTACTCTGGATGACTTTTCCATAACTGGTAAACCGTTAGAGATAGACCAAATCGTACTATACAAAAATGTAGATCTTGCTAAAATACACAATTTATGCCTCAATAAATTTTCTTGTAGGGTGAACCATTTCGGAG
The DNA here is from genome assembly GCA_030765045.1 of Tenodera sinensis. Lineage (NCBI taxonomy): Eukaryota > Metazoa > Arthropoda > Insecta > Mantodea > Mantidae > Tenodera > Tenodera sinensis. The sequence goes on from CM060970.1 coordinate 123,766,022, forward strand.
ATATTCCTTGTTATGTGTGTGAGTTTCGGAAAACTAACTTTAGCGAAATGCAACAACGTTGTTCATTTTTTTATATGTTAATCGTACAAAGAGAACGGAATCTCAAAAAGATTTTACTATCGCACAAAGCCTTCTGTATTCTAATATCTCCCTTGCAGCTACAAGGAAATAAGCAATAAGATAATTTGTACAAATGTTTATCTTAACTAACACGAAGATATAGGAATAAGAGTTTGTAAGAATGGTTAGTGCAAGATTAGAGAAAGTCATGTGAGTGCAACACATCAGACTTTTTTTAGGTTAATACCAGCATGCTGTTGTGTGTGACGTCATTTCCTACTCGTGCCGTAAGTATCAAAGACCGGTTTTAGCCTTGTTGCCATGGGAATTGATAGCAACTATTAACGTACGTAGCAAGTATTGTAAAAAAAGATATTAAACTTAAATACCAACTTTGGTTTTCAACCGACTTTTCGATTTTGAGTTGCTGTCCACAGATTGACAGATACAACACGAACCTTTTACTAAAAATGCCTTTTTTTGGATTTAGGGGACCTCAAAACGTATATTTCCGGTAAAATCTCGACATCGAACTTTTGGGTGGAATACCTCCTGTACTTACTATACGTAGTAGAGAAAGTAAAAATAGAGTGAGTGGAAAAAGTCATGGGAATGTCGTATGTACATACGTCAGATGTGTTGTTACATTTCCAGTGATAGAAATCCTTACAAAATTAGGGCAGTGTAGATGTAGAACATACAATAAATGTTTAATTAAATTTGAAAATTTGGATGAAATTTGTACGCATTAAACAAAGATGGTTAATTGAAGTAGTTTACGAATCTAGGTTGCAGCTGCCTATTTCCCAATCAAGGTGAACTACTTTGAAACATCCTAGCTAAAAGTAGTGCAATGAAACACAATATAATATCTAATTGACTACAACAGAGCACGAGGCAATTAGTTCACTACTGTTTTCTTTTATTTAGTTTTAATTATTTAAAGCGGAATAATCCGGGGTAGTGGTTGAAAATCGTGGTACCGTGTTTACAGAACCCTATTGCAAACATTTGTCTTTGTTTGTTCCCGGATATTAAGGTTTTAATTTATCTTATTCAGCCTTAAACCTATTTTACTTTCTCTACTGCATTTATTAACTAGGAAAAGCATTGTATTGCAATATAAAAAATTCGATAGCGGGATTTCACCGGAAATGCTTGCGTTTACACTCCCTGCACCACAAAAAAATACTTTTTAGAAAAAGGTTTCTCTCTCTCTCTGTGTGTGTGTGTGATTTTGTGTGTGTGTGGGGGGGGGGGGGGGAATGAGTTGGTGTTTTTATAACCGTTTATTGATTCACATAGTGTTGGGTTTTATTTTCTAAGCTATTAATCGTAATAAAGTATTTGAATTTTTAAATGCTAATAGTTACATAATTTATTGGATTCCACATTAGTACTTCAGGTTTTCTTTGATCAATAACATTTACAAAATAAACATATTCTTTAAAGTAATTTTTTATCATCATGAACAATACCAGATGGCCTCTTCCGCTCCACACGTTAAACTGAATTGGTCATGCCATCGTCTTCTTGGTCTGCCTATGCTTCTTCTTCCTTGTGGTTTATAATTATATAATATATTGGGTATGCGAGTTCTCCATTCTAAGTACATGATTATGTCATGCGTTTTTATATTACTTTCTCTACTGGTAAGTAGGGGAAGTATTGTATTCCACCCAAAAATTCCATGTCGAGATTTCACCGGAAATATATGTTTTGAGGCCCCCTGAATCCAAAAAGACTATTTTTAGAAAAAGGTCCGAGTGTATGTCTGTGTGTCAGTCTGTGGACAGCATAACTCAAAAACGAAAAGTCGGTTAAAAACCAAAGTTGGTATTTAAGTTTAATGTCTTTCAAGGATGCGACACGAAGATTTTGAAGAAAATAGCCCCACCCTAAACTACCCTTTACATGGAAAATTTTTCGAAAATTTTTATTTTCTTGAAAATGGCTGTAACGATTTTGATTAAAATGTCATATGTTTGAGATATTTTTATGGCAAATGAAATGTATATCTTGAATTTTCTGGCTATAGCCCCTGTAGTCGTATTTACTCTGGACGACTTTTGCATAACTGGTAAACCGTTAGAGATAGACCAAATCATACTATACAAAAAATGTAGATCTTGCTAAAATACACAATTTATGTCTCAATAAATTTTCTTGTAGGGTGAACCATTTCGCAGATATTCCTTGCTATGTGTGTGAGTTTCGGAAAACTTAGAACTTTCGTGAAATGAATCATTGCTCATTTTTTTATATGTCAAGTGTGCAAAGACAACAGAATCTCAAACTTTTGACTATTGCACAAAGCCTACTGTATTCTAACATTCCCCTTGCACCTACAAGGAAATAAGCAATAAGGTAATTTGTACAAATGTTTATCTCAACTAACACGAAGAAGATATGGGAATAAGAGTTTGTAAGAATGGTTAGTACAAGAGTAGAGAAAGTCATGTGAGTGCAGCACATCATATTTTTTTTTACTTGTTTTACTACATACAGTAAGTAGGAGAAGTTTTGTATTCCACCCAAAAATTTCGATATCCCGATTACACCGGAAATGTTTTAAGGCACCATAAATCCAAAATGAAGCATCTTTAGAAAAAGGTCGGTGTGTCTGTCTCCATAAATAACATAAATCGATTAAAAATCAAAGTTGGTATTTAACTTTAATATTTTTCAAGGATGCTTTAACACTTTTCGAACATTTTTATTTTCTTAAAAACGGTCCATCGACATTGATTAAAATGTCTATGTTTGCCATAAAAGGCAAATAAAATGTATATCTTGAATTTTCTGGCTATAGCCTATGTAATCCTGTTTCTCTTGTGATAGTAAAATGTTTTCAGAGCTGGTTGCTATCCGATGCCTTTAAAATTCCGTTCTCTTGGCAAGGCTAAGAGATAAAAAAGAACATGTTCTATTTGAGAAAACCATGAGTATTAACAAAATGAAAACATATATGAAAAAGTATCTCGGAAATGTATCTGGAAAGAAAATAGAAATAATTCACATAAATTGTATGTTTTAACGTGATCCAAATTAATATTTAGCATGCTTTTGTCTGTTCGCAGACACGCACATGGGCGTTTTTCTAAAAAATGCTCTTTTGGGTTCAGGGGACTTAAAAGCGTATACAGTGGAATCCGAAATAACATGGGGGACATGTTTTAACCCCAGGTTATAGCGATTCCGCGGTATATCGAAATGCCAGCTTAGAATTGACTAAAATCGATCCCGCGGAAATGGTAGGAAACATTTGTGCAAAAGTGAAGTATTACAGTAGATCGTGAAGTATGTAATAAATGGTAAAGTAAGCCACTTAAATGCAATTACACAGCAGTTATGTTGGTGCACTCCAGTCCTACAACCGACCTTAATTTATACAATACATACAATTACTCATTACGCACTAACCTAATTTTGTATTGTCTCAAAGAAATCAGTAAGTTTTGTTTGGCGCCATAATTCATAAAGTTTTATCTCTGCGTATTGTTTGATTGTAGCAAGATTTGTTGGATTAACTTTGCTTCTCCATACACAGAATCGTCTGGTTTATAGTTCTTCACTAACATGCAGAATATCCTCCGTCTCGTTTCTTCGAGAAGTTCTTAGCAATGCAGTGGCCAAGATAGGTAGTGAAGGGGTAGCAAAAAGTATACTCCAGTACCGCTCTTTGAGGAAATTTTTGAACTCAACTCTTTCACAAAAATATAAAATAATTAAACTGAATAAACAAAATAATAAACAAGCAAAGAACCCTCTCACTCGCACTGCTACAATTAGGAGGTTGATTGTAGGGTTGATGGCCGGTTTTTCTCCGGAGTGTGCAGCACATACGTCATTCTCGGTGTTGTTGGTGTCTTCAAGGTTGATTGCAAGTCAATTGATCCATCTTTCTCTCAATAAAAATGTTTCTCCTTTTCCACACTTTCTCACGGGCTTTTCCAATTTTCTCGTGTCACCTTTGATAGTGTCTGTTTAGCATCTTTCTTTACCTGTGTCCAAATCAACTCTATTGCATTGAAATTGAGGAGGAAGATGCACTACTAAGTCCGCAATACTGTCAATTTCATATTTTCTACAGCTTGATAGTGTTGTATAATACTACTTTCGTTGATCTGGGATCATATTTAATATTCCTTTCACGTAACCAGGCTTGCATTTCCATATTTAAACTGAATGACACAGGAGTCTTTAGTTCTACTGAATGATATGGTGTATTATCCATAATGATCACATTCCTTTGAAGGAGTTAGGGAGGAGTTTTTCTACAAACAAATCCCTGCAAACAACACCGCCCATTTCTTCGTGATAATCTTGTTTGACTTAGACCGAAAGTAGAGCAAAGCATCTGGAATAAACCCTTCAGAATACCCCGCATGTACTATAATGAACCTCTGTCCTTCACCTAGGGGGACAATTATCTTTTCCATTAAAAATGTTCGTCTTACAGTTTTTAAGGGGAGTTAGGGGTGAGTTTAGAAAATTCTACAATTTGTATGCCAGCATTACCAAATTTTAACCACGTTAATATAGTGTTTAGATATGCAGCTGTACAAAATTTGAAGTATGTAAGTCAAATAGTTTTTTAATTAAAAGCTTTTAATTGATTAAAAAGATACTCTGATTAAAAATGCTCCTTGTGTAACAATTTTTATATGTTTGAGATGAAAGTTGGTGATCTGATGCTTCATGCACCTGAAAGTCATAATTGCTCTGGATTTTTATTTTACACCAGAACTTTTGTATCTAGAAATTTTTTAATATGTCTATTAACAGATTTCACGTTTTTTTAACTTTCCATCGGCATTTGAATGTGAATATTTTCAATATTACTTGACTGATATCAAAACCCAGAGCAATTTTAGAGCCTTATATGAATAAGAACACATCGTGAAATTTTCAAAACAATCCCTTAAGAACTCTGACGCAAGGAGTTTTTCAGATGCGTGAAAATGCTGAGAAAAAAGAAACTGAGAAAAACATCATTAAACTTTTGAAACGTTCTAATCCCATCAGAGGTGTGTTGCAGCATAGGTTTCACTTTCTGATCTCTTATCCTCTCCTGTACTGACAATTTCTGCAATTTATGGGCTCTCCTTGTGTGTGTTTGTTACCTGGCACTGCATTTTCTACTCTGAATACATCTTCTAGCATTGCACTTCTGACAAATGTATATTGTTCCAACTGAAATGTTTTCATTCCTAAGATTATTCAACACCTGAATTGACTTCACACGCCCCATATTAAACTCCATTACAGTTTTCAGTACTGCAAGTTCAAGTTTATTCCTAGACACACCCTATTTTGAACAGATAGCTCCACGCAACATTGTGAAGAGATACATTCGAGTTCTGTGTCGTACCCTTGGCATAGCGTTCTAGCAGCTGGTCAGAACCAAGTCGCTGATCCGGAAATAGAATTTTAGTTACCACTTCTGGAGACAACTTGAGATTTTGTGGATGCAGATTGAGGATAATTTACATGATTGAGTTTCTGATCCGTCGATATTCAGTCTCGGTGGGTGCGTGCGCCTAACCACCAGCCATTTAATCACTATGCACCACTATTTAAAAATGGCGCTGGCATAAAAATCATTGCACTTTTTAATAGACAAAACATTGAACAATTTTTCAACATTAAAAACTAAAAATCAACTTTTTTTACCAAATGGGCCAAATCTCACCCCTAACTCCCCTTAACATAACAAAATTTAAGGGATTTTAATATCTCTCGCACCACCCGAATGCTACCTTCAATTAAATTAGCATTTTTCAAAGCTCTGTGGGTATCAACCAAACTGGGAACAAAGCTTATCTTATATAAGCAGTAAATTGTTCTTTTGATGGGCGATACTGAGAGTGAATACTTCTCTCTGTCGGGTACTATTGGGTGTTCTCCTACCTGGGGTTCGGATTTTGATCACTGAATTGTCTGCGTTTACCTTCTCATTTAATATTCTATAAACACTTGCACGAGATACTCCAGTTGCAGCAAGTGTTCGTCCATTTTCGACAGATATTTTAAGCTGACCTTTTTAGATGCCTCAAATTCATCTTTGTAGCACCTATAAGCGAGTGAGTGAGTGAGTGAGTGTGTCGGGTTTAAGGGCCCGTCGACAACTTGGTCATTAGGGCCCACTTATAAGCATTGATTACTACTTCTCTACCTTATGACTGCAATGGCTTTGCTATCTTTTCAATACCAGTTGAACAACGGTTAACACGAGAACAAATGTCAAATATAGAATAAAGTGAAACATTTCTGAAATCAGCATTTTGTAACTTAGCTTACAATGTACTATGTAATCGTTTAATTTACATTACCGTTACTTTTATAATAAAATGGAATAAGACTACACCATACAAGCAGTGAACAAATTTATCAAAGAAACAAATTCTAATGACGCTATATTGAAGCAAAACACTAGGCAATATGTAGCCACCACTGACACCCCAAATGTTACACTGGCACGAGCGAGTCCCTTCCTTGCGCTCATATCTACGACTATTATTATTTGACGACTGGTTGACAATCCCGGACGTTTCTTGGGGCATTCTCAACTTATTCCTCACAGACTATACATGTGTATAAAGCTCGGTTCAGGCTGCATTACAGGCATATTAAAATTGTCGTTCCTGTTCGCCATCCTGAATATGACAAAAATTTTTTTGAGCGAAAACCCATTCCGTCTCCCCTTAAACCTCTTTTGTTATGAATAGGGCTAGGAAGTTCATGCACTTGCATGTTTTTTCATAGGGTTTTAAAATGTATGCTTTTACATTATGTGCACGAATTATGGAATTTTCAGTTATTTGGACATGATTTTATGGTGCATATAACTGCATATTTTGATTTTTGATAAATGCATATTATTTCAATATTATAGCCCCTATATTGCATATTTTAATGATTTCAATGGTTTTTCATTACTGTTTTCCACCTGGATAATATTTTTCATATCGATAATATTGCACATGATGATACAACTCACGAAGATTTCAATATTATAGCCCCTATATTGCATATTTTAATGATTTTTATGTTTTTTTTTAATTATTTTTTCCATCTGTATAATATTTTTCACATTGGTAGTATTGCACAACTCGCGAGGTGGCAAGAACTAATGCTGAGTCATGTTGTCATGCAGTGAATCCCCTGTTTCCATCCTTTCATTATATGTATGTTCGTAGAAAATAATCAGTGTGTTATCTGAGAGTTTTATAGTAGCAAATAAAGTGCAGGTCAACGTTTTGAGCAGCACGATTATAGCAACGCTTGCCTGCCCACCAGTAGTTGTGTTGTGGTCTTCAAACGTAACAGTGTTGTGAACTGGTTCCCACCAAATTAAATTAGGCGTATAAAATGTTAAAAGGCTCTTCAAATACCGAAAGTAAAATTAATTAATTTACAGAAGGTTTTGGGTGATTTAACATCTACAGATAACAGGTACTGTTTTGTGGAACGTGTGAGTAAAATGTAGGGAGTGAGAAAAGATTTCAAATAGTTCAGCACATAAAAACAGCAAAACATAAGGAGAATTTAATCAGAAAACTCGCAAATAAAGAACCTGTTCAAAAACAGCAAGTAGAGTGTTTAGGAAGTAGGGTTACTGAATTTTCGTATAACTTGTGCCAAGCATTTTCAGCTGCTGATATTCCCTTGTTCAAAATTAATAATCCGACATTTCAAATTTACAGTTGAAAATGTTTGCAAAGTGTTGACTGTAAACTGCAATTTAGCAGTTAATACTAGCAGCAGGACCACTTCTGCTTCAACCTCTAAGGAATAAGGCAACTTTATTTATTATTTATACTAACTTGTCTTGTCTACTGCAAAGGGATATCAATCGTTTTAATTAAATAGTGCATATTTCTTGGCATATTTTCAAGTTTTTAAGAGCATATTTGCATGCATATTTCAGTGTTTTTAGGGCATGAACTTCCGAGCCCTAGTTATTAACTATATTGTACCCCATTTTACTTTAAACACTAACCGAAATGTGCATTAGCAAGTTCTTGTGTTCTTGATGTGAGCTGAGACACGAAACTGTGATTTTTTTAAGAATAATTGAGAGTACATTTGAGATGCATAAAAAAGAATAAAGAACGTGCAAGGAACAAAGACGCCTTTTGAGGTTAAGTGAGACTTGTGAGGTTTTCTCATTGTTGTGTTTTCAGTATAATTAAACATTAATTTTCTCGACAGATGTTTACTGCCTCTTGCACCTGCACCTGGAATCTCATGTTCTTTCGATTTCCGGATTCACTGTTTCTCTTCAATTAAATGCACCTAAAAACACTCGCAGACGGACTTCCCTTTAGGGCAAATAGGCTTGCGTGCAGACCGAATACATTTTTGCACATCACGTACTTGTCCTTGCGTCTAGCCTCTTATGCAACAATACTTTTTGTAATATATTTAAACGTTTTGCATAAAAGAGGGCGTGTGAATGGTCGGTGCCGCCGTTATTAGAGAACGGTCAAATGGGGCACTGAAGTATACCAACAGATGCAGACTATAACTTAATAAGGCTTCTTAACACCGTCTCTGAGCTACTACCTGTCTTCCCTTATTACTCCTGTTCTTCTTTTGTGGTCTCTCTCTCTCGGGAAAGTGTGATGCAGCAATCTGCGGTTTCTGAGGCTTACTGACACGTCACCTGTCTTAGCCCTCCATGTTCTAATTAAGTGTAATTATAGAATCAACTAACCACTACATCAGGCGTGTCAATAAGGAGGGAGGAAAGCAAGCTTTTTCCATTTTAGTAAATCTCCAGTCACTGGTCCTTATTCTATCTAAATTTCCCTGCTGTATTGCACAGACAATGGAAGCGAAACACTGTCTGGAAGTTACTTGAGAGATCGCCAAGGCACCGCCGCACTCGCCCGATACTGCGATGCTCGTATATCACAGGTAGTAAAACTAATTAATTCTCCCCAGCGGCGTTAAACTCCCGCTCATGTTGTGAATTTCAGATCTAAAATCCGACCGATGCTCTTATGAACCTCGATGTGGTCATAACATTACTCGACTCAGCAAGGTGTTTTTATTGAAAAATCTGATGTTTTGCACTCATATAACTTGCTGTACTCTTGTAAAACTATTCTTAAAAACGCCTATTCCTCTATTTCATGTTAATCGAGATAAATATATGCAGAACTATTATTTATTTATGCAGTTATTATTTATTTGTGGCAGTTTGCCACAATAGCTCAATGGTTAGAGCAGCCGCTTGGTAAGTGGAAGGTCTGTGGTTCAAATCCCAGTTGTGGCATTGAATTTTTAAGTTCCAGTTCTACCTCTTAAATAATATACAGAACTTATTACTGATTTTGTTGTAGATGCCCGGGGAATAAGTAGACTTTAAACGTTAGCCGTTTTAAAGCTGGTTGGTGTATGATGCCTTTAAAATTGTATTATCTTTTTATCAGGGTTGCCAACTTGTACGATAATTATGAGGCTGTACGATAATTTGAAGGTATGATAGTTCGATATCGGCAAAGTATAATTTTCACTGGTTTGTCCCACCAGGGAAATTAAACTAATTACATATAGCTACACCACTTTTGCCCTCATGGCTTGTCTCCACCCCATAGCAACCGTTTCCAATCCTACTAAACCTCCTATCCTTTATACTCTTATTGCCAGTGTGCCCAGATCTGATAATCTCAATGAAGAAGGCACTGTTCAGAAAATTGATGATCAATGTAGAAAAGTCGGAATACGTGATATTCTGAGTGAAATAAAGAACATGGCTGAACCTGACAGTTTCTGGAGTGCTGTTAAACACATGTCACCTTGCTGGAAATACTGATTCCAAAGAACTAGCGGTCTTTGCATTATCAGTGGTTTTTTTGCCCCACAGAAGCACTTTTTGTGATTTTTTTTTTCTAAACTGGGTTTAATAAAAACGAAACTTAGAAACAGATTGGCACTAGATACTGTAAATGAACTCATTTTGTCGTCTCAACTTATGAAAGAACGTGGTAGATCTTAAAATCTGCAAGTCACCGAGAAGATGTTAAGGTTTATCTCAACAACAAATTTGTGCAATGCTGCAACGGTTGAGGAAGCTGAACTTTCAGATGAATAGTGCGAGAAACATAAGTGCTAAAGTTGTAATATTTGTTGAGGTCATCAATCTTGTAAGTGGACATAATAAACATCATTGCTCTTATATTTTCGTAAGTATTATACTGATATTTTTATTGTTGTAGCATTTGGTTTATGATGTATGATAATTTTGAATCCAAATCTATGATTTTCAGTGGTTAGTGCAATAATTTTACTGATCATGGCCCAATGATGTAAAACATAATCACCTAATACACCCATATCCTAAATAACCAAAAACAATTGCTCGTTGAATTCATACAAAAGATAGTTTTGTCATGATAGTATGCAATATTAGTCATGCATGAGATTACCATTACTGCACAACTCCGATTCCCGCCGCAGCCTGTCTTTTCGTTAGCCACGGTCAGAAGATTATAAACATAACGCCATCACTGAGTTACTTGTACGTAGCACCAAATATTTTGGCTAAGACCCGCAATTACTATGATCGTTTTCACTGCAAAGGATTTCCTAAGATTAAAGTTAAAGCTAGTTCGTTTTTTACAATGATTAGTATATTTTTAAGGGAAGTTTACTTTTATGTTCCAAGATTTTTGATAATACTTTGTGAATTTTCTGAGTAAAATGCTTCAATTTTTATCTCGATGTCACTATTATAAGGATTTTTGTAGAGTATTTGCCAACGGGCTGCATTTAGTGGGTGCAGTAGGTCAATTTATTGACATTTGTTTTCGCTATCAAAGAAAGTATATTTAAAGTTTCCGGTTTTAGGAGGGCAATGTTTTGGGAAATTTTTGAAATCGCCATATTGCTTTTTGGTAACACTGATTACTGATTCATCATGGCAACCTAACCTATACCTCTTATGGTGCTAGAATATATTGAAAAGGTTAGTTCGAACTTTGAAGCCCGATATCTCAAAACTATGTCTTTTGATATACACAAGGAACATTTTGTCAAAAACTGTTATACATAGAAAGCTCATACTTTCAGGCATTATGTTTATATAAATTATACACATTTTAGCTGGGTCATTTTTAAAACTATAGTTTTGAAATTTTGAAGTGATTAGTATGACATTTTAATGAAAAAAATTGACTGCTGCAAAAATTGTTTACTCTTCAAATAATTATTCTATCAAAAAACCCATGTTAAAGTGTGTACAAAAGTCCATATACTGTGCTGTAAAAATTTGAAGCAGATACAATAAATAGTTTCTGAGAAAATGTTTCTTGAACGCTTACATTTTAACACTGTCATGATATGCCTTATCGGGTCCCCTTAATTGCTCGAAGTTCAATGCACTGATGAACCGCTCCTAAAATATATATTCAATTGCCTTACTGCAGAACTTTACATCCATAATTGAGTGTAACCGAAATCTTCATGGTTTGCAAAAATCGAATTCAAATGTTTTCATCGTGGTAACAATCACTTGCTTGAAAGGAGAAGCGAAAACACAAGAAAAACGGTACCAATTAAAGAAAAGTACGGAGTTTGACACTCGAAAGTAATATCAAACATGGTTACAGGAGGCCGTGACAGCAAAGAAATCAACTTTTAAACGTTCTCCGATATACATCAATAATCTGAATCCAAAAGACGCTCACCGTATATAACGGATAAGTAGAACGGGATTACTAAATATGCTTTCTCCTATGTTAACAATTAAACGAGTATAACAAGCGGGTTAGTAAGACATTATTAAAAATCCTCACACAGCAAACTAGTGTACACCATCAGAAGCAATGGCAGCTGAAGTCTACCGTCTCACAACGTCGACACAACCTCCATGAACAACAGCACTACAAGAAACTCCAGCTATGCTACAGTTACTCAGACTTCTCCCAAGAAAGAAGAAGCTATCATCATCGACTCCCATGAGGGTCTTACCGTCAGGGACTACGCTCTCTCTCGCAGTAAGTAGATTAACCGATCCAAGTAACATAAAGTTTATCTCACGGATCTCTAACTCCAGAATATGCATATACCTAACGTCATCTAAAGTAGCAGAATCACTGGTTACCAAACATCCTAAAATAAATATAAACAATGTTACTCTTCAGGTCCGTCCTCTAATTACTCCAAACAAAAGAATCGTTCTTTCAAATGTGTGTCCAGTTATACCAAACTCACTCATAGAAACTCAGCTAAATGCACATGGAATTAAACTAATGTCAAACATTACCTACATAAGAGCTGGCATCTCTGAGCCAGGACTTTCCCATATCCTTAGCTTCAGACGTCAGTTTTATATTCCACCCAATGATGTGGAGAAATTACCTCCAAGCATACAGATCCTATATGAAGGCACTAAATATTGGATATACCTAACAGCGGATACCCCTACCTGCTTCATCTGCAAGCAGGAAGGCCACTTTGCAAAACATTGCCGTGAAGCTGACGGTATACAAGAAACTACTCCTCAGGTCTTAAACAAAGACATGTTTCCTGAATTGCCTATCGCTACCAAAAACCTCCAGGACCGTCCCCCTTCCCCTCCTAAAGGAAAAGATACTGAACAGCAGCAATCACCTAACCTCACTTCTACCCCTGAGCCCATCCTGCCATTTCAAGACGAACGCAACAATTCCCCAGAACCTATGCTAATGGAAACACAAACAAGACCTAAACGACCAATATCAAACAGCACATCTGATACAGAGGATAATGCTTATTGAAAAGAAGCGCGGCACCTCTTCGCTTCACAGCAGGCTAAGAAGATTAAGAAAGCAAACCTTATTTCGTCAATAGCTGAATCTCTCAGACCAATTAAACATATTATCGACGCAGACACCCACAATTATGCACTAAACTTCAGTCAGTTCCAAAGCTTTATGGAAAACAGTGTTGGAGTAACAAACATTATTCCCATAGCTTTGGAATACACTTGAGATCTAGAATCTCTTGTGAACACAATGCAAAAAGTCTATCCCTACTATACAGAGTGTAGTATAAAGACCAGAAGTAGTAAAATTCAAAAAAAGCTGCTGGAATACATTAATCAAGTCAAAAATGCCTCCGAGCGAACAAAACCGATGTGCCCCGAAAACTAATCGCCATAGATATAACACCTTATCCCATAAACAAAATTAACATATGAATAACATACTGCAATGAAATATTAATGGTTTCCATGGCAATTTCGAGTTTCTTAAACTCTTGATCAATAAACATAACCCTGCAATTATGTGCATTCAAGAAACTAACTTCAAAGGAAACTATGTTGCATCATTACGAGGTTATACTCAATATCACAAAAACCGCAAGGACTGCCTCCATGCTAGTGGCGGCGTAGTAACCTACGTTAAAGACAGCATTAAACATCAGGCAATACCGCTTACAACTGAACTTGAAGCAATTGCCACTAGAGTAAACCTTCCTACACCTATTTCCATTTGCAACATATATCTACCAAATAAAAGCCCACTTGATTTACATGCACTGCAGGAGTTAACACAACAACTTCCTAAACCATTTATTATACTGGGCGATTTTAATAGCCATAGTACCATATGGGGTTGTAAGCATACCAACGCAAGAGGTAAAATAGTGGAACAGCTCTCGCACAACGAAAATCTCAATATGCTTAACGATACCTCACAAACACACTTCAGTACAGCCAACGGTACTTCCAGTGCAATCGACTTAACATTAATCACTCCTGATATCCAAGATAAATTTGAATAGACAGTCGCCAAGCAATTACATGGCAGTGACCATTTCCCAATTTTATTAACTAATGCAAATAACATTCCTTTAAGTTTTAACTCTCAGCCACGATGGAATTTAAAATGCGCAAACTGGAACAAGTTCAGAGCACATGTCTCTGACAATTTATCCTATCTAACATCCCCCATGAATTTCAGTCAGTCAGATACTAACAAACTATTAAACTCGTTTGCAGAAGTGATTTTCAATTCCGCCGAGGTCACTATTCCTAGGATACACCCTGTTTCTAGGAAGACTGTAAGTTTGTGGAACGAAGAATGTAAAACAGCGATAGCATTAAAAAATAAAGCCTATTATAAATACAAAAGGCAACCTACCCCCACACACAAAATCGAGTTTCAAAAAGCCAGAGCTAAAGCACGTCAAGTAGTAAAGCACAGCAAGAAAGAGTCCTGGCTAACATTCGTGTCCACTGTAAACAGAAAAACCCCATCACGAGTGGTATGGCAAAAAATTCGCAAAATACGGGGATCTTACGATGGAACACATAATATAGTTTTCCACAATTATACAACAAACACTACAAGTACTGACCCCCAAACCATAGCAAACATACTGGCGCATACTTTTGCAGAGGCCTCAAGAGAAGAAGCTTGCGAAAGCAAGGTGACCCACTGCTACCAACCTGACGAAAATAACCAAGAAAACTACAATGATAACATTACTTTCACAGAATTCATGCAGGCACTTGAAAAGAGTAAATGCTCCAGCCCTGGGCCGGATAACATTCCTTACGTAATGTTAAAATCCTTACCGCAAGATGGACTGGTTTACTTTCACGAAATCCTTAATTATATATGGAACTCAAGAACTTTTCCTAAACAGTGGCGCACAGCAACTATAGTACCCATCCCCAAACCAAACAAAGATCTTACTTCACCTCAAAGTTTCAGACCTATAGCCCTCACCTGCTCTATGTGTAAAACACTTGAAAAAATTATAAATAACCGATTGCGTTGGAAACTAGAGAAAATGCAGTTCTTCACCGAACTTCAAAATGGTTTCCGCCAGTTTCGATCCACCACTGACCATCTTTTAATACTTGATTCTGAAATAAAAGCTGCATTTACACAGAAACAATATCTCATGGCAATAAGCCTAGATATAGAAAAAGCGTATGATAAAATTTCACGAGCTTACATACTCAAAACAATACGTAACATCGGTATCCGTGGTAATTTGTATCACTTTATTGACAACTTCCTTCAGGAATGGAAAATTAAAGTTCGCTACAAAGGAACCATGTCAAAAGAAGAATCCATTAATAGAGGTGTTCCACAGGGATCAGTAATCAGTGTCACATTATTTCTCATAGCTATCAACAGTATAGTAAGCAGTATTACACCACCTGTAAAAGGTATACTATTTGCAGATGACCTAACTATCTTTTGTAAGGGGTAAAACCCCTTTACTACTGCAACACTTCTTCAAGAAACACTGGAAAATCTGCACACTTGGACTAATCATGCTGGTCTTAACTTGTCATATCATAAATCCAAATGCATATGCAAATCACCATGTAAAGTCTCAAACCCCACAATCTGCGTGGATAACAAGCTAATCAACTCAGTGAAGGCTATCAAAATTTTAGGTTTAACGTTTGATGCAACTCTAAGCTGGAAACATCACATTGATATGAGAAATGAATGCCTCAGAAGATTAAATGTACTAAAAACCCTAAGCTGCAAAAACTGGGGTTTTGACCTCAGTACCCTCATACGAACGTATCAAGCTCTCATTAGAAGTAAACTCGACTATGGAGCCCAGATCTACAATACAGCAAAATCTTCAGTTTTAAAGAAACTAGATACAATTCAAACAGCAGCTCTAAGAATATGCTTGGGAGCTTACAGAACCAGCCCTGTTTCTGCCTTAACAATGGAAACCGACGAACCACCATTGAACGTCCGCAGAACAGATCTGAGCCTAAAATTCGCCCTTAAAACTTTAGCAAGACCCGAATCAATGATCTACCAGTACGTCCTCCCAGAAACGTCCAACCAACGTTTACAGGCTAATTCACAAAAAGAAATGTCATTTAAATCTAAAATAAGCAAATGCATTGAAGAACATAACATAGAAGTTCCTGCCATAATGCCCAGAAAGTTTCATTGTCTACCACCTTGGAGAATACCAACTGCTCAACTAAATTTGAATATTACAGCTTACCATAAATCTCATACAGATGCATCTTGCTATAAACAGCTGTTTCAAGAAATAACAAATGCCTACCCTAACCATACATTTATCTACACTGATGGTTCCAAAACGGACAGCGACAATGGATGTGCCATAATTACCCCAGATAAGAAACTTCAGCTGAAACTCCCTAAATATTATTCCATATTCTCCTGCGAACTTTCTGCACTTAAGCAAGCTTTAACATACATCATCCAATCTAGTGAGAGTAAATTTCTTATAATTTCTGATTCATTAAGCTCTCTCCAAAGTCTCAGAGATCGTTCAACTGACCTCCAACTGCTTCAAGATATCCACAGTCTTTATTCCAGTGCTCTAAATAAAAAGAAAATAGTTACTTTCATTTGGGTCCCTTCACACTGCGGCATTAAGGGCAATGAAGAAGCGGACAAGGCTGCTAAAGAAGCAAGTCGGTTAACAGACACACATGAACAGCAATCAGTACCTTATCGTGATATTACAAAGTACTTCTCCAGACTAATAAAAACAAGATGGAAACAGGCCTGGAATCAATCGCCTCCAGAAAAACTACACATGGTAAGGAAAGGAGACACCAATTCTTCCCCTGTCTATTCTCTTAGCAGGAAAGAGCAGGTAATTATCTCACGTCTCCGCATTGGTCATACAAGGTTAACCCACTCATACCTCCTCAGCAAAGGCCAGCCACCACAATGTGAAGTCTGCAACACCCGCCTCACAGTAAAACATCTCCTCACAGAATGTAAGCAATACGCTACACAACGACAGCTTCATCACATCACTGGAGACTTATCCACCACTCTGAACACGCCATCCAACTGCAGAAGGGTATTATCATTTCTCAAAGGTACGGGCTTGCAATCGAAAATATAATATGAAGGATGTTTTTGTTGTACTGATTTGTTGATTGTATTCTCATGTTTTTGGTTAAATAATGGTATCAAGTTTATTGTATACCGCTGTATTCCATAGAATAGTCGCGATATGACTTAATTGTTAAAGCGACTCTAAATAAATTTAAAAAAAAATATCAAACATATATTGGATATTGTGGACTCCAGATATAAAATGAATATGAAGTAAATTCTGTGTTTTATAGAGATCTACGTTTTTGTATTTACTATTTGGTCTATCTCTTATGGTTTACCTGTTATGCAAAAGTCATCAGGAGTAAACAGGACTACATGTATATACCCAGAAAAATATACATTTCATTGGTCATAAAAATGCATGAAACTTTTTCAGGTAAACGGTAGTTTAGGGTTGATAAATGTTCTTTAAAATCTTCTGCAGCATCCTTGAAAGTTTAACTATCGATTGATTAAAATTAAGCTCAAATACCAACTTTTGTTTTTTAATCAAAATCGATCGTTAATTTAATAACTTTCGTTTCTACGTTGTACTCATATGGCCTGTCATATGCTTGAGATATTTTTGTGACAAATGAAGTGCATATTTTGAATTGTCTGGCCATAGCCCGTGTAGTCCTATTTACTCTTCATGACTTTTGCATAACATGTAAACCGTAAGAGATAGACCAAATCTTACTACACCAAAAATGTAGAACTTGCTAAAATATACAATTTATTTCTAAATAAATTCATTTGTAGAGTGAACCATTTCGCAGATATTCCTTGTTACTTGTGTGAGTTTTGTAGAACTTATACTTCTGTCAAATAGAATATCATTATTCGTTTTTTACATGTTAAACGTGCAAGAGAAAGGAATTTGAAAGCTTTAAAAGATTTGACTATCGCGCAAAGCCTACTGTATTCCCATATTCCCCTTGTACCTACAAGGAAATAAGCAATAAGATAATTTCTGCATATGTTTATCTCAACTAACACGAAGAAGATATAGGAATAAGATTTTGTAAGAATGGTTAGTACAAGAGAAAGTCATGCGAGTGCAATAAATTAGATTTTTAAACGTACGCTTTTTCGGGTCAAGAGAATACAAATGTGTTTCTGGTTAAATCTCGATATGGAATTTTTGTTTAGAATACGAATGCTTGCAGCATAAACTCAGCATAACCAATATTACTATCATTATATCTCACTTGCTACTAAAATAAGGTGGAGGGGGAAATTCTGAACATTAAGTTTAAAGATGGAGTAAAGAACGAAGAAATAGCCACAATGAGTTTGGTAGCATACAAAACTATCACAGCACAGTTACAAAGGTCATGTACTGAGATTGCAAGGAAACAGACGGGCTTATACAATAACATGGAATCCCAGAGTAGGAAAGATAAGCAAAGTACGTCCCAAAAAGAGGTGGAGTGACTTTTTCAGGCACGGGTCTGAAAGTATCTAGACATAAACTATACTAGATAATTGCAAAAGAAGAAAAAAAAAACATGGGAAGAGAAACAATACAAAGCATATGTGAAAGACAGTGAAAATTTTAAGTACTGTCCCAACCGGTACAGTCAAGAGAAACAAAATTTGAAGTAGGTTTGTACTGTGACGCCGGCGCGGCGCACAACAAAGGGCTGTCGGGACTAAGCTACCTTACACGATATAGCAGACGCGATGCGTATCAAAGGTGCTCAAGGTGAAGCTGTCCCGCACTATTCATGTGAGCAAGCACGTGACAATTGTAGCGGCACAACCAAAAGGGGTTTTCGAGATTATTCGAGAAGTGTCCGGCGGCCGACGTAATTTCAGAAGTTCCAGAAAAATTTAAACTCGAGAAAGGTCTTTGTTACGTCATCCTCGCTATACCAGGTGAGTCAGCCGCGCCTTATTTTTTTGGAAGGTAGGCTACCCATCTAACGGCATGTGCGCCTTAGTCCAGTTTTGCGCTTACTAAAATGTATTGCTTGACGTTCTTAAAGAGAGGAATGCGCAAAATTGAGAGCAACAGTGCTTTAAGGGACAGAACGTACTCCTCGCTAAAGTACACCTCAAAAACATACGACTCGTTTACTGAGAGCGAATTCCGGTTTCCAGCCGATTTTACAAACTTTTTATTAGAGTATACATAGCAACTTAATTCAGTAAACGCCTTGGAAAAAATGGACGTATCATGAGTACACTAACAACGTCAGCTAAAAAGAAAATGGTGGATTCTTGTACTTAGAGCAGGGATTGGCTGTCAAAAATTAGGAAAAATTTAGACACGCCTCATCCATCATGGACGCGTACAGTCAAAACGGACATGTTATTAAATAACAGTTTATTTGCATTTTTACGTGAACTACGCCTCGTGCATCTCAATATGCATAACAGCTTTTGCCACTTAAGTAATATTAAAACGCCCAGTAAATGATTAAAACTGTCTTAAAAGGCTAAATCAAGCACGCAAACTTGCGAGGTGGCAGTGGCATAACGCGTGGTACGTGCTTTCAGGAAGTCTGGAAATAGCTGAATAGGATTGTGACGGGTCCTCTGCGCTTAACCCCCAGTGATACAGGTTCGAGTCTCAGCATTGTAAATATTTTTGTTATGTTCATCAAAACTTGGAAACCGAATTCACAATAATATAATTATGAAGTCCCTGATGGTTTAGGACATTATAATTTAAATCGTTTTTGGTTGTCTGCATTTTTAATAGCATAATAATTCATTGTGTGCAAAGTTGAGTTTGGCTTCCATGTTAAACTCTGACAATGTAATTCCCTTGCTTTCTGTGTTCAAATGTGTATGAATGATCCCTATTTCAATTGCACCTACCTATAGGTGTGTTTAAACAACTACATAATTGTAGTTCACCAATAAAGAAACATAAAAAAATGTCATAAAACACAAATAAAGCAATAAAAATGAATATAACAGTTTTCAGAATAATAGTTTGTAAATTGTGAGGACTGCACGGTTTAAAAAAAATTAGTACTACATGCAGGTGATTCGAACCACCTTCACAGCAGACAGATTACTTCGGAGTCTTGCGCTCGTACCAACTGAGCTATCTAGTAACGTGTAAGGTAAACATTCCGTTTAAGATGTAATATTCGCTGGTTCCAGTGAACATTTGCAGAAGTGCAAACGGCAGCTGTCTAATTACGAATATATTAAAAAGCTATGTGAGAACATCTATATTAGTACTAATTTCATCGAGTGTTTAACATCCATGTTAAATACGCGGGTAGAACCTAGTAATGGAGTCGATGTTTTCATGTTCGACTATAAAATGCGGATTGCATAAAACTCGGGAATAAGGGGCAGCTGACTCACCTGGTATAAGGAGACGAGGCAACGAGAGTGCGGAGTCAGTTTTTAATTTTAGTGCCTGTAAGGGAACTGTCGCGTCGAAAAAAGCTAGCGAAGCAGTTAATGAGTGTTGAGTGATCGTATTGTCAGAGTTAAGGTTTCTTAGACAGAGAAAGTGAAGAAAGACAAAGTTGTGAGTCAGGGTAAAGAGTTGTAAGTTGTAATATCACAGAAGGCTATAGACAGTGTTAACGTTAGTAAAAGAAAACTGTACTTATGCAAAAGTTTTGGAGGCAAATAAAGTGAAGAAAACTGAAATTTTGTCATTTTCTCATAATGTTATTAGTGTTAAGCTTTTAGTACAAAGTAAGAACAAGTTGTCAAGTTTATTCACCACAAGTTGGTTTAAATGCAATATAAATACTATGTAGACTGATAGTATAGTAAGTTATAAATAGGATATGTGCCAGAGGAGAAGTATAAGAAAGCACAACCTCTAAGTTTGTAATACTACAAGGATAGGAGGTCAGATTTAAATAGGTACAAATTCTCTATGACGTGTTCATAAGGGAGCATTAAAGCCGCCCTAAAGGAAGCAGGTCCTAGGGAGCCATCCCTACACAGTAGCAGGCTCCTGCCCTGTAGGGATCAAGTGGGCTTATTATATTTCATTATTAAAATCAAATGAACAATGTGCGTGCTTCAGGTTGATACAGCCTATTGTGGAAGATGATATTTGGTGTAAACCCCTGATACATAGGCAACTTCTCTGCTTTAGCTGGATTGCGGGACGACCAACAACAGATTGATCACCAGCGTCTGTATAGGAGATCGTCCTGCTACATAGTAAAAACAGAAAAGCTATCAGCACATCCGGGAGTTTAGCTAATATATCTATTCTTCAAAGTGTTACTTAGTGTACAATTGGGTGCACCGTACTCGTATGTATCTGAAACACACTATACTTCGAGTGAACTCTGCCTCAGTTGGTTTAGAACATTGCTATTACCAGTCCTACGAAAACTGGAATTTACACTGCAAACCAGAAATTGCCTGACAACAATATTTATTTATAGGCAAATGTGAATTAGATAGTCTGCTAAATTTATTGCTTTCCGAGCTTTAATAGGTATATTTGGCAATACCCTCCTGATTTATAACTCAATAAGAATTTTGATATTACTATATTTTGAGGAAAATCAGTACTAATAATAATAATATCCCCTGACCGCGTTACGAGCTCTGTGCAGGGTCAGGGCTGCCGCCTTTAAGCTTCAAATCTAGCTTCCTTATGTGTCAACCCAATAAGGGAGGGTTGCTGCCTCTGCTGTCCCTGCCAAGTTTATGTATACGCTTCCTAGAATAATGTTACCCTATTCTTCTGTTTGTACTTTGCTACCCTCTTCTTAGGGGAGGGCGTTGACCTATAGGGATTAAATGCTGCTATTGTTATCGTTATTGTTATTAGTATTAGTAGTATTAGTGTCATTGTCTTTATTATTGTCATTATAAGTATGGTATTAGTATCATTATTTTTATCATCATTGTTATGAGTATTATTAGTATTATTAATCAATAAAGAGTGACTAGGGAAAGCGAATTTAAAACAGTGAAAGTGGGGGAGCATAACGGTTTTGTAGAGTTAATAGCATAACACACTTTCGGCTGCTCATTTGACATGAACACATCGCAGTTCTTTGGTTATAATATAGTGCACTATATTTTTAAGTGTTTGAATACAAGCGCAGTTATTTGACCGGTGTATTGATTATTACCTAAATTGGTTGGCAGTGTCTCATTGTAAAAGTTGGACACATTTTTAAATGACGTTATTGCCATAATTAGTGTCATGCTTTCTAAACAACATTCACGTATACATTGCGAAAGTAATTTCAGTGCTCAACCGGCGGCAAGAGGCCGCAAGGAATTTGAGACGTTAGGCAGCGTGAGGCATTGTTGCTTCAAACTGTCTTATCAGCGGGTGACCTACAGAGTGCTAATTCGGCTTCAAAGTTGTTGCATAAACGACTGGCAAATACGGCTTCATAGTACACTCGTACTTTCTTGTTTATCTTCTTGGCCAGGTTCCAGCGGCATCTTCGTAAGCTTCCTTGGACCATGAAACCTAAAAATGAACGATACTAGTTAGAGAAAGTCATGTTAATGTAACATATGGGATAATTGTTTTACTATTTCTTGTAAATAGTGATTAATATTCACCAAATATAGTACTATCCCTTGGGCAAGGTTATCGTAGAAGTGCAAGTGAAAATGTGATCTTGGTGGTCTTCAAACATAACATGCTTTCCGGGCTTGTATGTCGTAGTCCAACAACGATGTGATTGAAATTGCTAACGTGACGTTTCGTCCTCGGCAGTGGAGAACATCCTCAGAAGTGAGACAGCAACAGCCATACTCCTATTAATAAAAAACTATAATTGCTCAAAGTCTAAACTGTTGCACGCTTATGTGAGATAATCTATTGATGCATTGAATTAGTAAATTTTAAAATATTGAGTATATATAAAGCCATTATTTACTTACTGCAACGAAGTTCTTGTAACAGCAAACACAAAAAAGATTCAAATCTTTCAAAACCAAATTCTGAGATTAATTACAGGTGCTATCAAAACCACGCCAATAGCAGCTATGGAAATACTAACCAACCAATGTCCCATTGAATATGAAATAGAAAAAGCGGCTCTTATTCAACACGAAAAGTTGATCAGACTCGCATCCAATACATGGCACAAGAGAAATTTTACACATACACTAAAGACTCAGGAGAGCTTTCTTTCCAAAATTCAAGACATCAAGAAGAATGTATACCTTCCTAATTCAAAGGAAAACTTCATATCTAAAGTCAATCCAACACATACATCAGACATCACATATTATTTACACCTGACAGAAGAAGTTAAGAAAAGTGATACTCCAACTAGTGTTCTAAAATGATTGGTATTAGAGACAATCCATACTAGATTTCCAGAACATGAATGGCTCCATATTTATACTGATGGATCATTGATATCAAACCAAGATAGAGCAGGTGCTGGAGTCACATGTCACCTCTTTTCCCATTACAAATCTTTAAGTTATGGAACTACAAACTTTGATGGAGAAATTGAAGCAATTCGAATGGCCCTACAAAATCTTTTGTACAGAATTTCACATTTTCAGCAAGCAGTTATGCTCTCAGATTCCAGGGCAGCAATTATAGCAATTACTTCCAAGTTGTCACCAAAAAAACCAAGCAATTATAGAATGTTGGAAAATCCTTACCCATCTAACAGCACTTCAAAAACACCTAGTCTTCCAATGGATACCAGCTCACTGTGGACTGAGTGGTAATGAGAAAGCTGATTTTCTTGCAAAAAAGGATACCGGCAATGTGCAGAAATCAATAGTTAATTTACCATTTTATGCAGCTAAAAGATTAGTCAACTCTGAATTCAAAAAAATTATTGAACAATATTACTATGAAAAATGAAAGAATAAACGATGGGAACTACCAAACATTCAAACAGTAATTCCTGAGTATCCTCGAAAAACAGCAGGTTGATTACAGGTTGATTACAGGACATGATTGTCTGGCAAAACATTTAAACAGAATTGGGATATATTGTTCACCACTCTGTCCTCTATGTGATCTGCAAGAGGAAATGGATCGAGACCACCTTCAAACATGCCCGGCCACTTCTAGTGCCCCATCCATCAGTGAAAAATATTGGAGAGCAAGAGGATTAATGACTTCATTGTCAGAAATCTAGCATTAGCTAACAACAACATATTGAGTACGCTGTTCACAAAGATTTAGATGTAACTTTTGGTTCTTTTCTTCACAGGGGAGGAAAATAATTTAAATCATATTAGCAGCTTAAATTTCTTAGTTCGTGCCTTGATGCAGAATGTCTAAATATGTAGTAAAAACTTCAGCTCTCTGTTTCAATTTTTTTCTCAGGAAAAGAAACTTCAAGTTGTTTTGTCTTTTATCTACCCTTTTTAGAACATAAGTCTTCTGCAAAGCATTTAATTGCGAAAATTTAAATAAAGATGTGGGCTTATATAAACATGCAATTATTGTCTTTCTTCGCCATATATTAACATTGTAGGTAGAGAAGGTATTGAACCTCACCCGAAAATTCACGTTTTGAAACCTTCTGAATCTAGACAAGCAGTTTTAGAAAAGGGCCCTCTTTAGGTGTGTTTGTGAACAGCATAGGTCTAAACCGAAGCCTTGGTTAAATACCAAACTTAGTGTTGAAGTTAAAGCTTAAATGGCAACATGTGAAAGTATGGCGCTAACAGTAACATCCGTCTGACAGACTAAGATGACAGAATTTTGCATTTTTTGTCCACTTTACTAATATTTTGATTCCCTTCCCATCATGGTGCAAGAAACTATGCAAAAATTTACAAAATCAAATATAAGTCTGTTTGTTTCCTTTACAGTAATATCCGCCTGTGAGACATGTAAAACAGTACTAATGTGAAACTAAGACAGTGACGTCACTCTGAACTGAAGCATGTCTGAAATATTAGATCAAACGAACGTTGCACATGTGCTCACTACGCGTTAAGAATTTTGATATCCATCTGAGGGACGGATGTTCCCATCCTAAACTTCCCTTTACATGCAAAAATTTCCAAATTTGTTTTCTCAAAAATGGCTGTAAGATTTTTATTAAAATACCATGTGTTTAAGATATTTTGAGATGCCAAGTACTTTTTTTTCTTTCTTCTTCTGTGGAGTGAATCAAATCCTAGACATTCCTTCTTGCTTATTTGTATTTACCGATACTTATACTTCTGTCAAACAGGAAATCGTTATTCGTTCTTTTATATCCGGTCGACAAGAGAGAATAGAATGACAAAGCCATCACATAGGACCAGCTCTTAAAAAACCTGATTAACGCTTACGTGTACTGTATTCCCCTATTCTAATTGAACCTACTAGAAAATATATAATAAAAAAGAATTCCTACCTCGATTTTCATGTAGTAAATAGAAGAAAAACATTTTGTAGCAGTAATTTATTTGAAAATAGGTATAGAAAGTCATGTTAATGTGACATCAGATTTTTTATGCATGTGCCTGTAAATTAGGCTCAGAAATATGCATGTTTCTTGAGCATATGCTCTTAATATTACCATACCTGTTTAAAAGGGATTTCTTTTTGTTTCTCAAGTGTGAATTTATCATTATTATTTATTTTAACATAATTTATATTGGTTAAACCTAAGCATTTTTACAATTAATTGTTTTTATTTTTTTATTTTCAGGTCAGTCAGAGTTACACAACATACCATGCATGCCTCGGTAAGTCGCTTCAATTAAACTGTGACTTTCTTGCAATGATTTCCGAAAATACAGGTTTTCTAACCTGTTTTTCAAGGTCCTGTAAGTTAGGTAAATTTACGTTTTAATTGCAAACGTTTGTTTGCTTGTACTTTTTAACAATTCCCGCTGAAATAAGACTCTTGTTGTAGGAGAATGTTATCAACGGACTCTTGCATTTAAAGCTTTGGAATAAAACTGAATGCTGAGGAAATTAATTGCTCGCTGAGAGCAACTTAGCATGTTTTCTCTGGGTAGGTTTTTTGGAGAAACCTTAACGACCGACTCACCGTTTTAAACATAGAATTTGCTTACAAAAGGGATTCTCTCGTATTAAATTGAGCTGAGTTTAGAAAATTCATTTCGTCCTGCTTAGGTATAAATGTAGGATTTTTATTTCAAACTTAGCTTCTGGAATGTATGAAGAATGTTGAAGATATATCAGAGCACATTAGGAAGGATATATAATTTTCAAATCACTTGAAATCTAACGACAGTTAATGTCAAGGACAATAAAAAATTAGGAAGCGATCTGCGTAAATATTTGCGTATTTACCAAAAAAACAAATCCTACTTGAGTACCGATATTCATAATGACGTGAGTGAGAGATTGAGTGATTTAGAGCGTGGAGTGAGATGAATGAGTGGGTGAGTGAGTGCGCAAAAAAATCACAACTCCTCAAAGAAATTCGGAATGATAGCAATTTTGGACCTAGGTGTCTAAAAATGCACACTTTTCAATTCAAAGTACCTATTTGAGATGCATTAAACTGTTTACTATCTATGTCGCATGCATAGTAAGTGAGGGTATCGTATTCCATCTAAAAATTGCTACCAAGTTTTCCTAAAAATGCACATTTTGAGGCCTTCTGCATAAACAGAATTTTCAGAAAAAGGCCCTCACCCGCGATAAAGTGTGTGAGCGCGGTATCTGTGAACAGTATAATAAAAAAATCTGATGTGTTGCACTCACATGACTTTCTCTACTCTTGTACTAACCATTCTTACAAACTCTTATTCCTGTATCTTCTTCGTGTTAAGATAAACATTTGTACAAATTATCATATTGCTTATTTCCTTGTAGGTACAAAGGGAAATGTTAGAATACAGTAGGCTTTGTGCGATAGTCAAATGTTTTAAAGTTTTGAGATTCTGTTGCCTTTGCACACTTAACATATAAAAAATTGAACTACGATGATCCATTTCACGAAAGTTCCAAGTTTGCCGAAACTCACACTATTAAAAAGGAATATCTCCGAAATGGTTCAACCTACAAGAAAACTTATTGAGACATAAATTGTGTATTTTAGCAAGATCTACATTTTTTGTATAGTATAATTTGGTCTATCTCTAAAGGTTTACCAGTTATGCAAAAGTCGTCCAGAGTAAATACGACCACAGGGGCTATAGCCATAAAATTCAAGATATAAATTTTAATTTGTCATAAAAATATGTCAAACATATGACGTTTTAATCAAAATCGTTAGAGCCATTTTCAAGAAAATCAACATTTTTGAAAAATGTTCCATGTAAAGGGTAGTTTAGGGTGGGGCTATTTTCTTCAAAATCTTCGTGTCGCATCCTTGAAAGACATAAAACTTAAATACCAACTTTGGTTTTTAACCGACTTTTCGCTTTTGAGCTATGCTGTCCACAGACTGACACATAGACTGACAGACACACAGACACATACACGGACCTTTTTCTAAAAATGGTTTTTTTGGATTCAGGGGGTCTCAAAACATATATATCCGGTGAAATCTCGACATCGAATTTTTGGGTGGAATACAATACTTCCCCTACTTACCAGTAGAGAAAGTAAAAAGGTGATGGTAGTGGTGGCGGTGGTGATTCATGCTTCAACCGCAGAAACTCCTTATGATGAGATGGAAGAAAACAAAAGGTTTGCTCAGTTTTGAAAGATTTTAAGATTTTGTTGACTATGTTCATATTCACTTCTTGTTAGGTACTTCTTTGTCCCATCACTTTATATTTCAAGGAAGGTCACAATGTTATATAGTTTCAATGTTAAATTTTCCCAATTGATGACAATATCTAAAAGCTATTACACATATTTAGTTGAACGTTGCATCTCTTTTTGTTGATTCTCCACTACCTCCAATTTCCTGTTCAGCATTATTATCCAATATAGACTCATGCAAACAGCTTTGGGGCTGTGCAAAGAAGAGTATAATAGAAAACACAAACAAAAGTTTCAAAGTAAAGTTTTAAGCGTAGCAATAAATTTGCCATGGTATGTACGTAATAATAGTTTAAGTAGAGATCTTAGGATTAATTTGAGCAGAGAAGTGAATAAATCTGATGTGTTGCACTCACATGACTTTCTCTACTCTTGTACTAACCATTCTCAGAAACTCTAATTCCTATATCTTAGCCGTGTTGGTCGAGATAAACATTTGCAGAAATTATCTTACTGTAGGCGAAGGGGATATGGGAATACAGTAGGCTTTGAGCGTTGTCTTATCACAGATAACATATAAAAAAGAATAACGATGTTCCATTTGGTGAAAGTTTGTTTTCCAAAACCCACACAAATAACAAGGAATGTCTCCGAAATAATTCACTCTACAAAAAATATATTTGAACATAAATGGTGTGTTTTAGCAAGATATACATTTTTGTACAGTAAGAGTTGGTCAATCTCTTACGATTTACCAGTCAAAAGGAATCCAGAGTAAACATGGGCCAAGGCCAGAAACTTTAAAATATACATTTCATTTGTCACAAAATTATCTTAAACATATGGCATTTTAATCAAATTCGTTAGGGCCAGAAAGACAAAATTTCGAAAAATTTCTCCATGTAAAGAGTAGTTTAGGGTGGAAGAATTTTCTTCAAAATTTTCAAAACCCTTGAAAGAGAAACTTAAACACCGACTTTGGTTTTTAACGGACTTTTCGTTTTTGAGTTACAATGCCCAGTCAGTCTGACAGTCTCACACACACACACACACACACACACACACACACACACACACACACACACACACACACACACACACACATGCACGCATGCACGCACGCACACGCACACACACACACACCATTTTTCCTAAAATGTTTTTCTTTGGATGCAGTAAAAAGACAGCCAACAGACGTCTGGAAAGAGTTCAAGAGCACTGAATATTGGAACGGTGAAAGTGTTAAATAAATGTCACGTTGGGTGGTTAAAGAAATTAAAAGATTGACTTGATACATGACCTCAGAAGATAGTGTATGAAGATTTGGAGCTCGTTGGAGGACATACCCATTAATAATAACTATAGGTTGCGGCAGCCACGCCAGGAGAGAAATAACAAGTGCTACCTCCATTATCTTGATAAGCGCCGGTCGGCTAACAACATACGACAATGGGCGGCTCAGAACAAACCCGTTGTAAGCATTTCTATACTCTGTTCATCAAGAGATTAGAGGAGACGTAAACAAAGCCACGTGCGTTTTGACCACAGCGCACCCTCTTGACTCTTTCGCCGTGTAAATAGTTCCTTGAAGAAATACTGTTACTAAGGTCTGAAATGTCACTTAATGTTTGCTAAAGCATGAACTAAGTGTACTAAGCATAGTTAAAGTGTAAGAATACGCAGTTAAGTGAATCTGTAACCAGCCTAATTCATTCTGCGCGCGCATTATTCAGTATGAAAGTAACATGGCGGAACAAGTGAGTGTTGGAAAACATAAGCGCGGCAAACCGTTGCGAAGTGGTGAAAAGACAACAATATTGAACATGTTTAACAAGTTCTGCGAGAAATATCCCGAACTTGCTATCGAAGACGTGATGAAATTAACATCCGAGTTTACCGGTGTCTGTAGCTACGCTATCCACAGACTGACATACACACAGATTTCACCGGAAATATATGTTTTGAGGTCCTCTGAGTCAAAAAAAAATTTTTAGAAAAAGGTCCGTGTGTGTGTCTGTCAGTCTGTGGACAGCATAATTCAAAAACCAAAAGTCGGTTAAAAACCAAAGTTGGTATTTAAGTTTAATGTCTTTCAAGGATGTGACACGAAGATTTTGAGGAAAATTGCTCCACCCTACACTACCCTTAACATGGAAAATTTTTCAAAAATTTTGATTTTCTTGAAAATGGCTCTAACGATTTTGATTAAAATGTCATATGTTTGAGATATTTTGATGACAAATGAAATGTATATCTTACATTTTCTGGCTATAGCCCCTGTAGTTGTATTTACTCTGTATGACACTAGCATAACTGGTAAACCGTAAGAGATACACAAAATCTTACTGTACAAAAATGTAGATCGTGCTAAAATACACAATTTATGTCTCAATAAGTTTTTTGCAGACTGGACCAATTTGGAGATATCCCGTGTTATTTGTGTGAGTTTTAGAGAACGTATACTTCAGTCAAATAGAACATCGTTATTCGTTTTGTATATGTTAACCGTGCAAAGAGAGCGGAATCTCAAAGCTTTAGAACATTTGACTAGCGCTCAAAGCCTACTGTATTCTCATATTGCCCTTGCACCTGTAAGGAAATTAAATATAATTTCTGCAAATGTTTATCTCAAATAACACGAATAAGATTTTGTAAGAATGGTTAAAGTAGAGAAAGTCATGTGAGTGCCATGCATCAGGATTTTTTTTTCGGACCAATTTCAGTAAAACTGTTAGGGACGATGTCCCTGACTGTCAACCAGGAGGCAGAAAGTGCCTTGGTCCCTCTGCATAAATAGGTGATTATGCTCACTGCTGTGTCAGTTTACGAAAATACCAGGATTGGTTTGACAATGTTTATTCCCAGCCATAAACATGGTCATGGTCACAATGAACTCACTGGCCTCCCAAGTTGACAAATGAGAGTGGCTTGGAGTAAGTATTCCAGGGTTCTGACCTCTGCTTTCACAAATTGTTGTAATGATGTTTGCAGACTTAACTGGTATCTGAGGTCGAGAAACTCGGTCAATTCAGCCTTCTGTCGTCCCATAAAGAGGTCGTGGCTTCCATTCCCGGCTAGAGAAATGTGTTCTGCTTGATCGAAATTATTTATTTTTGGTAATTGATGTTTTTTGACACAATAGCCGTATGTAGGACATGATTGGACAGGGTAGAGTGAGACTGAAAAATTGCATGCTATCACCGGGATTTGAACCACGGATCTACCGGTTACCGTCCAGCTGCTCTAACGTGCCGATATGACATTCAATTCCCCAACTCACTCGCATTATTCCCGGTAAACCACACAAAGAGATCTCAACTTACTCTGAGATAATATTCCTTAATGGCGACTTACAACATGTAAGTACTTAAGTCCCGGACTTCTAGTTGAACCAACTATCAGGTGAATAAATATCAATGTAATTAATTTCCACCATACGCATAGCATAAAGGTACTTTCTACAAAACTTGATAAATAAGTTAATCACTGCGAACACATATTTGGTAGTGTAAGCTAAATTTACAATTAATACATTTATCAATTCCCATGGCAACAAGGCTAAAACTGGTCTTAACACTTTTGGTACCAAATGAACTGTTCTTTAATACTTACGGTAAAACGAGCAAATGACGTCACACCACATAGAATAATCGCACCATAAGCAATCTTTGTTTCGACTTCGCTGGAAAAAGTGATGCACCACAGCTTCTTCAATAGCAATGTCGCTCATTTTTATAAACCTTTACTGCTTGATAATAACTATCAAAAGTGGAAAGATTCAATGCGGTTACATAGACAAATAACCTAGAAACCAAGACACATACTACGTATATGTACTGCACCCACATGACTTTCTCTACTCTTGTAGAAACTACTTGCACAAATTCTTCTTCCTCTTATTTGAGATAAACATTTGTACAAATTATCTTATTGCTTATTTCCTTGTAGGTACAAGGGGAATATTCGAATACAGTAGGCTTTGAGTAATAGTCAAATGTTTTAAAGCTTTGAGATTCTCTTCTCTTTGCACACTTACCATATAAAAAAATGAACAACGATGATCCATTTCACGAAAGTTCTAAGTTTTCTGAAACTCACACACATAACACGGAATATCTCCGAAATGGTTCACCCTACAAGAAAATTTATTGAGACATAAATTGTGTATTTTAGCAAGATCTACATTTTTTGTATAGTATGATTTGCTCTATCTCTAACGGTTTACCAGTTATGCAAAAGTCGTCCAGAGTAAATACGACTACATGGGCTATAGCCATAAAATTCAGGATATGCATTTCATTTGTCATAAAAACATCTCAAGCATATGACATTTTAATCAAAATCGTTGCAGCCATTTTCAAGAAAATCAAAATTTTCAAACAATTTCCATGTAAAGGGTAGTTTCGGGTGGGATTATTTTCCTCAAAATCTTCTTGTCGCATCCTTGAAAGACATTAAATTTAAATACCAACTTTGGTTTTTAACCGACTTACCGTTTTTGAGTTATGCTGTCCACAGACTGACACACACACACACACACACACACACACACACACACACACACACACACACACACACACACACACACACGGACCTTTCTCTAAAAATGCTTTTTTTAGATTCAGGGGGTCTCAAAACATATATTTCTGGTGAAATCTCGACATCGAATTTTTGGGTGGAATACAATACTTCCCCTGCTTACCAGTAGAGAAAGTAATATATTACGAAATTCATTAACAAAAGAGTGGATAAGAGGACTTTTCCCATATAATTTACGTGTAGCTTTTCATTTATTCACATAGACAATGGTTTTTTTATAATGTTAAATAAAATATGGACAATCAATTTTGATTTATAATTACTTTTACAGGTTTTTCAAATACTACCAAAAGTAATTGACTAACCACGAACTGTAAGTTACTTATCAGATCTGGAATGTTTGGGAAAACTTGCTTATCTCGTATTCCCAAAATAAGTATCACTTATAGTTCTTGGTACGCAATTTACTATTACAAGACTTTCATAGGAGTTATTACATGACAATTTTTCTTATCAAGTTGCTTCTAACACTTAATCCTCTATTGCATGAATTATTTTGCTATGTATGCCATTCTTGAACTTAATTAGGTATCTCTGCCATAGGCACCTTAAAGACAGTAATTCGAATAGATATGATTATTAAGGGCCAGACGAAATGGACTGACCGAAAGTTGTGAGTTTAATCCCAGCGACTGCAATCAAATGTGTCTGTAGCAAAGGATGGGGTGGGCCCACGTAAAATAACCAGCGAGATGGTACACGTGAATAATGGCAGGGTTACATTAGACTACGATTGTATGCATTTTGATTTTTATAAAAGAAAAAAGAAAGGAAATGCACTACAATAATACTGAAATAAAATGATACATTTTAGATATAAATAGCCACCTATAACGTTATTTTATTGTTAAATGACAATGTAATGTCAAAATATAAAAAGCTACTGTTGCAGTATTCTAAAACTTTGACTAAACATGTTTGTTGCCAAATGGCAACATGGTTAAAACATTCACAACAAACAATCCGGCAGTGCACGAACAGTCTGAAATGCTTTATCCTGCTGCTTCATTGTCGGCCGCGTATTTATAACGGCGTAGTGGTGTGAGATGTCTGTGTAGTGTGTGTATGTGGTTGCGAAAAAACAAATGTATTTTGAGATTAGGAGCATAGGGTCATAGACGTTATATAATAACAAGCGTGCTCCATAGACATAATTAAAATCTGAGTTTATGAAACATCTTTCATTTCCCACTCAACTCCCACGAAAACGGACGTTCTGTGTCAGCTAGGAGTACTGTTAGGCAACAAGAAACTACTATCTGCAGGACAAGAGCAGGTTTCAAATCGCGGACTAATGTCGCATTTAAAATTGCAAAACCTGTTCTGCGACCTCTTGTTCTCCTCAAAGTGCTTATTTTGGTACTTCGTTTCTGTTTTGCAACTTTCTGCACGTTGTTTTCCACAAATTCTACCTCGTGTTTTCGTGTAATAAATTTTAATTTTAATTAGGAAAGCGAGAAGCATGAACATGGTGATTACGATAGCTTGCAACTAAGTGTACGATAATTAGCAAAATGTTAAAATGTCTGGAAAGCTAATTAAACATAACATAGGGTTATATATCTACTGTTACTGAAGATATTCCTTACACTCTGAGAACACAAGAATCTCATCCGTAACGCGCATGGTTAATTTAATTACGCCCATTAAAGGTTTTTTCTCCATTTATTTTACGTCACCTTAACTACATAGTCACACTGCGGCGAATCTGTTAGAATTTGTTAGGTTTAAGTGCACGATTTATGTCAACGTTCCCCCTCACGGCCAAGCAAAGAGGCCGAATTAGAAAGTCATCACATAGCAATCATGTTTTAAAATATTTCACTATAACTTAGGTCTATTGTATTCCTATGTCCTTTGTATCTACAAGGAAATGTGTCAGAAAACCATTTCTACAAATGTCAGTCTGTCAGTCTGTGGACAGCAGAACTCAAAAACTAAAAGTCGGTTAAAAACCAACGTTGGTATTTAAATTTAATATCTTTCAAGGATGCGAGATCAAGATTTTGAATAAAATTTCTCCATCCTAAACTACCGTTTACATAGAAAATGTTTAGAAAATTTTGATTTTTTTGAAAATGGCTCTAACGACTTCGATTAAAATGCAAAATGTTTGAGATATTTTTATGACAAATGAAATGTATATCTTTAATTGTCTGGCTATAGCCCATGAATACCTATTTATTCTGGATGACTTTTGCATAACTACTAAATCGTAAGAGATAGACCAAATTTTACTATACAAAAATGTAGATCTTGCTAAATCTCACAATTTATGTCCAAATATTTTTTTATAGAGTGAACCATTTCGGAGATATTCCTTGTTATGTGTGTGAGTTTCAGAAAACTGAAAACTTTCGTGAAATGGATCATCGTTGTTCATTTTTATACGTTAAGTGTGCAAAGAGAACGGGATCTCAAAGCTTTAAAAGATTTGACTATCGCACAAAGCCTACTGTATTCTAATATTCCCCTTGCACCTACAAGGAAATAAGCAATAAGATAATTTCTACAAATGTTTATTTCAACTAACACGAAGAATATAGAGGAATAGGAGTTTGTAAGAATGGTTAGTACAAGAGTAGAGAAAGTCATGTGAGTGAAACACATATTTTTAAATCTGATCCTTAAGGAACCGTGAGGCTAAAAATGACCAAAAAATTATCTTTAGGTTTATGCATATAAATGTTCCCCAAAGCTTTAGTCATGTGTAGGAAGTAAAGCTTTTTAGAATCTGCTATTTTTAAAGATTTAGTGCAATGTACGCTATATTTAAATACTCTCTTTGAGGTTAAATTTTCGGCAGCATTCTAACAAAATATGGGCCAAAATGGCTAAAAACAGTCAAATTAATCGGAAAGTAGTGGTAAAGATATTAATCTGAAGAGATAGTCTTGAAGCGCCTTTACTCAGAAGTACGTAGCATTTGCGCAAATGGACATTGTTACAATGCCGCAAAAACTGACATAACATTAGCTTAAATGAACATTAAGGCTTATCTTGTTAGAAAAGTGACGTCATACCACTATTTCCTTCAGAGCTGCTGTGGCTAGTAACATATCCCAAAGTTTTTGTGTATTTTAATACTGATATTGTACCACCTGAAATACTTTTCCACCGATCTATGTTGTATGTGTGTTTATGTATGATATGTTGTTTAACTTTTCCGGTCTGCAAAGAAGTGATAGAGATGTTATCTCATTCTGGAACCCCCTAAACAATCAAACAGCACATAAACAGGTGTAATGTTGTTCATAAGTGCTGCCACACTAATACTATATGGACGTGTTTCAAACTTCAAAACATAAATTTTTATAGACTTAATCTTCCTTTTTATGAACCACTTACGTGTCATAATTGGAGCTTAGAGTTAAATATTTAAAAATATTTTGGCAGAGTAGATATCTTAAATTTATGTAGTCGCTTTTATTGCGTGATTAATTTGTCACATTCATTTGCGGTACTGTAACTTGCATTTTTGCGGTTATGTAAGTTTTGCGCAAATGTTATACACAGATAACTGTGATTTGATAATTGTCAGATCACTAGACAAAAGAAAGATGTGGTGTTATCTGCAGCAGGGCAGTTTGAGTCCAAACACACACACACACACCTTTCTCTAAAAATTTTTTGTTTTTAATTCAGGGGGTCTCGAAACATATATTTCCGGTGAAATCTCCACATCGAATTTTTGGGTGGAATACAATACTTTCAATTTAAAAAATGTTATCGATGTCCATAAAAAAATTAAATACTTTAAAAGTGATGTGGTGTGTGTGTGTGGGGGGGGGGGTGTCACTTAGAGTTTATAAGATAATAAAGCTGTTGTGATATTGTAGTTTTTTATACGCATGGAGTATTTTGAATTGTAAGGAACTTTGGCATTGTTAATAAACTGAATAATTAATTCCTTCAAAACTATAAAACAGATTCTGCTGGATCTTTGTGTGGTAGTTTATAACACAAACACCCTTATGTGTGATTTTATACCTATCAAAATAGAGAAAAATCAAAATTTAGCCCTACTTTCCCTTGAGAGTAACGAATTGTAATTTTACAAATGTGTACGAAATTCATAAGATTTGAGAAATTCCTTCCTGACTCAGGACAGAGGGTTAAAATGCTGGAAATATGTTTTTTCTAACGGTTATTTTACTGCATAATGTAATTGGATCGCTACCCCGAAGAGCTCGTGCGTGTCACGTATTTCATTGTCTGCTTCTGACATGAAGGCTTTGCTTCAGAAGTACACAGACAGCAGTATTAAGGAAAAGCTATGGAACACAGAGTATGCAATGTACTCCCTTGTGAACGTGCTCTAACGCTACTATGTAGTATTACACTAAAAGGAATAAATAAATAAATGAAGCAAAGTTCCTGGTTCATGTGTCTAGCCATAAAACACGTACTGCAAATAAACACAGCATGCTCTTCACTAAACCAATAATGCCATGAAGCACCTTTTTGTGGCGTTACGTTACTCAACCTATTGATCTAAGCTGCTAGATTTACACACTAGGTGTAGCAATGGCGCTGTTTTACAGCACGAACTTCCATGAGAAGTTTTAACCATACAAAGCAATTCGAGATGATTTAATATGTTGTACTGTATTATGACAAAATGACAATTCGATGAATCCCACACCTGACACCGATATGACAAAATCTAAAATGTTATCACAAATACACAGCTTTTTTTCTCGTCGTTAACCCAGTCTACAGTCTTTCGTGCTATCACAACTCACAATTTTTGCTTCCGTAACCTTGCTTAGTCTTTTCAGTGCCTTTCTCACTTTCTCTGTCTCTCATACACTCACGACGACGATGCAGTCACTCGACGCTCGTCAGAATCTTCTTCACGACGACCCACATATCTTCCGTGACGACACACACGTGCACAGCTGTCTCGCACTCGCTGACACACTGAACGACTCATGCCTGTAACCGTTAACTGGCAGATCTTTCTCGAACGTTCTGAGGAAGGCTCCTTTTGTGTAGCCGCTTCCAGTCACGCACATGCAAATAGTTGCCCGAAACAGCCTGATATTGAACGCCCTCGCCCGCTCACCGGCCCGGCATGTGGAGTGAAGCAACTTAGCTCCGTCCGTGCTTTGTTGTGCGCCTATTCCGGCGTCACAGTATAATACAGAGTATGCCAGAAGTCAGTTACCCAAAACGCAGTTATGTTTCTTGTACCTTCAATGGTTTACAACAGGGGAAGACAGGTATTGCTGCTGTGACGTCAGCTCTCTCAGCTCACAGGTTCCCAACGACGGCCATTAGAGCGTGTGACGTCACAGCGGGAAGAGGAAAGGCGTGCGGGACATCCTAATTTTAATGCTGACTGTTTCACGGAATAGTCACAGATTATAAATAATTACATTTCGGCTTTATATATAAATTATAGTTTATGTGAAGTCATGTTATAACGCAAATACAACAGAAACTATAACTATTTTGCCTGAGCTAGAGGAGAGCTATACAGAACAGTTAGGTAGACATTTTCCGACATTTGCCGTTTCACTTTTCTTTAACTAGTTTGTCAATGTTAGGGCGTAATGTACGGCACATTTGTAACCGAAGACTGCATGTTAGATTGTGATCTGAGAATATGCTTCGGGATTTTGACTTAGAAAGGTTCATAACAGAAAAGAATTGTTCGCAGACATACGTGGAACCAAACATACGTAATATTCGTGCAACAAGGGCATATAACCTCAGAAATTTGGTTTGAGGAACATTCTTATAACAATTAGCCAAGTCTTCCTTGTGTTTATATTTGTCCTTCAGCAAATCGTCGCTCTGTAAATTTATCAATTCAATTTGCTACCTGCTAGAAACATTGTTAGCATCCAATGAATACGGGGTCGCA
Organism: Tenodera sinensis; assembly: GCA_030765045.1. Lineage (NCBI taxonomy): Eukaryota > Metazoa > Arthropoda > Insecta > Mantodea > Mantidae > Tenodera > Tenodera sinensis. Next base: position 123,803,964 of record CM060970.1, read on the forward strand.
AAGATCTGAAACGTAGTTGACAATGTTTCTACATCTTGAAGCCTGGTCTCAAATTGGTGTGAAACACGGGGAACTGAACACATGCGCCGCTGATCTAGGCTGCATAGCAATACACTGCTCTCGCCTGACGTCACACGAACGTACAAGCTGGCTCTTCGTTTAAATACGTCACACGGCCCGGAGTTGTCTTCCCCTGGTCTACAAGGTATTTGGTTGTCTCATGAGCAAGAGGTAGATCAGCTTACGTACAATTGGCTTATCTTGTATTATAGACTGTTTATGCTGAAGGAGAGAGGGTTAGTCGAGGTGTAAACAACAGGCGCGCGTCTATAGTGCTCGCACGGGTTATATCAAAGGAATATATGTATTATAGCGACGGTAAATGTTATTTCTTATAGAACACTACCTTTTACGTGTATATTAAACAGTCTGTTCATTGCTTTGGAGTTTAATGTATATATGGAGGTTGTCGAACTCTCTCACTTAAACAAAAGCTATATCGTGAGAAACTTCTTTCTGCATAGCAAGAAGTAATAGATGCATACATGTATCACTGTATCATATTTGTTACACCTTTTGATCTGGAGGGCTCAGTTACGTTTCGCAACAAAATACCTCACACAGCATACATTGAAAAGCCAGTAGTTTTCTTCCTTGTTTACTTTCTCTACTGGTAAGTAGGGGAAGTATTGTATTCCACCCAAAAATTCGATATCGAGATTTCACCGGAAATATATGTTTTGAGGCCCCCTGAATAAAAAAAAAAAGCATTTTTAGAAAAAGGTCCGTGTGTGTGTCTGTCAGTCTGTGGACAGCATAACTCAACAACGAAAAGTCGGTTAAAAACCAAAGTTGGTATTTAAGTTTAATATCGTTCAAGGATGTGACACAAAGATTTTGAAGAAAATAGCCCCACCCGAAACTACCCTTTACATGGAAAATTTTTCGAAAATTTTTATTTTCTTGAAAATGGCTCAAACGATTTTGATTAAAATGCCATATGTTTGAGATATTTTGATGACAAATGAAATGTATATCTTGAATTTTCTGGCTATAACCCCTGTAGTCGTATTTACTCTGGACGACTTTTGCATAACTCGTAAACCGTTAGAGATAGACCAAATCATACTATACAAAAAATGTAGATCTTGGTAAAATACACAATTTATGTCGCTATAAATTTTCTTGTACGGTGAACCATTTCGGAGATGTTCCTTCTTATATGTGTGAGGTTCGGAAAACTTAGAACTTTAGCGAAATGCAACAACGTTGTTCATTTTTTTATATGTTAATCGTGCAAAGAGAATGGAATCTCAAAGGTCAAAAAGATTTGACTGTCCCACAAAGCCTACTGTATTCTAATATCTTCCTTGTACCTACAAGGACATAAGCAATAAGATAATTTGTACGAATGTTTATCTTAACTAACATGGAGATATAGGAATAAGAGTTTGTAAGAATGGTTAGTACAAGAGTAGAGAAAGTCATGTGAGTGCAACACATCAGATTTTTTCTCTAAGACATTCTGGAGTTTATCATTCAGTTTTTCCTCATTTCCCCGTCTTTCAGTTCCTTAATGTTTACACATAGGTCATGTTTCCACTAAGTTTGTAGCCTTTGTCATCTGTAACTCCTATGTTTGTAAGAAGGTTATATCATTGAATAAGCAACAAAAGCTATTGTTTGTGAAATTTAAACTACTCAAAATATTCAGTGAAACTAGGGCGTATTTGTTTACCATAATCTGTTGTCAGGGGACAGGGGCCAATTCAGTTTACTCAGCACAACAGTAACTTAAAATCATGGACCAGGTCACTTTAATCTGCCCTCCATTCATAAGTAATATCGGTTTTCTACTTGGGTTTATGTAGTACATAAATACGCCAATACTGTTTATAAGATGCCACAATAAAATTGTTCTGTGTTGTTAACACTTCGGCAGCCAGTAGTTGGTAAAACAAGATATCAAATGAAGGCAACAAACTTTGAGGTTAGAGTTCTGAAGTACAAGATTATAACTGGCTCGAAGAGTATATTAAGTCGAAGTTATAGGTATTTTTAGTGAGCGAGTAGCACAGCGGCTGTTCCAACGTTTCAGTAATAAAGACAAAATATTGCAGCGTTCTGAAAGAAGTTATGGTATACAGGGTGGAAGTGATATGATCCCCTAGACTTTAACAGCGAATTTCTCATGTTGTGAATAACAAGAAAATCTAATACCAAAATGTTGAAAACCTTATAGTTTTTTAGAAAAAAATATTTGTATCAAAAGAATTTATCACCACCTGAAAAATTATTCATTGAAAGATCTTGATTTATGGGTATATTCATAGAAAATTGAATAAACGACTCTTTCCTTTGGCGTATTTCAATAGATTGAACGGTTTTTGTGTAAATTAAATTTAAAAAACTCACAATTTATTGCAACAGAAAGGCAACAAATTGTGAGTACTTTTAAATTTAATTTACACAAAAACCGTTGAATCTATTGAAATACGCCAAAGGAAACAGTTGTTTATTCAATTTTCTATGAATATAGCCATAAATCAAGAACCTTTAGTCAATAATAATTCAGCCAGGTGATAAATTTTGTTGATAATATTTTTTTCTAGAAAACTATAAACTGTTCAACATTTTGGTATTAGACTTTCTTGTTATTCACAACATGAGAAATTCGCTGTTAAAGTCTGACGGACCATTTCACTTCCACCCTATATTGAGAATACAGGCAAAATTTTGGAAGAAAATCCACAAAAGACCATTCGAAGGTTCTAAGAACTTTGTACCTCAAAAAATAACCATGCATCACAATATTATTATTATTCATATTATTATTATTGTTATTGTTGTTATTGTTGTTGTTACTATTGTTATTATTATTCAACACGGCATAGGTCATTTAACCTATTTCGGCTCCCAAGTCTTGTTCCTTCCACCTTTTTCCTGAGTAGTTCTATTGTCCTTTGTCGTTTTGGTTGACAGTTACTTCCTATCTGGGAATTATATTTTCTTCTATTCTATTTAAGTGCTGTTTCCAATTTGTTCTGTATTCTATTATTGTTTCGTTTAATTCTTCTACTTTTAATTGTTGCCAAATTTGATCATTTTGCTTCTCGTCTAGTCTTGTATATCCAGTTATGGCTCTAAGGAATTTCGATTCTCCTTTTATATATTTTTTTCATGTTGTACCATTACCATGCATGTTTCTGAGCCGCATGTTAAAATTAGGACAGCAATAGTTTTGTTGTATCGTTCCTTTCTTTAGTTTTTAAGATTATTTTATTGTACTGTTATATAGTTGAACTTATTTAATTTTCTCAATTTATTATTTCACATCCAAGGAAATGAGATTTTGAGACTTGTTCAATTATATTATTTTCTAAAACTATTTCAGACCGAACTGCATGGATGTGCCTTTAAATCTTTTTGTTCTTTCTTTTGTTTATAGATACTTCTAGTTTATGTGCTTTTGCTATTTGATATAACTTATATGCCACTCTCATAATTCTAATCTAGATATTTTATCAAAGGCATTTTTATGGTCTATAAAGAGTATATGTGTTTTTAAATTAAATTCTTTCCGCTGTTCAATTATTTGCTTGAGTGAGAACACGTTAATACACCCAAAAATCGATCAGAAACTGTAAACTTGTGACACCTGATGAAGCTTAACGTAGATTGGATATCTGTCGTCAGCTTGTTGCTCATCCTCGGGATTGTAGATCTAGCAGGAGAAGGTCACATGTGATGCAAAGTTGGTGTATTATCGCAACCCTGATACGGCGGTTTGCATCGGGCGCCGGACGTCATCGTCTTCGTTCCTCGGCTGCTCGCAATCGGCGTCTCGTGCTTATCGCTGGCCACACATACTAAGGGTCAATGTAGGGATGTGGGGAAACGGGTTGGTTCGATCTCAGGGTGCAATAAAGGTCACTGAGGACCTTCGTGTGTCCAACAAGGAAGACGACAATATTTTCTGTACCGCACTTCTGATTTATTGTGTTTATCGTGACATCTGCCCAAAATGCACCAGAATTCTCGGAGAACAATTTCCGAGGTTGTATATAATTTCTTGTCCCTTGTAACCGGTATTTCCCTGATGAAATTCTAATCCCCGAGGTAACTAATTTCCGCACTGCCTGTTCGCGGATTCTTCCTACCACACATATTTTCACGTCTGCCTCCTCCAAGTCACACTGCTCAAGTCCCTTGATTCTAGCCCTGGTGCCCCTTCCGCACCTTCCCATCTGGACCACACAGATTTCTGCCCTTTTAGTTTCGAAAACATCCACCCTGGTTAAAATTAACGACCTAAGGGGACAAATATGTTTTCGAAACGCCCACTCCGAGAATCCTGGCTGTTTTTCTTCGAGCATATGATTTTCGGGAGAAGTTCCCGTCACAAACAGTATCTTAGTCCCCTGACGTCTTAGAATATCGTCAAATCAACACAATTCAGAAACTTTCTTTGACCTTACTGCGGTTAACAATATCTTAATTATTCATATAAGCATTCCTGAACAACATCGCCTTCAAACTGATAGCACAGGCAATCTACAGCCAATATCTGTCACAAGTGAAACAGTGAACTAGAAAAGAGGAAGGAAAAATATTAATTTGTTTTAGCTTTTACAGAACACTTGAAAAGTTTCTTTCGTTTCCTCATACCCAGCAACACAAAAGCATAAACTACTCGTGAAAGGCCAAACAAGAGAGATCGGCTGAAAAGAAAACGAAATTGTAAGCAGCAAAAGAGGATATTTCTGGGAACGTTTTAGGCTAATGTACTTTTTGTTCAGATTTTTAAATAAACATGGGAATAAAATAAACATTTAGAGTACAAATATTCACAACTGTATATTACAGGAACTTTATAATATTTTTATTCTCAACACATTAAAGATAGTGATAGAATATTTTGTTCACAACATTAAATTATCTTTTATGTGATTAAGGAACAAGATGGAGACATTGAGATAAAATCATAGGAGCAAAGTGCATGTAAGTATTCGTTGTAATATTTTGAGTTATGAAGCAGGATATCATTTTTGCACAACTTTAACACGTAGCCATATTTGGCTACCATTCATTTAGTAGTTATTTTAAAACCAGAAACTTCCTTAATCTATCTTGCTATATATTAAAACGACTGTTCCTATACGTTCCTAAACAGCTTGAGTGATCGGCACGAAATTCGGCACCTATATTTATTTTTTATGGAGATTTCTGCGTAATATATAACGCGTGGTTTTCTCTACTCTTCTCTTTTAGGCAACACATACACATTTCCTCTACTCGTCCTTCAACGCACAAGTCATACAATTTTCTATGGTTAAAATAGAAATGCAACGCATTACATTCGCACGGTTTTCTCTACTCCCCTTTCTTTAACACATTCACATGTTCTTCTCTACTCGCCCTTCAACATACGATTCATACAACGATTTTCTATGTGATTGAAATACAAATGCAATGTATTACATTCACATGCATTTTTACTTTTTCTACTGGTAGGTAGAGGAAGCATTGTATTCCACCGAAAAATTCGATGTTGAGATTTCACCGGAAATATATATGTTGAGACCCCGTGAATCCAAAAAAAGCATTTTTAGAAAAAGGTCTGTGTGTGTGTCTGTGGACAGCTAAAAAACTAAAAAACGAAAAGTCAGTTAAAAACCAAAGTTTACCAAAAGTATTTAAGTTTAATGTCTTTCAAGGACGCGACACGAAGATTTTGAAGAAAATATCCCCACCCTAAACTACCCTTTACATGGAAAAATTTTCGAAAATTTTGATTTTCTTGAAAATGACGATTTTGATTAAAATGACACATGTTTGATATATTTTTATGACAAATGAAATGTATATTTTGAATTTTATGGCTATAGCCTATGTAGTCCTGTTTGGTCTGGATGACTTTGAATAACTCGTAAACCGTAAGAGATAGACAAAATCTTACTGTACAAAAAATGTAGATCTCCCTAAAACACACAATTTAAGTCCAAATACATTTTTTTGTAGAGTGAACCATTTCGGAGATATTCCTTGTTATGTGTGTGAGTTTCGGGAAACTTACAACTTTGGTGAAATGGAACATCGTTGTTCATTTTTTTAAAGCTTGCAAAGAGAACGGGATCTCAAAGCTTTAAAAGATTTGACTATCGCTCAAAGCCTACTGTATTGTAATATTTCCCTTGCAGCTACAAGGAAATAAGCTATAACAAATTTCTGTAAATGTTTATCTTAAATAACACGAAGAAGATATAGGAATAAGAGTTTGTAAGAATGGTTAGTACAAGAGTAGAGAAAGTCATTTGAGTGCAACACATCAGAGTTTTCTTTTACGTGACACATTCACCTGTCCTTCTCTACTCGCTCAACATACAATATATTATATCATAATATCATAAACACCTATGTACATCTATACCTATCTCTATCGTTCAGCACCTGTTGATTGAACATTATCATAAAGTTGGCTTCGTGGAGGTTTTTATGCTATCCATTTTACTACGCAGCGAATTACGTTCACATGGTTTTCCTCTACTCATTTTTCTTTTACGAAAAACAATTACACTTTTTTCTCTACTCCCTATTCTGCAAACAATTTATACAATTTTCTATGTGATTGAAATAAAAATGGAATGTATTGTATTCACACTGCTTTCTCTACTCGGTTTTCTTCCTGTATTATTGGTGATTGTTTAACAGGGTTTGAATATTGTCTTCTGTGTGTTTTTGCTTATTCACTTTGTTTTTGTTTGACCACCTCCGTAGCGCAGTTGGTAGCGGGTTCGATCCTCGGTACCAGCATGGGGATTTTATCCCCTCTGGTAGGTCTGGCACGGGGTGCACTCAGCCTCGTTAGTCCAGGGGGGGCCAATTGAGGAGCTACTTGATGGAAAAGTAGCGGCCCCAGGTCGTGAAGATCGCTTAACTGGCCGGGAGGAATCGGGACGCTGACCACGTACCACCCTCCAGTACTGCACCTCACCAATGACGCCTGTAGTGGGCCGAGGTGGGGGACGCAGCGGCTGGGCGGTAGGCCTTGGGCTGTTGTGCCAGGACTTAGTTTTTTAGGAGTTTGTTCCTTATAGTATCCTGAGAGTTTAATTCTTTAAGTGTTTCAAGTGATACATTCTTTTAATGTTTCTCCAAAGAAACAGAAGGTCAGTGTGCAAATGTAACCCAAGTCTCAGGTTATAGGGACAAGTGATTAAACCACGGGCAACGCTGGATATTTGAGCTAGTTGTTAATAACATCCCAGTGTCCTTAGAGGCTTATAACTGATCAGGCATTGACCCATAGAGCCGTAAAGCCTGAATATGTTTGCTGAAATCATCTCAGATTCATATTACCATTACAGGATCGAATGCAGATATAGGATAATGGGAGATATCACTGATTCAATACTTTACACCCGTGAAATCTGAACATGTTTACATCTGTGCGGTTTTTAATATTCATTGAGAGTTTCTGCAAGGTTGCGTTTGATTTCAATGAGGGAGGTTCACCTTGCTGTGCATTTTGATTGAAAAAAGTAACGCCATTCCCACAAAACTACGGGGGTACATTGTTTTAGGCGCACAAAACATGTTACGTGCTGGTTATAAGTGAGCCGCTATATATGCACATGGGTGACCATAATTCACAATGCTGGCCACGTTTGCCGTGCTGGTTTATCCCCCACGTACACAATTTTAACTTGCATTACTCTTCGTTGCCCTTTTCTATTGTTTTGCAAATGTAATTCGAAATTTATATTTAGCTGTTACCATTTCTGCTATGAAAGACTTTAACCTCCGCAGTTGGTAGAGCACCTGCCTGTTGTGCAAGGGGTCCTGGGTTCGATTCCCGGCAGGGGGGGGGGAGGAATTTTTCTCCACCCAGGATTATTCCTCATGTGCTGAGTGATTAGACCGCTCGTCTACCACCTAGGCAGGACCTGCATGTGGTATTCGTGGTGGACGAACCGGGTTCTCCGGTTTCCCCCTCCATTCATTCCACCAATTGCTCCATTATCACCCTTCCAATCATCCGTTTCACATCATCCTCTTCCTCACTCTCATACCTGGTGCTTGGCTGACCACCTGCTTCCAGGTCTTCACTCTGTCCGGTCCAGAGGTTCCTCTGCTCCCCGACAGGCGTCTGACCCTAGGCACTGGCTTGGAAGTCCTAGAGGGTGTAAGTCCTACATAAGGGGAGGGTAATCAGGGAAAGAAAAAAGAAGACTTTAACTTAGTGCTAAAGTTAATAAAATTAGGTCACTTAGGACCGATTGCATAAACAGTTAATCTGAGTTTATGTGCTAAACTTAATCTTCAGTTGATCTAAACTTCGAATTTTGGTTGCATATAACTTATTCCAAGATCAAATCTGTAATCTGGGTAAACCTTGGTTAGTGAAGCTACGCTATAGTAATCTTTAAGTTCGGGTTGAACTTGTTTCAACAATTCTAATTATACAAATACCAGTTTGCCGGATTCTCATTCATCAGACAATACACAGAACCATAAAAATGACAAAATTTACAAATGTCCACCCTTCAAACTGTTGTGTTCACTAACCACTTCTATTTGTTTCTTACATTCCATAAATACTTCCTAACACTTTAAAATGTTTTCCCAATGTTAACTCTTTATTTCTATTTAACCATTTTCTACAACTCAGCTGTTTTCCCCAGTGGTCTGTGCCAGAACATTCTAATAACCACCGCAACCTAATTTCCCTTCGTTTTGGCATTAGCATTTAGAGTCCCCTATATTATAAGTGCAGTTACTCGACATTTACTTAAACCATACCACCTGAATGACGGCTGCTACAGGTTTATAAACTTCTGGTAACTAAAATCACAGTTTAATGGAGTGTGGTGTACCTGAAGACCAAGAAAAGAAGGCGATCGTCAGCCTTCTTCTTCTTCTTACACTATAGTTAAACTCTGTTGGAACATCGCTAGCTTAGAAAAAAGTTAAAATATTCTGAAATAATAGCCATTCACGATGAAAACTAAGCGTAACGTTAAATTCATTTAAATAGCAGCCCTTGCAGTGGCGGCTCGCAGTCAAAATTTTAGGGTAGGCAAAGTGTAAAAGTAACAAGAATAATAATAATAATAATAATAATAATAATAATAATAATAATAATAATAATAATAATAATAATAATAATAATAATAATAATAATAATAATAATAATAATAATAATAATAATAATAATAATAATAATAATAATAATAATAATAATAATAATAATAATAATAATAATAATAATAATAATAATAATAATAATAATAATAATAATAATAATAATAATAATAATAATAATAATAATAATAATAATAATAATAATAATAATAATAATAATAATAATAATAATAATAATAATAATAATAATAATAATAATAATAACAATAATAATAATAATAACAATAAACCCCGTTTATCCGAAATATAGGGGGCGAAGTCATTGCGGATAACGCAAACAATATATTGTTTGGTTGTTTAATAAGAGCAGACTGAATGAGTCTGACTTACGGACGAATTACCGCCAAAACTAAAATCACGAGTGTCAGCAGACTTTTTTCCAGGGGGGGGGGCACATGTTGGAAATTTGCCATCATATTATATTAAATCATTATTTTACTGTCAAAATTTATAGTATTTGTTGCAGATAACCGTATTAATCTATGCTAAACAAAAATTGTTCTTTACATCAAAATTAAAATAATAGTTTAATAGTCAGTAACTGACTGCACATTAAGTTCACCAACTTCCAAGGGGGGGGGGCCGTGGCCCCCCTTGCCCCCGTTTCGCGACGCCCATGACTAAAATAGATTAACAAATTGAAAATTTGTCTGACTACAGCTTTGTGTTAAATAGCTAAAACACTACTCTTTTCATTGTCAGTGCGCCGCGAAAGCGAAATTTGTAATAGTTCATTAATTAAGTCGGTCATACTGGTATTACACAGAGATAACGAGAGATTCCGATCTCTGAGATCTTCGTTCGTGGAGTATGGCTGTTCGGAAAATGTCGCATAATTTCGGATTTGGGCAGGCAAGTGTTCGGATTGCCTGGCAGACGCGTCTACGCATGCTCGGAGTGCATATACAGACCGAATGTTTCCTTATCCCTGTTCAAGGGCCTCGTACTGAGGAAATGGGGCCAGGCCGGCAGAGGTTAAGCTAGCCTGCTCTCCACTACTCAGGTTCCATGCGTATCATTTCTGCCGCGCGTTTCAAACACGCAGCGCAGTTTTGATGAATCGGAATTGAGATTAAAGGATTTGACCATGCGCTGGTCATTATAACCGAGAAAATTTTTCTTGAACTGCAATTTAGGGGAAAATGACGGTTCAAATGATAAAATGCAGAATCATAGTTAAACATTATTTGTTGATGTATTACGATAGGGTAGGCAATGCCTACCCTGCCTACTCTGAGGAGCCGCGCCTGAGCCCTTGCAGTTACAAGTTCGATCACCAATCTTCTTACAGTGCAAATAAATGCTGTTGGTACATCTGCTAGCTTAGGTAAAGTCTATGTGCTGAAATAGTAGCACATTAAATGAAAAATAAGCGAAACAGTTTAGCGTTACTTTACCTCGGCAGGCTACAGTTCTAACAAAAAATAAAAGTGCATCAATTTCTATACAAGCTTATTCTTTTCGTTTAGCAGTATCACTTTTCTCTTTATCTATTACGTATAGTAATGTAGAGGAAATATTGTGTTGTATCCAAAAATTCGATGTCGAGATTTCACCGGAAATATGTTTTGAGGCCCCCTGAACAAAAAAAAAAATTTAGAAAAAGTTCCGTGGGTGTGTGCGTGCGTACGTGCGTGTGTATGTATGTGTACATAAATCAAAAACGAAAAGTCGATTAAAAACCAAATTTGGTATTTAAGTTTAATGTCTTTCAAGGATGCGACACGAAGCTTTTGAAGAAAATTCCTGTATCCTAAACTACCTTTCCATGAAAATTTTTAGAAAATTTTGATTTTCTTGAAAATGACTAACAATTTTGACTAAAATGCCATATGTTTGAGATATTTTATGACAAATGAAATGTATATCTTGAATTTTCTAGCTATAGCACCTGTAGTTGTATTTACTCTGGATGAGTTTTGCATAACTGGTAAACCGTAAGAGATAGAACAAATCTTACTATACAAAAAACGTAGATTTTGCTGAAATACAGAATTTAGTCTAAATATTTTTAGTTTTGTAGAGTGAATCACTTCGGAGATATTCGTTGTTATTTGTGTGAGTTTCGGAGAACTTACACTTCTGTTTAAATGGAACATCATTATTCAATTTTTTATATGTTAAGCGTGCAATGAGAACGGGATGTCAAAGCTTTAAAACATTTGACTATCGTATTCTAATATTCCCCTTGTACCTACGAGGAAATAAACAATAAGATAATTGCTGTAAATGTTTATCTGAAGTAACACTAAGAAGATATAGGAATAGGATGTAGTAAGAATGGTTAGTACAAGAGTAGAGAAAGTCATGTGAGTGCAACACATCAGATTTTTAAAATATATTGCGTAGAATCTCTTGAACTTGGCGCTATTGTCAAACGTCTTGCGATGTTCTTCGATTAGCACTGAACCAAATTTGCATAATCTAGGATTAGCGTTGTAAAGAGCAACAAGACATTAAGCTAAGTTTACTTCTGAACTTCGATTAAAAGTGAACTGCAGTTAGCGATTTCTATGCAGTCGGCCCTTAGTCTACTACTTCTACTTTGAATGCAAATGTCTCAAATACAAAGGCCAGACACAAAGGATTGTAATAACTGTCGAAGGATAAGACTGCTAGATAGCGCACTTCCAGCATAATGTAATGGCAAACTTGAGGCATTGTAACGCAAAATCGAAATGGATTACATTCAAGAAGAACTGTATTTGTTAACTTTTCTTCCTTACCATCACTGTTCTTTTTACTTTCTCTACTACATATACACAAGTAGACGCAGTATTGTATTCCACCCAAAAATTCGATGTCGATATTTCACTGCAAATATATGTTTTGAGACCCACTGATCAAAAAAAAAGCATTTTTAGAAAAAGGTCCGTGTGTGTCTGTCAGGCTGTGTGTCAATCTGTGTCATGTGTCAGTGTGCCTGTGGACAGCATAACTCAAAAACGAAAAGTTGGTTAAAAACCAAAGTTGGTATTTAAATTTAATGTCTTTCAAGGATGCGACACGAAGATTTTGAAGAAAATAGCCCCACCCTAAACTACCCTTTACATGGAAAATTTTTCGAAAATTTTGATTTTCTTGAAAATGGCTCTAACGATTTTGATTAAAATGTCATATGTTTGAGATATTTTTATGAGAAATGAAATGTATATCTTGAATTTTCTGGCTATAGCCCCTGTAGTCGTATTTACTCTGGACGACTTTTGCATAACCGGTAAACCGTTAGAGATAGGTCAAATCATACTATACAAAAAATGTAGATTTTGCTAAAATACACAATTTATGTCTCAATAAATTTTGTTGTAGGGTGAACCATTTCGGAGATATTCCTTGTTATGTGTGTGAGTTTCGGAAAACTTAAAACTTTTGTGAAATAGATCATCGTTGTTCATTTTGGTTATATGTTAAGTGTGCAAAGAGAACGGAGTCTCAAAGCTTTAAAAGATTTGACTATCGCACAAAGCCTACTGTATTCTAACATTCGCCTTGCACCTACAAGGAAATAAGCAATAGAATAATTTGTACAAATGTTTATCTTAACACGAAGAAGATATAGGAATAAGAATTAGTAAGAATGGTTGGTAGAAGAGTGGAGAACGTCATGTGAGTGCAACACATCGGAGTTTTTCTTTCTCTACTACATATACACAAGTAGACGAAGTGTTGTATTCCACCCAAAAATTCCATGTGGAAATTTCACCGCAAATATGTTTTGAAACCAACAATAAAATAATTTTTAGAATGAGGTGTGTGTGTGTGTGTGTGTGTGTGTGTGTGTGTGTGTGTGTGTGTGTGTGTGTGTGTGTGTGTGTGTGTGTGTGTGTGTGTGTGAACAGAATAACTTCTTGTCAATTTTTGGCAATATTTTTTCTAAAAGATGGTGCCAACGATTTTGATTAAAGTGCCATATGTTTCATATTTTCATGCCTAATAAAATGTACTGCGTCTTGAATTTTCTGGAAACGAGCCGACAAAGTCGTCCTTATTCTGTGTGACTTTTACATTAATGGTAAACAATAAGAGGTAGGCAAAATCTAAAGTGATAAAAAGTGTAGATGTTGTTGTTTATGTCAATACTTTCTTGTTGAGATAGCCATTTCCGCGATATTCTGTGTTATTAGTTTGCCTTTTAAAAAAACATGCTTTTTCTCAAATAGGAAGTTGTTTGTTTTTTGTCTCTTTGGCATATAAAGAGAAGGGAAATTTAAAGCCACCACAACGACCAGCTCTTAAATGATTTAACTGTTAAGCCCATTCTATTCTTCTATTTTCATTCTACCTACAAGGATATATGAAATAGAATCGCTTCTACAGGTTGTCTGTCTCGATTAATAGATAGTTAGAAGAGTAAGGGTTTGTAAGAATAATTTGTACAGGGATGGGTAGAGAAAGTCACGTGAGTTCAACAGATGTTTTTAGCAATATCACTTCTTATAGGCAACATTAGCTTTACTGAGTATGAAAAGTATATATATGATTGTATTACTTGAAATTAAGGAATCTAATACCATTGTTGTTGTTATTGTTGTTATTATTATTGTTGTTGTTGTTGTTGACTTAATTTATCGTTTAAACAGGTGTGAAAATAGCAGCACTACCTACTTTTTTGTAGTGTTTAACGCCCGCTTTTACTACATATGGAACCACAGTCACTGATGATACATGGAATAAAGATGGAGAACTGGTGGAATGAATTGGCGGGGGAAACCGGAGAACCCGGAGAAAACCCACCCCAGTGCCTCTTCGTCCATCACAAATCCCACATGCATGTGTTGATCGAACCCGGACCACTTTGGTAATAAGCGAATGGTCTAGCCACTCGGCTGCGGCGCGGCCCTAGCACTACCCACGTCTAGGAAAATTGAAGCCTATGCTCTCCTGTATTAAAAGGTCACGCCATTGCACCAACTTATTAGAGAACGTAATATGACACAAAATATAGGTTGTCGGTTTTTAAGCCTTGGTTCAACAAATGTAAGTTCATGCAATGTGTCATCGAGAACTTCGCTGGGCATCTTCAAGGTTGTTGTCCATGGCGGATTAGGATATTATAGGGAACTGCCAAGTTTAGTTCCTTAAGGCATGCTTTTATTCCTTAAGAGAGAGGCTGTATTTGTTTCTCAGTGTAGTGCTTCCGAAGATATTTCGGGAAGACATGAATACGTTCTATTATATAAATAATTTAACTGCAGCCGCAAATGATTCATCGTCTATCAATACACGATAGTTAGCTCTTCAGTTTATATGCCCCCAAGACCTAAACTACATTTAAGCTCCTTTGGCATTCATCAGTTAGATTTTGTATATGAGTGTACCATCTAAGTTTCTATTTCGACATTAAAGTGATAAAATGGTATTTCCATCGTTTTAAATTTGTATGTATGCTAGTAACGGAAAAATTGCATTGCACTCAAAACTTCGATACAGATATCTCACCGGAAATATCTCCCCCTTCCCAAAACAGATCATTTTGGGTGCGTCTATAACAGCACAACACAAAAACGAGAGGTCGGTTAAATACAGTATCTTCAAAGAATGGGAACAAAAGATTTTCTAGAAAATTTTCCAACACAAACTACACTTTACATGGAAAATGTTGCGAAATATTGGATCTTCTCAACAAGGGTATAACGATTTTAATTAAAATACTGCGTATTAAAATAATTGTTGAGAAATAAAATGTTGATTTGGAGTTTTTTACGGATAGGCTGTGAAATCATCGTCAATCTGAAAGAATTATGCATTATCTTTTTTTTTTAATTTATTTAGAGTCCCTTTAACAATTAAGTCATATCGCGACTATTCTATGAAATACAGCGGTATACAATAAATTTGATACCATTATTTAACCAAAAACATGAGAATACAATCAAATCAGTACAAGTATCTTTCATATTATATTTTCGCATGCAAGCCCGTACCTTTGAGAAATGATAACACCCTTCTGCAGTTGGATGGCGTGTTCAGAGTGGTGGATAAGTCTCCAGTGATGTGATGAAGCTGTCGTTGTGTAGCGTATTGCTTACATTCTGTGAAGAGATGTTTTACTGTGAGGCGGGTGTTGCAGACTTCACATTGTGGTGGCTGCCTTTGCTGAGGAGGTATGAGTGGGTTAACCTTGTATGACCAATGCGGAGACGTGAGATAATCACCTGCTCTTTCCTGCTAAGAGAATAGACAGGGGAAGAATTGGTGTCTCCTTTCCTTACCATGTGTAGTTTTTCTGGAGGCGATTGATTCCAGGCCTGTTTCCATCTTGTTTTTATCAGTTTGGAGAAGTACTTTGTAATATCACGATAAGGTACTGCTTGATGTTCATGTGTGTCTGTTAACCGACTTGCTTCTTTAGCAGCTTTGTCCGCTTCTTCATTGCCCTTAATGCCGCAGTGTGAAGGGACCCAAATGAAAGTAACTATTTTCTTTTTATTTAGAGCAATGGAATAAAGACTGTGGATATCTTGAAGCAGTTGGAGGTCAGTTGAACGATCTCTGAGACTTTGGAGAGAGCTTAATGAATCAGAAATTATAAGAAATTTACTCTCACTAGATTGGATGATGTATCTTAAAGCTTGCTTAAGTGCAGAAAGTTCGCAGGAGAATATGGAATAATATTTAGGGAGCGCATTATCTTATATACTTCATAAATGATATGCGACAGACGAAAACAGAAAGACAAAAACTGACTTCTCTTCACAACACAAAATGTATTCCGGACAGTTTTTGTGCCTTGAGTCATTTCTGAGTTATTAATGTTTGCAATCGTCATTCTTTTTAAGGGCTTCCGATATTCAACCTTGCGATTTCGTGGAAACAGAATAAACCTTTCAACCCATCAGTTATAGCTGCCAGTTGTTAAAATCTGCCAGTCGTGTTCCCTTTCTGTAACAAAATCTGTAATGTAGGTATTTCTTCAAAGGTTTATCTCGAATAAACTGTAGTAGAGGGAAGAATAAACCTCGTGAGAATAGTTTGTATACATAATAATATGCCAGAGAGAGAGAGAGAGAGAGAGAGAGAGAGAGAGAGTAAGGAAGATCATTAATTTTTTTAAATAACACAAGTATTTTTGAAGTATTGGTAGTTACTGCCCAGTGTCAGTTGTTAGAAGTCAGATTTAACTGCAGACATTTTTTTACTTTCTGTACTACGTGTAGTACGTAGAGGAAGTATTGTATCCCACCAAAGAATTATATACATATATGTATATACTGGGTGTCCCAAGAAAACACATACTCAGATAGGAACCCCTGTCCGGAAATGTACGGTTTGGACGCTGGAGAGCGTCGAAGTTTGAGAACGATCGGTTGTGACAATTTAACATTTGTTTTGGTATCTTAATACGGAAGCTATATAACCCTTTAGCCGTCTGTGTACTTGGATGAACGACCTGAGCATAATAACATTACTGCGCATGCGCCAAATTTCTCCCTAGAGTTCTTGATGCGTATTCTACTGCGTTACTTGCGTAGTTTCCAGTACAGTAAATCATTTAACAGCAGTACGAACGTTCCAATACACAGGCGACGTGAGCTCCAGCACACTTTGATGTAAATGTGCGGAATCACCTCAGCGTCGCATATCCAAATTGATCAACTGATAACCGTAGACCAGTTCCATGGCCAGCATGGTTGGCAGATCTGATACCTCTCGACTATTTTCTGTGGAGTTGTGTGAAGAGTAGGTTTTATGGCACTCCTGTAACGTCAGCGGAGGACCTTATGGCTCGAGTCCAAAGAGCGACTGAAAACCTTCAAAGACAACCGCATTTATTAGGTCATCTGCATGAGGCTCACCACCACCAATAGACCTGTGCAATGACGTAGGAGGTACACAGTTCGAAGCCCATTTGTAATGTATACAGCGCTACAGCGTCCAAACCATGCATTTCCGTACAGGGGATCCTATTTGAAAACCAATCAGTTTGCCATCCCACACAACATACTAAGGTTTGTCGGTGTTTTTTGGTACAACCTGTGTGTGTGCGTGCGTGCGTGCGTGTGTGTGTCGCCGAACGACAAAGTCGGAGATCCCGCCCGTCTGTCCTGTGGAGTTTCCTTCTGGGAGACCGAGTTGACTTCCTCGGTGACGATTGCTGAACTTCAACTGGCTTTTCAACGGCAGGCTCACTCTTCCACGTCGGGTCCTGACGGTATTTCCTATGACATGATCGGATATTTTCTCGAAGGTTGGAACACATTCTATGTAATCCCTATCCTCAAACCGTGCAAGTCTCATTTTATTCGCCGATTGGTGTTTGAACCACTCGCGTGCATTTTGCCGGGACTACAGGTGGAAAAACAGCATTTAAGCTATCTCGCTGGAGAAGCAGCTTCCGCGACGACTGAGGTGGAGCGCTATAATCTACATGGTTAGATTCTACATGTCCTTCTACCTACTTACAGGAAACCGGTGTTGCTCATAAGTGACTTCAAAAGCAAGCTTTAGAGCACACCCAAGGCATCTTTCCTGGAGTGGTGCCAACAATATCAGGTGTCCCTTCTATTCTTTCTACTCTTTCACTGTTATCTTTCTTTCCTTGACTGAAAGACAGACTGACGACTTACGTGACCACAAGATCGCAGCCAAGGGTCGATGGCTTCTGGCCCGAAACTTCGAGCCGAAATGGCTCACAAAGGCGCTCTCCAAGAGGAGGTCCGGTCCGCTGTGAGCAGCCGGAGGGCAACCACGCTAACTGCTGATGATGGGCAACAACCATCCACTACATCAGTCAGACGCATCTCTCCTGAAGCATAGGAGCCTGTTAGAAAACGCACCAGGACAGATGCAAAAAAAGCGCAAGAGCTCTGTATCATGCCACTTACCTGTAGCAGAAGTAGAAAGCCCGGGTTCTAACGAACATCTTCCTGACTCTGACTCCCAGTCCGATATGGAGCTGGGGGAGTTTACGGTGGTGGAAAAACGTAAACGTGGACGTAAGTGCCCCATTCTGCAGCAGCAACCTCAAGTTGCTAATTCACCCCTAGCCAAAAAGGGCCCTAGGCTTCCACCAATCATAGCGGAGGTGTTTCCAAACCACGTCCGAGTCATGCACCTATTGGCTGAGCACCTCAAGGAAACTTACGAGGCAAAACGTATGCCAAAAAGTGTACATCAGCAAACCCACAACATGGCGGGTTTTGAGGCGACAAAGTTGGTACTGCGAGAGTTGAACATCTCGTTCTAGAGATTATAGACATGTATTTTTGTTGTTGTTGTGCAGACTCTCAAAACATGTATTTCCGATCAAATCGAATTTTTGGATGGAACACACTCTTCCTCTTCTTTTGCAGAAATTTGGCAGTTATTGGTGTTCCGTCTTCGCATTCCAACAATTTATTTCCATCTTCTTTTAGGACATACAACATCCCTTCACTCATCCTATTCCTATGTCCTCTCCAATTATGTATATTTTCTTCTATTTTATCTTGTAGTTTGTATATGCCTAATTCCTCTCGAATTATTTCATTTCTTATTAAATCTCGTATGGTATATTCTTCAATTCCTCTCATTTTTAGAGCTTCTATTTTGGTTTTATGTCTTTCTTTAAATATCCATTGCTCGCTCTCAAACATAAGCGCTGGAACTGCGTCAGTTTTATAAAACTGCTATTTCATTTCTTTCCTTGTTTTATTATTCAAAGTTCTTGTTATAGTTCCATATATCTGCTGGAACTTATCTTGTTTTCTACATCTTTGGCTAACTTATACAATCTAAATGTTTAAAATTCGAGACCTGCTCCAGGCATTTATTTGCAATTTTACCGGATGTTTTCCTCGATGTGCCTACATTTTTGTCTGTTTTATGGATATACAATAGAAGCCCGAAACACCGCAGATTCGGATTTAACGCTGGGGAAAGAATGTTCCCGAAAATAAATCGTTCTTTTTAGTTACTTATTTAATTTATATTTTTGACAGTCAAGTCTCAAATTTTCTTGTAAGAGCGATACTGGAATATACTTTTTGCTTCCCCTAGAGCGGACCGCGGCCATTACAGCAGCTGCATTCCTAGCGTTGACCTTGGCCACTGCATTGCTAAAAAATTTCCCGAAATACGAGACATGCACGCGGAAGAAGATATTCTGCATGTTATTAAGTACCATAAACAAGACGATTCTGTGTATGGAGAAGCAAAATGAATCGAGAAAATCTTGCTACAATCAAACAATACGCGGAAAAAAAATGTGAATTATGCCGCCAAACAAAACTTACTGATATCTTTGGAACAATGCAGAATTAGGTTAGTATAAAATGAGTACTGTGAAATTGTATGTATTGTATAAATTAAGATGGGCTGTAGGACTGGAGTGCACCCCTAGCATAACTGGTATGTAATACAATTTTAACCCCTTATTTAGAGAATTAACCGACAGGGAGCGCGATTTTGCCTTTGTTTTTCAACAAGACTCTGCTACAGCTCATACAGCCAATCTTTCGATGAGAACAATTGAGTGTGATTCAGGACAGAATTATTAGTAGAGATTTGTGGCCCCCTCCGTACCCCGACCTACCACCCTCGATTTCTGAAATAACTTAAAGCATAACGTGTACAAGACAAACACACACACTCTGGGAGAATTAAAACAAAATATCCGCCAGGAAATTGCCAGCATTTCTCAACGTGAACTACGGCGAGTGATGGATAGTTTCCTAAAGAGGTCCAAAGAGGTGGCCGGTTTCAGCATCTCCTTTAACAACATTGCTAAGTAAAGTCTTTAAAAGTAGTTTTAAAAATCTGATGTGTTGCACCCACATGACTTTCTCTACTCTTGTACTAACCATTCTTACAAACTCTTATTCCTATATCTTCTTCGTGTTAGTTGAGATAAACATTTGTACAAATTATCTTATTGCTTATTTCCTTGTAGGAGCAAGAGGAATGTTAGAATACAGTAGGCTTTGTGCGATGGTCAAATGTTTGAGATTCTATTGTCTTTGCACACTTAACATATAAAAAATGAACAACGATGATCCATTTCACGAAAGTTCTAAGTATTCCGAAACTCACACATATAACAAGGAATATCTCCGAAATGGTTAACCCTACAAGAAAATTTATTGAGGCATAAATTGTGTATTTTAGCAAGATCTCCATTTTTTGTATAGTATGATTTGGTCTATCTCTAACGGTTTACCAGTTATGAAAAGTCGTCCAAGGTAAATATGAGTACAGGGGCTATAGCCAGAAAATTCAAGATATACATTTTATTTGTCATCAAAATATCTCAAACATATGACATTTTAATCAAAATCGTTAGAGCCATTTTCAAGAAAATCAAAATTTTCGAAAAAGTTTCCATGTAAAGGGTAGTTTGGGGTGGGACTATTTTCTTCAAAATCTTTGTGTCGCATCCCTGAAAGACATTAAAGTTTAAATACCAACTTTGGTTTTTAAGCGACTTTTCGTTTTTCAGTTATGCTGTCCACAGACTGACACACAGACACACACACGGACCTTTTTCTAAAAATGCTTTTTTTGGATTCAGGGGGCCTCAAAATATATATTTCCGGTGAAATCTCGACATCGAATTTTTGGGTGGAATACAATATGAGCGCCGAGGATGTGTACAGATAAAACACAGCGCAGCCGGTTCAGTCTTTTGGTTCACCCGTTACTTTACAATGTACTACAGGAATGTTTCCCATCACCTCCACGGGATCCACTGTCACTTCTAAGCTCACATTTTAATATACCACGGAATCGTTTTAACGCGGGGCTGAAGCATGTCCCTCAACAACTCTGTTATTTCGCGATTCTAGCGTATTTAAATTATATTCCTTTTCCAATAAACACATGTTGCATACGCAACTCCCTTCATTGTCCTCTATTATTGCGATGTCTTGATGCTTCCTCTACTGATTTTATGTATTTAGGTATTAGAGAAAGTAACAAGGTGTCAGATATTTCCACGGATCTGACAAATAACATTAAGGAAATGAACACATATCATGTTTGCAGCCGCAGTTCGCTGAGAGACTTCTCATCTCTCGTGAGAAGAAAATTGCATGCTTCTCGTTGCATGTGTAAAGCATTTTATTCACATGCACTTTCCTACTACTTTAAAAACTATTCGTGCACAAAGTATAATTACTGGAGGTCGATAGGTAACTCAGCAGACAGATTGAAGTTAAATTTCGTGGGACATGCTGAAGAACACCATTACTCATGTACTCGACGCAAACCATTACAACCTACAGTAACGCAAACAGTTAAAAAGCATTTATATTTTTTCTGCCATGTATACGATAGACAAGGAAGGTATTGTATTGTAGCCAAAGATTAGATACTCAGACTCAAAAAATGTATTGCACTCACATAACTTTCTCTACTCTTGTGCTAACTATTCTTACAAACACTTATTCCTCTGACTTAATGTTAGTCGAGATAAAATTTGCAGAAATATTCGTATTGCTAATTATCTCGTAAATGCAACGGAAGTCAAATCTTTTAAACCTTTAAAATTCCGCTCTCTTTGCGCGGTCAAAAGGTAAAAAAAAAGTCAATAACGACCTTCCATTTTAAAAAAGCTTAAGCATTGCAAAACTCTAACAAATAACAATGAATATCTCCAAATTAATGCACTCCATAAAAACACTTTGTCTTTAAAAGCACCCCATAAATAAAAATCACAACTCGTTAGATCAGGAGAACGAGGGGGCCACAAATCAGCACTAATTATTCTGTCATCAAACATCTCTCTTACTCCATTTAATGATACAGCAGAATGTGCTATTGCAGAATCTTGCTGGAACCAACCATACGATTTATCTTCTTCAGTCATATTGAAAAATTACCTCAGAATTAACCTCTGGTATCGCTCTGCATTTTTTGTTTCATCAAAGAATATGGGCCCTATTATTCTTCTAGCACTTATCGCACAACACCCTTTCTGATCAAAATGAGGCGTTTCATCCAGTGGCACAGGTTTTTCTGAACCCCAGTAGCGAGTGTTCGCACGTCCAGTTAGATGAAACAAACATTCATTAGTGAAAAACAAAGCCTGTGGGTTAATGAAACCCATTTCTACGGATTGGAAGAACCAGTTACAATAATTCACACGTTTAGCGGGATCGTGTGTAGCGATAGGGCTTCAATTTCAAGACATATGTAGTATTTCTCGCAGAAGATCGAGGTACACCTGTTTGCTGCGCTAGTGTTTCCAGCGATTTCCGAGCCGAACGCTCCAAAGCGGCACCAATTTCATCGTTTATTTTCGGTTAACACTGACCTCTTCCTCGAATGTTTCTTGACCAACACCGAACCCGAAGTTTAAATTTTATTTACCATCGCATGTACGGTTGCCCTTGCAGGTGGTGCAGAGTTCCGAAACTTTTCAACAAACTCCCTCCGCAAACGGCGAGCAGATGCATGTTAAAGTAAACTTTACAAATTAACCCGCGTTCTTCCACAGACAAGCGACCCACCATGTTTACTGCACGACAAAGACACGTGACTCACAATGAATGACTGCACCTGACGCAGTAATACCAATGAGAGTTGGCGCCGGCGCACTTTCGAGCGGGACTAGCCAGTTCGAAGTGCCGGCAGCTGGCACGCCGAAGCCCCGGCAGCCGGCACGAGAGTAGCGGAGGAGAGAGGCCGCGAATGGGTTGAATATAATTCAACTGCTAGCTGAATAATATATAATGTGTTTTTAATAATTAAATATAGGTATATAAATGAATATCCCTTACAGACTGCTATATCGTACATCTGAATGCGATGCTGTGCATCGTATTACATTCATATAATTTTGACCACTCGCTTTTCTTTTATTAACATATTCACACTTTCTTCTCTACGCGCACTTCAACACACAATACAATACAATTTATGTATGAATGAAATACATATACAAAGCATTACATTTCTTAACTCACTATCCTTCTACTCCTTCTACGTAACATTCACATTATCTTCTTCTCTCTCGTTTACATACAATTCATACGCTTTTCTATATTGTCCGAACAGAAATGCGACGTGTGACCTTCACACGGTTTTCTCTACTTGCTCTTCTTCCTGTAGTATTTGTAGCTGTTCAGGAGTGCTTTTGCATAAGGTATTTCTTGTATGTTTTATTCCCTATAGTATCCTAACATTTTAATTAAATATTTGTTTAGGTGTGTTAACTAATATTTTTTAAATATCTCCAAATAAACAAAGCTATTGTGCTAGTGCAAGGAAGCTTTAGGGTTAAATCGTTAAACCACAGGCAACGCAGGGTATTTCAACTAGTAGTAACATACAATAAATGGTGTTTGGTAATTACTGTCTACATTTTTTCCCCGATTGTTTTTGCTTCCTGAGCTAAAATATATTTAATTCCTCACGTATACGTTTTCCAATAAGTCCCTTCTTGTGCAGCTTTTGACTCATCGAGGAAGCGGTGAGGTAACGCAATGAGGATGTATTATAACAGATGAGCACATAAAATATTTTGTGACCCAAGAACTGGTCAAAGAAGTAATGATAAACAGACGATTTATAATTTCCCCTTGGGAGCAACTGTACCACAAAAACTGAGGACTGGATTGAGTGAAAACAAATGACAGTTGGAGGAATGAGGATCTTCTCCACACTGGCTAAGCGGGATCTCTTGCAGTCAAGATGTTCTTGTCCTTCAGGGATTATATGGACTAACTCCTAATTCTTAATCCTTTATAAGGCAATGGTTAGGCGATTATTACTTTATAGAAGTGAGGTACGGGGATGGAAGAGGGTAGATAATGTAAACGAAATACAATGTAATTTTCTGGAAGCTATTCTGGGCTTGGAGTTCTTTATGAGATTCGATGTTGGGAAGAAGCCGTATTTACTAAACTACCATATTTACTGGAAGACAACCCCTCCATTTTTTCCATAGTCGAAAAATTTCGGGGGGTCTTATAAACCGATATTTCGTAAAATGAAAATAAGGAATGAATGTATTACTGAAGTGCGAATTCAATACCTGTGTTGTATTAAACATTTGGGTGCTATAATTTGTTCAGATTCTTTTGAGGCAGTGGGAAGGACAGGTTGGCAGCAGGTTGCTCGTGCCGCAGGTCACTTACGCGTGCTGGCACACTGCAATAGCAAAACAGGCTGTTGCAATGTTCGTTAGTATCGTACTTCTGTTACATTTTGTACATGTTTATCTTTTATTTGTTTATTTATGCACTTAATTGGCATTGTTTCAAATATAAGAAAACTAGGGCACATGATCATATTTACTTGGATTAGATTACTTTTATTGCCTTATTGATTATACAAATATATATCAACACAGTTGGTACAACATACGAAGCCCACAAAAAGAACGAAAGAAGGAAATAAAAGCAGAAAAAAGAAACATTATTTATATTGACTTAGATATGTACACTGGTATTTACTTAATCTTGGTAGCTTATAATTTCCATCAGTCTTATGCAATTCACGAAGGTTTTGTTTTCATCGCATTTCGTCTGTTGGAGTTGTATACTTCTGAACATCTAGTTTCTGTAAATTCAGCTGTAAATTTGGGAACGCCAATGGCAGCCACAGTATGTGCAATCGGCGAGTCATATTTGCCGTTTCCTCCTTTAAAATAATTGTACATATTTTGAATAATGTGTGCCGCCTGTTTATGTACTGGTTTGCCACGTCCCGTGGGCAAGGAATTTGCTTTATTATTAGCAGCTGCACTACTTTGGTTCCCACGGTCGCCACATAATTTATACAGGTTTAAGAGTTTTGTGCAATCTCTGTCATGTCTGACTGCATACATCTTGCAACTCTGCCTGGGTTGTTTTGGTTTCTATACACGCGCCGGCCACGTTATATCCTTATCTCCCCTCCAATATCTCAACAACGTATACTTTGCGTTCTTTCTTTTGCATAATTTCACAGATTACTACACAGCACTCTCTTCTCTTGTCTTCCACCCACTCCGTCACTACAGCATAGCGTTGTAAGGGTTACGAAAACATCGAGCTCCTCAGCTCTAAGTTTATCTCCCTGCTTTCTCCAGTAACAAATCATGTTTGGTTGTAGCAAATGCTCTCGAACCGCTGCTTGTACAACATTTTTAAAGCGAGTTCAAAAACATCAAGCTTAACACCTATTGTGCAACGTTTTCGCGAATTCATCCTAGCACTACGACAGATAGGTACAACAGAAATTCAGTTTTAATAAGGTTGGTGCTGGTGTAACCAAAGATCCGCTCTTACAAGTAAGAACAAAGCAATCAGAAAGGTTGAAGCTACTAATTAGTAATGGTGAATGACTAACTCTCCGCTCTTTTTCTCGTAAATAAAACCAATTGTATGTGAAGTAACAAAGAGATTCTGAAAAACTGTTTTTATAGAAATTACAGACTGTCTCAAATAAATTTGTCGCATTTGCACACCCATTTTTACTCTTTCTACTACATATAGTATTTCACCCAAAAATTCGATGTTGAGATTTCACCGGAAATACGTTTTGAGGCCCTACTGAGTCCAAAAAAAAATCTGATGTGCTACACTCACATGACTTTCTCTACTCTTGAACAAACTATTTGTACAAACTCTTATTCCTATATCTTCGTCTTAGTTGAGATAAACATTTGCACAAATTATCTTATTGCTTATTTCCTTGTAGGTACAAGGGGAATATTAGAATACAGTAGGCTTTGAGCGATAGTCAAATGTTTTAAAGCTTTGAGATTCTCTTCTCTTTGCACACTTACCATATAAAAAATGAACAACGATGATCCATTTCATGAAAGTTTTAAGTTTTCCAAAACTCACACACATAACAAGGAATATCTCCGAAATGGTTCACCCTACCAGAAAATTTATTGAGACATAAATTTAACAAGATCTACATGTTTGTATAGTATGATTGTGCCTATCTCTAACGGTTTACCAGTTATGCAAAAGTCGTCCAGAGTAAATACGACTACAGGGGCTATAGTCAGAAAATTCAAGATATACATTTCATTTGTCATAAAATATCTCAAACATATGACATTTTAATCAGAATCGTTAGAGCTATTTTCAAAAAAATCAAAATTTTTTAAAAATGTTCCATGTAAAGGGTAGTTTAGGGTGGAGCTATTTTCTTCAAAATCTTCGTGTCGCATTCTTGAAAGACATTAACCTTAAATACCAACTTTGGCTTTTAACGTACTTTTCGATTTTGAGTTATGCTGTCTACAGACTGACACACAGACACACACACGGGCCTTTTTCTATAAATGCTTTTTTTTTGGATTCAGGGGGTCTCAAAACATATATTTCCGGTGAAATCTCGACGTCGAATTTTTGGGTGGAATACAATACTTCCCCTACTTACCAGTAGAGAAAGGAATTTTTAGAAACTAAGGTGTGTGTGTGTGTGTGTGTGTCTGTGTGTGTGTGTGTGTGTGTGTGTGTGTGTGTATATATATATATATATATCAACATTATTGATGGAATCCTGCGAACAGCTAAAAGTAAGAAAACATCAGCATCTATTGTGTTTCTTGATGTTAGCAAAGCTTTTGATAGCATTGGACATGCTCACCTCATTGCTACCATTGATAAGTATGCTTTGCCTGAACAAATCAGGAAACTTCTAATTAACATCTGACAGGAAATCCTACTCAAATACATACCGACGGTGGAAATACAGATAAAATCCACTTTAAGCGAGGAATGATGCAGGAAGATCTTGCTCTTCAACTGGGGCATTAACCACATCCTGAACGAGTTAGAAACGTTTCAGGAAAATATGGCTTTCAGCTAACTCCTGACACCGAACCACTTACAGCCCTATGCTTTGCTGACGATCTTGTGATCATAGGAAAAGACGAGCAAGCAGCATCTGCCCTTGTGACTAGTGCTATCCGCCACCTTCAAGAAATTGGACTGAACGTCAACACAGCGAAATCCAATGCTATTATAATTAAAAACGGAAAGCTTCTACAGCAGGAACTGATTACCACTGCTGGATCAATTATGAGCATTGGGGCAGACGAAGAGATTAAATACCTTGGTGCAACATTTAGGGACACAATAGTATTTAATGAAACACAGGTTCTAGAAAAATTAAAATTAAATCTTGAAAAGCTTACTTCAACTCACTTGCTCCAGCCTAGTCAAAAACTTACAGTTATAAATCAGTTTATTGGGCCCACTTTGATCTATCCTTTCCAGTCGGTTCCAATAGAGAAAATTCCAAATGTATGGCTCCAGAAAGCAGATAAAATGATCAAAAGTGCTGTGAAGGAAATCCTACAACTACCAAATGACACCCCAAACAGTATGCTGTACACCAGCACAAAGTTTAAGGGATTATCAATAATACGTGCAACTTGGGAAGCTTATCTTCAACAATTAAATATTAACACCAAACTTGAAGATCTAGACGATGAACATGTAAACGTTGTTCGCAATTTTGCAGCCATAAGAACTCGATGCCTCACAGAGTTGCATATACCAGAGGAGTCCTGCACAAACTCCGTTAAACAACTTAGGGAGAAACTAAGACGCCAGGAGTTTGAAGCCTGGTGTGCATACCCTCAGAAAGGAAGAGGAGTGGCACTCTTTGGCGAAGTTCCTGCTGCCAACACTTGGATTTTAAAACATAATGGGTTATCCAGCTCAGAATGGCGTGACATGTTGAAGATGACAGCTATGGTGGTTCCAGTACGTTCACTTCCGGGACGCTCCACGGGTACAAGCCACTGCAGACATTGCAGTGAGATAGAAACTTTACCGCATGTACTCGGGAATTGTCCTCAGGGAGAGTTGCTGCGAATAAAGCGTCACAACACCATAAGAACTCTGCTTGCCAATGCTTTGCGAAGCACAGGATTAGAAGTCCACGAAGAAGTACACTGTGTGGCTGACTGTGGCAGTAACCGTCGAATTGATGTCATTGCTATCGACAGGAAGAAAGGGACAGCTGATATCTTAGATCCCACAGTGAGGTTTGAGACATCCTTAGACCAGCCAGCAGAAGTGGATCGTGAAAAGAAGAAAATATATGAGCCCACAATTCCATTCTTCAGTGCCTCATATAATATCAGCAACATCGTGGTCACAGGCCTATTCTTCCGAGCAAGGGGCACAATACCAAAATCATTTGTGCAATGGAGACAACAATATAAGCTCCCTAAACAGCTACAGGACGACATTGTCCTAACGACTATAAAATACTCTGTGGCAATATGCCGAAATCATTTGTATGGAAACCACAACATTTAAATTTGAAAGTACTAAGATATAAAATAATCATTTAACTGTGTCATATACTAACAAAAACTTTGTATTTTTGTTGTTGTTGTTGTTTTATTAACCTTTTTATGTATTCATTTCAAACACATGAAAGCTATTCTGTGTCACATGGCAAACCTTTATATAAGGTCAGATTTAATAATAATAATAATAATAATAATAATAATAATAATAATAATAATAATAATAATAATATATATATATATATATATATATAGCATAACTCAAAAACGAAAACTCGGTTACCAACTAAAGTCAATCTTTCAAGATTACAACACGAAGATTCTGAAGAAAATTCCTCAACCGTGAACTACCCTTTACGTGAAAAACTTTTCGAAAATTTTGATTTTCTTGAAAATAGCTCTAACGATTATGATTAAAATGCCATATGTTTGACATATTCTTATGGCAAATGAAATGTATATCTTGATTTTTTTGGCTATAGCTCATGAAGTCCTATTTACTCTTGACTTTTACGTAACCGGCAAACCCTAAAAAATAGACCATTCTTACTATACAAACAAATGTAGATCTTGCAAAAACACTATTTACGTCTGAGATATTCCTTTTTATTTGGGTGAGTTTAGGAGAACTTATACTTCCGCCAAATGGAAAAATGGAACATCGTTATTCATTTTTTATGTGTTAACCATGCAAAGAGGACGGAATTTGGAAGTTTTAAAAGATCTGACAATCGTTCAAAGCCTACCGTACTTCCTTGTACCTACAAGAAGATAAACAATATGATGCAGTATTATTAGTTATGGTAGGTGTTATGTTGGAGTGTTTTGTTTCCCATTGTTTGATTGTTTGCATTATATCGTTTGCAGTTGGCCTAGTGCGATTATCTTTTGTCTTCATTGTAAATGTTATATATATTAACGAATAAAATTGTGATAATAAATACACTAATATTATTTCAATTGTGGCCTCCAGAGCAAAGAAGACTATCTCATTAGAAAGACTAAAAGTTAATACATCGACGTAACATATAATTTTCACGGGGGTCGCGTCTCAAGGAAATTATCAGCTGTAAATTGTGAACATACTTCATACCCGTACCACGACCGAGATAGGAAAGAAAGAGTCATCGCAGTTCATCGAAAGAGTTAGCCGGATCTTTTATACGAGAAAAGAATTCATCATACCGACCCCTCAAAGTGACGACGAGCAGAAGATTCCCTTCATACTGGTGACGGGAGATACCAGCCGGAAGAGACTCCTTCATACTGGCGCCCAGACGTGAGACGGCTCGAATACAGGCGTATAGAGTAAAAATATGTACCTGGACAAAGAGTGAAAAGAAGACATTTTGACGGAGTATCCTTTTTCTTGTGCTCCAGAATTCAAGTAAGACTAGTAATAATTTATGATACTACGCAATAAGAAAATTGTACAGAAGATGGAAAAAGTTGAGAAAGATAATGATAGTGTAGATAGGGAAGTGAGTGATAAGTTATCAGTAGAAGGTAGAAAGAATGTAGTATGTAAGGAATTTGAAATAGGATTGAAAGAAATATTGGAAGCGATGAACAAAAATACAGCAGATATAAAAGCAGATTTTGTTAGAAATGTAACAGAACTAAAAGCAGATGTAGCAGATTTGAAGGAGGATAATGCCAGAAATATAAATAAATTGTCACAAGAAATTGAATTATGTAAGAAGGAATGTACAGAAAGAATTGAATCAAGTAACAATGATATAGCTAAATTAGGTGAGTTAGTAAGCGTGATAAAATTAGGACAGGAATCAAACACAGTAGAAATAGCTAGGCTAGGAGAATTGATAAATGAAGTTAAGTTAGGACAGGAGAAGACAGTGGTAGAAATGAAAACTGAATTAAGTAAAGAATTTGATGAAAAACTAGCAGAACAGAATGCAAAAATTGCAAAGGTAGGAGATGAATTGAGAACAGAGATAGTCGTGGTAGAACAGAGTTGTAAAATGTATCAAGATGGAATTAGGTCAAAACAAAATGACATTGATGTAAAAATTGATAGTTTAGAAAATGTTGTAAAGGGTATAAGCGCTGAGATGCAGTCACAGCGAGAAGAATTGAATAAAGTAAAGGAGGAAGCCAATGTAAATGTAAATAGAATAAATGAAACGGTTACAAAGGAAAAAGAATTTACAGGAAGGCTTTCCCAAGTTGTGATTGCTCTACAGGCTGATAGAGTTAATGACAATCATGATCAATTTGTGAGTGAATGCAAAAATATGACCAATACTGATGCACTTGACAATAACAGTAATATGGCGGACTTTCAGGAGAATGATTTAGCTATGCCAATGCACTCCCCTAGTCAAAACCATAATTGTCACGCTAGTCACTTGTTCCATGATCTAACCCCTCCGTCATTTGACGAAGAAGCCGGTGACAATCCAAAAATTTTCATAAAAGAACTGGAGGATTATTTTAGGATCAAACGAATTCCGAACGAGATACGAATGATGGTGGTTAAACGCTGTCTTAAGAAAAACGCATTGGAATGGTTAAGACTAACTTTGGCGTCTCACGAAACATATAGTATGTTTCGAAATCTTTTTATAAATAGATTTTGGGGACCAGGACGTCAAAACCAGATTAAAGTCGAACTGGCTACCGAACATTATGACAGTAAACGTGGTATTTCAATGATGGAGTATTTTTTGAAACTGGCGAACAAATCGAAACTACTCCAACCTCAGTTGAGTGAACAGGAGGTTATTGAAGCACTTATTCGCCATTATCCACCGCACATAAGAAAAATCATAAAACAAATTTTAGTGGGGAGGGGCATAGAACCCCTGAAGGTCGCC
This sequence comes from Tenodera sinensis, assembly GCA_030765045.1. Lineage (NCBI taxonomy): Eukaryota > Metazoa > Arthropoda > Insecta > Mantodea > Mantidae > Tenodera > Tenodera sinensis. Next base: position 123,835,191 of record CM060970.1, read on the forward strand.
AAAGAAAAAAAAAAAAAAAAATCGAAACATTGTCAAGAGAAAATATTTTTGTATTCAACGATGACATGTTTTTCAACACAGTTGTTATATTGTTGTACAATTACATTGTTGTGGGGAGATCATCACAGTACATGCAACATTGTATGGCTGAAAACAATTTTCCCAAAATAGAATTAGTTGCATATACTGTGATGAGGGGCATTTGATGCAGTATTATTAGTTATGGTAGGTGTTATGTTGGAGTGTTTTGTTTCCCATTGTTTGATTGTTTGCATTATATCGTTTGCAGTTGGCCTAGTGCGATTATCTTTTGTCTTCATTGTAAATGTTATATATATTAACGAATAAAATTGTGATAATAAATACACTAATATTATTTCAATTGTGGCCTCCAGAGCAAAGAAGACTATCTCATTAGAAAGACTAAAAGTTAATGCATCGACATAACATATAATTTTCACGGGGGTCGCGTCTCAAGGAAATTATCAGCTGTAAATTGTGAACATACTTCATACCCGTACCACGACCGAGATAGGAGAGAAAGAGTCATCGCAGTTCATCGAAAGAGTTAGCCGGATCTTTTATACGAGAAAAGAATTCATCATACCGACCCTTCAAAGTGACGACGAGCAGAAGATTCCCTTCATACTGGTGACGGGAGATACCAGCCGGAAGAGACTCCTTCAAATAGGATAATTCCTACAAATGTTTATTTCATCTAAAACGGATTTTTTTTTTCTAAAATTCGCCCGAATTCGTACATGGTGGGCCTTACAATCGAGAGGCTTTATTATGAAGAAGTGTTTTAAACAATATATACCAAAGAAATGTGAAAACATGCATGTCTGAAAAAAGTCGGAGGACTAATATGTGACATAAATAGACAGGAAATAGAATCTGAACGTAGACAAAGATCATCATTAAAGCTGAATAATGAAATCAAAACATAGTGGTGTAAAAGAACTTATATAGTGGAACTGGGAATCCATGGCTTGGGCTGAAAGAGTGGTAAATTTTAAACACTGTTAACGATGTGCATTATGCAGGGAACAGGATGCGTGCAGAAGGAGGATGTTTGGAAAACATTACCGGAGGTGTTTTTGCTTTTTAACAGACTGAGGACCACATACTGGAAGTGTCTTCTTAACAGCAAAATCTGACACTCACAAGTGTGTACGTGTGCTAAGGGGTAAGGTATCTGTGTAAATATTAAACATCAATCATGGTTGGTTCTTGAGCATTTTATATTGTGAGAAAATTATTAGAGTCAAGTCCAATTACTTTTCCTGTCACTTTATTTTCTTCTAACTAAATACACAACAACACAGTTCTGTTTTACGGGCGTTAACACAGTATACAGTCCTTCGTAATATTATAATACACAACTGTTTCCTTCTGTAACTTTGACTCACTCCTTTCTGTCTTTCTTCACTTTATAGGCCTCTCAGACAAACTGACTTCGACGATACAATCACTCAACACTTATAACTGCTTTGCTATCTTCCTTTTGACAGCACATATGTGCCACGACAACTGACACAGACACAAACACACACACTCACACAAATACATATTGTTATCGAGGAAGATGCTATTGAACAAGTATCGACGTTCATATTTTTAGGCTCTAAAATATCAATTTGGAACACAAAAGCAGATATCAAGGAAAACAGAAACCTGTAACAAGTTAAATGGGTGTATAAAAATACTTCGATAACAGTATGAGAAGAGAAATGAAGCTAAGACTGGACAATATTACGTCAAAACCAGCACTAAAGTATTCTTGCGAAACATGGGTCCTACGATCTAGAGAACAATGTAGATTAGAAGCAGTCCAAATGAGATTATGACCTCTATTGAGAGTAACAAGATCAGATGGAATTAGGAATATTGATATAAGAACACAACTCACCAAAGAAAATGCAAATAATGAGATTCAACGAGTGGAACGATCATGTTTTAAGGATGTTCCCTTTGAAATACACCCGGCAAGCTTTTACAAACCATCATGACGGAGAAACATTGGACGATCAATTCATCTAGCTTCGGAACAGGTCAAAAAGGCATAAACCTTGTTAGGAAGAAGAAGGTTTTTCCACATGGCTTTTGAAAACCAGCTGTAATTTGTAGAGTGGAAAATTCTTGTCAATTTATGTAAATGAATTTTATTTCAGTCTTTAAAATATGGGTGTAGAATGTTACTGTCTTCAATATTCTTATTGTATGCCTTTGTATGAGTCTGCATTTAGATTGGTGATTAAATGTGTGAGTCGATTTGCTTTGTGTTGTGATCTAAGTTGACATGGAATATGTGCAATTTCATGCATTGTATTTCTAGCAGCCTGCTTGTGCATGTCAGGCGGCAGTGTACGTCATCTGCCCACTTCTACATACTAGTGTGGGTGCACTAATCTGCGAGTATTCATTCTCATGCACTTCATCTCGGACCTGTGTAATTATCTTACTCAGTCATGTGTACCACAGCATCATTCCTGTCACACTGTATACAGGATGATTCAAAGATAACTTTACAAAGTTGAGGATGATTTCCTTAAGGCAGGCTCACACTTGACGCGCAGAAGCGAAGCGCGGCGCGCCGAACAGAACCAGCTCGCTCTCACCTATCGGAAGCAAGACGCGCCGAAGAGTTGATGTGCCAAAGTCAATCATTGTCAATCATCACAATGGATCGCTTGGCTGTACTAGCTCTAATTTGCGAACAAGCAGAAAAAGAGGAGCTTAGGCAAAACAGAAGAATCTTGGTGAACGATATAAAGTTATCTAGGAATATAAAGCATGATTTTTTTACACTGTTTGATTGCCTGTTGCGTGAAGATAAGTTCAGTGTACAGCTCCCAAGGTCGCGGGTTTAAATCCGGCCCAGAGCGATGTTTTTTAAGTATGCTTATTCCCCATGTTCATCATGGGAATCCATTTCTCTTATAGGGCTTTAAGCCTAGGAAAAGCTATCCGTGACAAAAACTACCGCTCGGAGTTGTTAATGGAGGGAAATAAATATTTACAGTGAGCAACAGTGGATGCATATTTACAGAAAGTGTTTTATTTTACCTTAGAGAGTTGTAAACTATTTTCAAGTTCAGATCTCGCATCCATTTTACCATAAGAAATGAATTTGAGTATAATAATTTTCACACGTGTGTGTGTGTGTGTGTGTGTGTGTGTGTGTGTGTGTGTGTGTGTGTGTGTGTGTGTGTGTGTGTGTGTGTGTGTGTGTGTGTGTGTGTGTGTGTGTGTGTGTGTGAGACCAAGACACTGCACAAGCCCTTACGAAGCTTGTTCTAGTATGATTATAGTTTTTCTTGTATTACTATTTAATAACGCGCAATATGACATCAAATATCTAGTAATTCCATGCAGCTCTTCCTCAAATTATAGCGTTTATGTTAATTTTCTTAGAATATTTCCGATTTCCGCAGGTATTTATTCCCAAGCTTATCCCAGGCATTGTTATTACTGTATAATTTGTGGCATTTATCTAACACAAAGTTGTACCTATTGTTGAACCAAAGTGATAAGTTTTCCTCATCTATTGACGCAGATATATCAAGCGCAATGAATGATTTACTGCTACTGAATACAAATGTCACAGTCACAGCATTAGAGATGACCCTGATCAGCACGAAGACTCCCGACAGAGACACGATTGATACCGATTGTGAAACCTCACCCGCGGAAGAAGGAGTATTCTCTGCGAGCGGAAGCAAGTGGAAGCCTTAAATTCGACGCGTCGCGCCGCGCTTAGGTGAGAGCTGTTCCATTTATTAACATGGAAAAGATATTTTTCGGCGCGCCGCGCTTCGCTTCTGCGCGTCCAAGTGTGAGCCTGCCTTAACACTGAAATAAGAAAAAACTTCATATGAACATATGTTCCAAAATGCTTCGTTTTCGCGATATTAATTTATTAATGAGCACGTTCAGCGGAGTTCCAATTCCAACCCAACAATTTTGTTTATCAATGTGCCTATTCATAAAAGTTTGTGACTACATCTCACGTATATGACGATGTGTTGCAATGAACAATTTACATTTCTCAATAATTGTGTACATATGCTGAGTTAACTAAAGGTGTACCAATTAGATTGTTTCAAGTGTGTACATGTTATAACATCAGAGAGTGCTCGACAATGCCCAAAGACTACAGACATGTCTGGATGCAATAGGACATTTTGAGCATCTGATATGAGTTTTGAAAATTTCGTAACAAGCTGACAACGTCAAAAATATATTGTGCCACTTGAAAAGTATTTAATTAACATCTTTAACTTCTTCTTCTTTTTCTTTTTCTTCCTGACAAGGTTTAGGCCTTTAAACCTGTTCCGAGGCTAAATAAATTGGTCGCTTCATCTTCTCCATTGTCGTCCAATGTTTCTCCGTCCAGAAGGTCTGTAAAATAAAGCTTGCCGTGGGTATCTAAAGGGGACATCCTTAAAACATGGTCTTTCCACTCTTTCTGATATCGTTGAATCTCTTCAATTATATTTTCTTCCATAAGTTGTGCTCGTATATCAGTATTTCTCATTCTGTCCCATCTTGTTACTCCCAATAGTGGTCGTAAAAATCTCATTTGGGCTGCTTCTAATCTGGATTTTTCCCTAGATCGTAGGACATCTTTAACTCCAATATTGTAAAAAACATGACAATCCGACAAATCCCACTCCTGACACCAGTGTGACAAAATTCAGTCTAGTTACTTTTTCCTCACTTTATTTTGCTTCTAAAAGTTTGTAAAAATGCACAGTTCTCTTTTACTGAAGTCAACACGTCTACAGTCCTTGGTGATATTACATCTCACAACTGTTTACTTCTCGTAATCTTTCTCTCTCTCTCTCTAATAGGTGACTTTGGCGATACAATCACTCAACGCTCATTAACTGCTTCGCTATCTCCCTTTCCACGTGACGGTTCTCTCACGACGACCGTACACACGCAGCTGACACACTCTAAAACTAAAAACGAACCGGCTCCAAACTCTCGCTGCCTCGACTCATTATATAGCGAGAATGACGTAACACGGGCCGTTCTCGAACTTCACCTTTTCTGAAACTTCTATACTTCCACCTCTCGAATAATCTCGAAAACCCTTTGTAGTGCCGCGGTCACTGTCACGTGTTCACAAACAGACGCATGAGGCAGCCTGGCCTTGATTCCTTTGATACGCGCCGCGCCTGGTATTTCGTGAGGAAGCTTGACCCGACCGTCCTTTGTTGTGCCCCACGGCCGGTGTCACAATATATAGATAATAAAGGAATTTGTGACACCCGTTTGCACGAAGATTTTTTTCTTGTTTCAATGTCAAGAGCACATCCCCAAACTTTCTATAAGTATTGTCGAATCCTCCTGTATACAGATTGTTGACATCGGAGACAGATTTGAACGTTGTTGCCCATATTTATATGATACGGAAGTATAGTTTTCAATACCAATGTAGTAGACTAAAACAGCGGTACGAAGGGGAAGTGGGGGACAATGGCAAGATGGATACTGCAACCACGAAATCAGACCCGCATTTGGGAAGGACAAAATCAAAGAAAATCGCGGCTCAGATGGCTGGACATGTTTATGATAACGGTACGTACCAAAAAGCCAGAGAGAACTCAGTGGAAACATCTAGCATGCCACTAGTTAAAGTGTTAGAATTAACAGAAGCTAAGTTTCACACTATTAGACTAAAATTGTATACGTCATACATTTTAGAAATAAGGAAGAGCTAACTTGTTTGGCATTTCTCACAAAAGGAGAAAGTCGTTTTAGGGACACAATGGATAAATTCCTCTTTATCTTTCTCTGATTACCACCCTCCTTGGCGGTGGCGTGGCCAAACGGTTAGACCATTCACCTATTACCCAGGGTTCGATCCCAGGGGCCTGTATGTGATATTCGTGGTGTACGAAACGTCGTCTGGGCGGTTTTCTCCGGGTTCTTCGGTTTCCCCCGCCACTCATTCCACTAGCTGCTCCAACATCACCTTTCCATTGATCCATTTCGCCTGCATTTCACATCATCCTCTGCCTCACTCTCATACCTGACCACCAGCTTGCAGGTCTTCACTATGTCCGGTCCACAGGTTCGCCTGCTCCCGGCAGGCATCTAACCCTAGGCATAGCCTTGTGAATCGTACACGGGGAGGATAATCAGATAGAGAAGAATTTTGCAGGACTTGCACTATTCCATACCTGAATATGGAGAAGATATGGAATTAGGAAAAGTGATTTTGAAGCAGTTGATGGAATAAATGGTAGGAAAAACTGGAGAACCTGTAGAAAATCCACCCCAAGGCCTATCTTTCCACCACAAATACTACACACGGTCTCCTCGGAATGGCTAAATTAATTCATAATGATTAACCTTGGAGGTTTGGATAGCAAAATAGAGGCAGCGTCAATAAACGAGGTCCTAACCTATCGTACTACGACACGTCTGTGTTATACAAATGGTAGAATTATTCACAGATTAGTGTATTGTGATATTCGTACCTCTCAAAATAAAAATAATCAAAATTAGCTGATTGTTGTAATTATCAAGAATTTCAAAATTGAAGATATTTCTGCTATAAAGATAGTGAAAGCCCTTATGTCAAATGAACATTTCCAACAAATTGCATACGTTACAAATAACTTCAAGTACTTGGCAGAAACTTATGCAATCGCCTGACTGTTTGGTGGAGTGACAACCGTATCTGTTTATTTCTTTAGCTCCAACAACTCTCGTTACATATTACTGGCACGTGTTTTTCCTTGTTAGTGTGAAAGTAGGTGTAGTAGTTGTGTATCATTTACCTTGTGATGTTGATTCCTTACACGTGTATGACAACTTGAATCAATCAGATAGTTCCAATTCTGAAGATAAACTGAAACTAATGAGTGCTCCCAGCATTGAGCGTTACATAGCTCTTCTATGCCAACGCGACAGTACTATATTTCAAGTAAGCGCTAATCACTTCATGCGATGTTATTACAGGAATTATTTGGCTGACCATAAAAAACGTTTTGTTTGTGATAATTTAAGAATGCATGGATTTAACCGTTTCCACAAACAAAGTTATTTGCCATTGATATGTTTAAATAAGATGTACATTTTCGCCTGGTAGGATTTCATCTTTGTATTACGGTTTACCACTTATACAAAAAATTCGAATAAAGAGGACTTCAGAGGGTGTTTCATAAAATTCTGGATATGTATTTCGTTTATCGTGAGAATATCTTAGAGATATTGTGTTTAATCAAAATTGTTAGAACAATTTTTGAGAAGATCAAAATGTTCAAAGTTTAGTTAGGCATGTTTGGATGTTCTTGAAGATCTTAGTGTCGTATCCTTGAAAGATGCCGAACTGAAGTATCGTGCTTGAGTTATGCTGACGCGCGTGTACTTTTTTCTAAAAATGCTTTTTAGAATTCAAAGACCTGAAAACATATATCTCTGGTGAAATTTACAACTGGACTTTTTAGCTGTAGTACAATCAATCAATCAATCAAAAATGTTATTTGGGCATGTTTACAACATGACCGGGCTGTTTACGGAAACACCTCTTCAGCCTAGTGTGGTATTTTATTTGTCGTGTTGGGATTTCCTTCGGCTTGAGTGCGTATTTGTGTTATTTTGTGTTTTTGTTGACATTGTGCAGTGTAGTGTGTTGTGATTTGTGTGTCTGTGCGTCAGTTCCCGTGTTCCACATCCATCGCTCCATTCATGTGCTTCTGCCCAAAGAGGATCTATGGTTTTGTTGCTCGTTTATTTCTTTTTTAATTTAATGTTGCTGCAACGCTCATTGGTATTTTTTGCATGTTTAGTGTGTTTTTGTATGTTAGGGGTTTTAGTATGTGTTTGTGTCTATTGTGTGTCTAAATGTTTTGAAAGTGTTGTAGATCTTCTCGTATTTTCTGTTCTTCTTGTTCTTGATATTTGTCGTATACGTGTATGAGTGTGATAAGGGGAGGGTTTTTGTCTTATTTCTTATTTTTCTTATTACAATGGCTTGTGTTTTTTTTGCATGGTTATGGTTATGCCCCATTTGGGTGTCCACTGTAGAAATGTGTTTGTTTTTCAAGTTTACTTTCGGCTGCTAATAGTGTGGCGTGTGTGCAGTGTCATCTGCATATTGGGCTAAGTGTATGTTTTTGAGTATCGGTTGCAGGGTTGCCAACATTTAAAAGTCAAATTATCGTACCAGTCACTCAAAATTATAGATTTGAATTCAAAATTATCGTACATCTTAAACCAAATGCTACAACAATAAAAATATCAGCATAATATTTATGAAAATATAAGAGTAATGATGTTTATTATATTCACTTACAAGATTGATGACCTCAACAAATATTACAACTTTAGCACTTATGTTTCTCGCATTATTCATCTGAAAGTTCATTATTTTCCTCAACTGTTGCAGCATTGTACAAATTGTTGAGATAAACCTTAACATCCTCTCGGTGACTTGCAGATTTTCGGACCCACCACATTCTTTCATAAGTTGAGACGACAAAATGAGTTCATTTACCGTATCTAGTGCCAATATGTTTCTAACTTTGGTTATTATTAAACCCAGTTTAGGAAAAAAAAAATTCTTTCACAAGAAGTGCTTCTGTAGGGCAAGGAAATCGCTGATAATGCAAAGGCCGCCAGTTCTTTGAAATCAGTATTTCCACCAAGGTGACATGTGTTTAACAGCACTCCAGAAACTGTCAGATTCAGGCATGTTCTTTATTTCACACGGAATATCACGTATTGCGAGTTTTCTACATTGATCGTTAATTTTCTGAACAGTGCCTTCTTCATTGAGATTACCAGATCTGGGCACACTGGCAATAAGAGGATAAAGGGTAGTAGACTTAGTAGCTATGGGGTGGGGACAGACAATGAGGACAACAGTGGTGTTATTTGTAATTAGTTTCACTTCGCTGGAGTGACAAACCAGTGAAAGTGATATTTCGCCGATATCGAACTATCATACATTCAAATTATCGTACACCCCCATAATTATCGTACGGTTTGACAAGCATCGTATAGACATTAAAATTATCGTATGCCCCCATAATTATCGTACGAGTTGGCAACCCTGATGCCAATGATGTGTACATTGGAGACAGCCCAAATCTGCTCAGTCTCACTTCGTCCGAAAACACCTAACTTTGTAAGGCAGGGACTGCTGGCAAATCCTTGCGCGCTCATGAGCTTGACCTTTGTACAGACAGAGAGCAGCTGTTGTTTTATGTGAGACCTTGCACATACCTAGATAACCTACTTCTGTTTTAAGTCCTAATGGGCACGCACAGTTCCAGGTGCTTGTGCAATTACTTGACTTGTCCTTAGAATAAGGTCTCCATGTTTTTCACGTGCAAAACCCGTTTATTGGTAATGAACGTCACATTGGTAAAAAGGCTATTTTTCGGCGTAATTTCCGTTGCCATCGATGCACATTTGCATGCGCTGTGGCTTTTCCGTATATCGTATCTTACAACTCTCCCCCCACGTTGCGCAGATAGTTGTTCAACTCGTCTTCGGTCTGGAAATGCGTGTGACTTCGGCGACATACGTATTGCGTCCCGTGGTCAGAAAATTACCTTCAATACCGTTGGGTAGTATACGCGTTGCGATCAAGCCATTGAAACCGAAATTATGTCAATATATATATATAATTGATAATTGTTGTTTGTACGAAGCCATAGTGATTCCGCGGGCTGATTCCTATCATACCATGACGTGCTCTAAAGTTGGCCAATGGAAATCGCTTCCTTCGTCGCATAAACAAATGCAACGCAACACACAGTCGTCTTGAATCGAGCCGAGATAACGCACGTGCAACTTGGGGAGTTGTACGTAAGCTAGCGCGTATACATAATCCGACGGTAGCCAAAGGGTGACAAAGTTAGTGTTATAACGTTGTAGTTGAAGTTACAAAGTTACATTCTATTTAAATATCGTCGGCAGTTCTCTACAAATCCATTCCTACCACAACTCACGCATACCCTGTAGATTAGGACCTCTTGCTAGAGCTACTCCGGACACCAGATACGAGATCTTATAGGTCTTATAGGCGACGTCTTCAACAGAGAGGAACGTTTGCGTCACCATTTAAGAGTTTTTAGAAGAAAAACGACATAATTGTGAAGTAATTGTCATAGAAATAAAAGACAAACTTACATATAACGTGCGTATATAGTTGAGCTAAAATTTCAGCCATATGACTACGTCATTATATTTTCAAAGCTAAAAGTTAGTCTTTGGTAGCAGTTTGTTGCACACCGACGTGACAGAGTCTGCCTAGAAATCATATTATTCCTATACTGATCTAAAACACTTGGGATAATGGACATTTTTGTCCTTTTCGCTGATTTTTTACTTCTCTACTGTAAGTAGGGGAAGTATTGTATTCCACCCAAAAATTCGATGTCGAGATTTCACCGTAAATATATATTTTGAGACCCCTTGATTAAAAAAAAAAAGCATTTTTAGAAGAAGGTCCGTGTGTGTGTCTGTGTGTCAGTCTGACAGTCTGTGGACAGCATAGCTCAAAAACGAAAAGTCGGTTAAAAACCAAAGTTGGTATTTAACTTTAATGTCTTTCAAGGATGCGACACGAAGATTTTGAAGAAAATAGCCCCACCCTAAACTATCCTTTACATTGAAAATTTTTCGAAAATTATGATTTTCTTGAAAATGGTTCTAACGATTTTGATTAAAATGCCATCTGTTTGAGATATTTTTTATGACAAATGAAATTTATATCTTGAATTCTTTGGCTATAGCCCATGTAGTCGTATTTACTCTGGACGACATTTGGATAACTGGTAAACCGTTAGAGATAGACCAAATTATAGTATACAAAACATGTAGATCTTGCTAAAATACACAATTTATGCCTCAATAAATTTTCTTGTAGTGTGAACCATTTCTGAGATATTCGTTGTTATGTGTGTGAGTTTCGGAAAACTTAGAACTTTCGTGAAATGGATCATCGTTGTTCATTTTTTTTTTTTTTTTTGCATGTTAAGTGTGCAAAGACAACACAATCCCAAAGCTTTAAAATATTTGACTATCGCACAAAGCCTACTGTATTCTAACATTCCCCTTGCACCTACAAGGAAATAAGCAATAAGATAATTTGTACAAATGTTTATCTTAACTAACACGAAGAAGATATAGGAATAAGAGTTTGTAAGAGTGGTTATTACAAGGGTAGAGAAAGTCATGTGAGTGCAACACATCAGATTTTTATCTCTTGGCCTTGCAAAGAGAACGGGATTTCAAAGACATCCCACAGCAACCAGCTCTTAAAGCATTTCAGTATCGCTTAAAGTTTACTGTACTCTCATATTGTCCTTGCACTTACAAGAAAACAAGCAGTAAGGTAATTTCTGAAAATGCTTTAGTCAATTAAAATAAAGTAGATAGGGAAATAGGCATTTGCAAGAACAGTGTGTATAAGAGTGAGTATAGCTGTAGGTTCGTATTTGCGAACATCTGTCCAAATTGAACTATATTAAAAGGCCGTATCATCTAAGACTTTGTCGCCAGGTATTGAGAGACTTCTTAAATGTAAGCAGTACCAAAGAAGTCTCTGGTGAACGGATGTGTAGCCTGTAATATGTGAAAGTTTTTTCATAAATCATAAGCAACATACATGTAACCAACCCGCCAGTGCAAGAAAATGTACGACAAAGTCCGCCTATAGTTGAAGGAGGTAAACCTTAATTTCCCTGTTTTGCAAATGTTGGACATCGTTGGGTAAAATATTGGGTAGCTTTATTTCTACGTCGTGGCGTACTACCGTTAAATCTGAAATGCAACCGGTTTTGTTACTTTCCTCTAAGAAGAGTCTCTATAAAACTTCATATTCTCACATTGACGTAGGTCAGTCAACCATCTAACCGTGTCTGCCTTTGTTGCCAATTAATGTTGATGGTCAAATAAGCTGTTCAAAGTAGTAATTTCACAACATAAACATCGTTGAAAGTTGCTTCCAGAAATACAAGCAGCTGTAATAGTGGTTGACGTTACGGTACGTTTAGACATGCCAGCAAGGCAAGAAATTGCAGATTATCGTGCATAGCAATTCCCAGCTGTAGATTATATCTAACCCCGGCTGAAATACCTACCAGGCGTTGTCCGTCGTTTAACGATTTATCCCTAAAGCTTTCAGACTTAGGTTGCACTTGCCTTGTGTTTCTTTGGAGACAATTAAAAACATTACTCAACACACTTAAAAAATATTTAATGAAATATTATAGGACACTATAAGGAATAAAAAATAAAATAAATGAATAACGCCGGGAAGACAATATGCAAAAGCACTCTTGTACTAACCATTCTTACAAACTCTTACTCCTATATCTTCTTCGTGTTAGTTGAGATAAACATTTGTACAACTTATCTTATTGCTTATTTCCTTGTAGGTTGAAGGGGAATGTTAGAATACCGTAGGCTTTGTGCGATAGTCAAATCTTTTAAAGCATTGAGATTCTGTTGTCTTTGCACACTTAACATATAAAAAAATGAACAACGATGATCCATTTCACGAAAGTTCTAAGTTTTCCGAAACTCACACACATAACAAGGAATATCTCCGAAATGGTTCACCCTACAAGAAAATTTATTCAGACATAAATTGTGTATTTTAGCAAGATCTACATTTTTTGTAAAGTATGATTTGGTCTATCTCTAACGGTTTACCAGTTATGCAAAAGTCGTCCAGAGTAAATACGACTACAGGGGCTATAGCCAGAAAATTCAAGATATACATTTCATTTGTCATCAAAATATCTCAAACATATGACATTTTAATCGAAATCGTTAGAGCCATTTTCAAGGAAATCAAAATTTTCGAAAAATTTTCCATGTAAAGGGTACTTTACGTTGGGGCTATTTTCTTCAAAATCTTCGTCTCACATCTTTGAAAGACAGTAAACTTAAATACCATTTTTGGTTTTTAACCGACTTTTGGTTTTTGAGTTATGCTGTACACAGACTGACACACAGACACACACACGGACCTTTTTCTAAAATGCTCTTTTTGGGTATAGGGGCCTCAAAACATATTTCCGGTGAAATCTCGACATCGAATTTTTGGGTGGAATATAAAAACGAGTAGAAAAAGCCGTGTGAGTTGAATATGTTGCATTTCTATTTCGATAATATAGAAAATGTTTGTAGAAAAGTGAGAAGAGAAATGCATATAAATGTGTTATGTAAAAGAAAATTATTAGGGAAAACCTCCAGAATGTAATAGGTTGCATTCCTATTTCAAACATATAGAAAATTATGTTGAAGTGGGAGTAGAGAAAGAAATGAGGTGTTTCGTAAACGAAAGTGGGAAGAGAAAACCGTGTGAATCAAATACGTTGCATTTTTATTTCAGTCATAGAAAATTGTATGAATTATTTTTAAGGGCAAGTGAAGGTGTTACGTAAAAGAAAGGCGAATAGAGAAAACCATGTGAAAGTAATCCGTTGCATTTCGTTTTCAATAATATAGTAAAGGGTATGCATTATTTGTAGAAGAGTGAGAATAGGAATACATGTGAATGTGTTAGGTAAAAGGAAAGTGAGTTAAGAAAACAATGTGAATATGATGTGCCGCGTTTGTATTTCACTGATGTAGAAAAGTGTATGAATTGTGAATTCAAACTCAGCGGAAGGCGGGGGACTTTTTTCGGGTGTGAAAACCGTAAGCATATTTTCCTTTGGAAGCACAGTGAATTGGGTGGTCCCGTATCGTACATTGATGTTAATAATCTGAAGCCTGATAAAGAAATCTCTGAGTAAAAGGTGAACGTTCTTTCACATGCTTTATACAAAGACCCATAAAATAAAAATTATATTTTCGACAACAAAATAACAATTCGATAAATCCCGCTCATGCCATCAGTGTGACAGAAACGACCAAAGTCCAGTCCAATTACTTTATTCTCCTCCAAAATATTTGCACAAATGCATAGTTCTCTTCCTGTCTTTAACAAAGTCCAGAGTCCTTCGTGATATTGAAACTCACTGCTGTTGTCTTCTCGTAACCTTAACATACAATTCCCTGTCTTTCAGTTCTCTCTTTGTCTTACAAAAACTATGACCATACAATCTCTGCGACTACTAAAACTGCTTCACTGGCTTTACTTCGACACGACGCATCTCTCCTGATGTCTGCACACAAACACACACGCGCGCACCCTCTCACTCTCTCATAAACTCTACCTGCTGCGACGACTCATCTCTAACTCCTACCACAATTTTCTTCTCTTGTCGCCTCGCCTCCTTATATAGTGTGTATGACGTAACACCGACCTTTCTCGCACTTCACCTTATCTGGAACCTCTACAAATATGCAGGTCACCGGACGCATCTCGAACAATCTCGAAAACCCTTTGTCGCTCACTCATTGTCACATGTTCACACGTAGTGGTTCGAGACAGCCTGGCCTTGAGCGTGTTGGATACAGGCACCGCCGGTGATGTGGGGCAGCCCGGCCCCGACCTTTGCTGTGTTGCCGCTGCTATCGTTACCGTCGGCCGGCGTCACAATAAGATGGTTGTAAACAAGAAATGTATTCTCAATTAGGGTTCATATGTTATCAAAACAACTCCTATGTATATTTACGTCACGTAGAAACGAACATGCTTAGCTAAAGCAATTTATACCGCCCAAGTACCTCACACTACTACGCAGCAGTCTATTTGGGTATCACATGCTGTCTTCTGGTAGACACACAGTTATAAACGTGTAACTCTGGATTCATTAACGACAGATCAGGCTAATTGCGGTTCATGATAAATACCTACAAGGCGAAATTGGTATAACGGTCTTGCAATTACGGACGCTTTGAATGTCGCTAATAATATTGTTCCAGTGATGAATGACGGTAAACTGCTTCCATGGTCAGAGTCAATCTTATCATGGGCTCCAGATGTATCTCACGTCTTGCATTGAAAACAAAGTGAAAAACTAGGAAAAAACAAAAGTAATGGCTATGTTAGGCAACGAACAATTTCGGGTAAAGACGACAAATAATTGAGCAAGTAATAGTACAACATAGTAATAATATAGCGATAATGATGCTTTCAGGACCTCTGTTTCTGAAGCAAAGGGAGATTCTAAAATGTCTGACAGTTTTATTGGTTTAAATACACCAATGTGTTATTAAGGTTTATTTGATCTGCAACTTATTTTTTACTTTCTCTACTGGTAAGTAGGGGAAGTATTGCATTCAACCCAAAAATTCGATGTCGAGATTTCACCGCAAGTACATGTTTTGAGGCCCCCTGAATCCAAAAAGAGCATTCTTAGAAAAAGGTGCGTGTGTCTGTCAGTCTGTGGACACCATAGCCCAAAAACGAAAAGTCGGTTACAAACCAAAGTTGGTATTTAAGTTTAATGTCGTTCAAGGATGTGAAACGAAGATTTTGAAAAAAATAGTCCCACCCTAAACTACCCTTTACATGGAAAATTTTTCGAAAATTTTGATTTTCTTGAAAATGGCTCTAACGATTTTGATTAAAATGCCATATGTTTGAGATATTTTTATGACAAATGTAATGTATATCTTGAATTTTCTGGCTATAGCCCCTGTAGTCGTATTTACTTTGGACGACTTTTGCATAACTGGTAAACCGTTAGAGATAGACCAAATTATACCATACAAAATATGTAGATCTTGCTAAAATACACAATTTATGTCTCAATAAATTTTCTTGTAGGGTGAACCATTTCGCAGATATTCCTTGTTATGTGTGTGAGTTTCGGAAAACAGAACTTTCATGAAGTGGGTCATCGCTGTTCATTTTTTTATATGTTAAGTGTGCAAAGACAACAGAATCTGAAACATTTGACTAAAGTCTACTGTATTCTAATATTCCCCTTGCACCTACAAGGAAATAAGCAATAAGATAATTTGTACAAATGTTTATCTCAACTAACAAGAAAGAAGATATAGGAATAAGAGTTTGTAAGAGTGGTTAGTTCAAGAGTAGGGAAAGTCGTGTGAGTGCAACACATCAGTGGGTAAACTCAAAGATAAAACTTAAGGATTTACTATGGCTAACACAACATTTAATGGCAGGTAACTCAACACATCTGCCAGTCAGACGCTTGACACACTGTAGTATAGTTAAACACACTGCAATCACGCTGGGAATATACATATCCTTTGTGCCTACAAAATGTATTTGTACAACAGAAAAGAGAATAGTATTAGTCAACAATCAGCTGCCATTAAATTTTTGTGTATGCCTTAGTAGCTTATATCAGTCTAAACTATGTTTCCAGCCAAATATACGTATTGTGCTTTCTGTCTTTGTTGCAGAGGAAAATATAACAGTGTCAAGAGAGTCAATTCTGGAACTTCTGGAAAGATTCAGGTTACCATGGGAGACTTTACCCCTCATTTATGTTGTTCTGGATGATGCAAGATGTGACGTCAGTGAAGCCTCTAAGCGTATTCTCAAAGGTACAGAAAGCAATAACTCATACATATCAGAATATGTGAAGGGATGAAAATAACTATATATGTACGAAAGAAATTGCATACAAATAGTAATTTGAAATCTATACAACATAGATTTGTATGCGACTCCGTACGCAGTTAATTGAACTAAGGTTTATTTTCGTTCCTTATTAGTCATGTGGGGCATGCCGGAAATTTTGAATTACTGAACAAAAAACAAGAGGAAGAAAAGAGAAAGAAACACACCTGTATAGTTACATATCTTTGCAAACACTATTCATTTTTTTCATACGTTATTCTATTATTAAATACAGTACAGTTGTGCATACAATTTAGTTAATAAATAACATGAAACTTGTGATGAGGTATTTATCCAACAAAAAGCCTTAGGAAGTGCTCATTTGTGTTACAATCGTCAGCAGGTATATCGTTTTCATTTTCTGACCGGAGGGTCAGGCGGTAGATTGTTATTTTCTGAATCAGAGGATCTTGATTTTCGGATGTTCTTTGAGGTAGTATGTAATTCATGCGGAGGAACGCCGTCACCTCCGGTACATCTAAGTTGTCATGCAGAACTGCGTTGCACACGTACGGGAGGAGGGGTTTAGAAATAAATCCATCAAGTTAACTGTGCACCTACAACAGGAAATGGAAACGCCGGCGACCTTGCAGTGCTCTTGAAAACATGTAAGGTTGAAGGCAATTAGCGCTCACGCTACCTGCCGACTCTACATATACTCCATGCTGTTAACATTATTCGTATATTTAATTACTAAAACCCCGCTCCCTGGTCATTGGTCGTAGGCTTGTTTTCTATGGTCTGAATCCTTTTAGTTTGATTGCTGTAAATAGATTGAGGAACCATATTTCCAAATTGGACAAATTACTTAGGCATATATAAGGCGCTTATATTCCAGTGCAAGCAGTGATCTTCCTTTGAGTATATCTTTCAACTGATGAATTCTGTTTCCACATTCCACGTGTCAGTGCAAGATATTTTATTGTAGTTGATGTTGGCATAGGGGTTGATCCAAAATGTATCGGTAGGTAGATAGTATTGTATTTATAGGTAAACAAAACTGTTTTTCATTTAAAAGGATTGAAGATTATTCTCCACTTATTGCACCAATTTTGGATGTCGTTCCTGAAGTTGGTTGGAATATCACCTTTACACAGGGCAGCTATATTGTCTACAAACTGTGCTATTGTAGGATCTTTACGTTTAAGAAAATCAAAAGTATATAGAAGGTACGATAGCGGTCCTTGTAAAAATGCCCTGTGTACTCCAGAAATAATTCGATAGGATCAAAATTACATTTGATAATAAAGCTGCGGTTGTTGTGGTGTAACGCGATTGCCCGTTTTTGCCACTCTTTCACTTAGGTACTTATATTTTCCCATGTTTACGTACACTGTCCACTTGAAACATAACTCTTCCACTAACGGGCACGGTTGAGCACGTGATTCGATCATTGTCCCATTCGCAAAGGCTTAACGATCATCTGCGCCTGCGCACTAGGGTAATTGTTAATCCGGTGAGCTTATCGTGCTCCTTTAATCCTGTTGTCACTATACCTCTCTGGAGAATTCCCTCATCGTATTAATGTTTCCTACAACTCATATCTGCCAACATATTAACTGCTGTAGAACCTTGTGGTAATTTATTCCATTTTCCATCCCAAACACTGTCTCCCAGTGTTTTTACAACTTCGTCCTATTTGTTACACAAAATATATCTTTCTCCAAAGTCTTAAGTGTTTTAGAGACAATTCCCTACGGCGCATCTACGTAATATCTTTTCTTTCAAATATTACAGTTACCTACAAGTTCGTCCCGTCCCAGATTTTTCTTACTAATTTATACTTATTTAAAGAACTCCTCAAGGAAGGTTTGTATACAATACAAATTACGATGGAGGCTATTCAATAGACTTCAGTTTGATTTGGAGGTGTCCTTCCCCTGTGAGAGGGTATCTTCACATGTCGGAAAGTCTGTGTATCCAAGATTTCACAGATTTTCATAATGACCATGGATGTTTATATTCCTGTGATCCGAACCTTTACCAGGCCTCGTAACCTGGAGGTCTGTAGGAACGGGTTTGTGTGTTTAATTCTGTATTTTTTCAAGGTAGGTCGTTAGGAAGGTGATTAATGTTCTGCAGTTAACATCAAGTCATTTTCCTTCTTCCTTCCCAATATTTGGATGTCATGTCTTGATGATATTGGAGTGCTATACAATGTGCTATACGTCATCCGTCCATTTCTACATCTTGAGAACACATGGAGTTCGATGATAATGATATACCAATTTTGTGGAGACTTCCCTAGATAATCATGTCCTATAACAAGCCTCAAGCTTGCAGGTTTTCGTGGTAAGTCTGCAATTAAAGAGGGATTTTGTAGAAATATTTTGAGTTATTTGTTTGCAGCTATTCCAATTAATCTGGAGTTGTAATGTTCGTTACATCTTTTCTTTATGATTATTTTCATAGATTCATATGAAAATGATTTTGTTTCGTTTTGGTCAATTTTGCACCATTTATGCCAATATGTCAGCTCTTCCATTCCCCTGTATTCCACAATGGGCTGGAATCCGTTGCTTTCCAAGTTTTTAATGCTCAGAATCATATTTTCAATTTCTAAGTTTTTCTCCTTTTTTTTTTTTTTTTTTTTTTTTTTTTTTTTTTTTTTTTTTTTTTTTTTTTGAAAGTATGTTATAGCTTGGACTGCTGCTTTGGAGTCTGATAATATAACAATAGTTGTGCAATGATGTGGCCAAACAACAATGTTTTGGAGAGATAAATAAATAGCTTCAAATTCACCATCATGACAATGTTTGGATCTTTTTATTTAAATATCACCTTACATCGTTTTCCCTCCAAAATCAGTATTCTGACGCCTTCTTGTACTTTCCAACTTCTTGCTAATTTATTACACTTCTTTCCTTGGAATGCCAACTGCTGCGCCGAAATTTCTATTGAAAATACAATACATCGCTTTCAGTATAAGAACAAAGTCAATTGGTTACAGTGTGTAATTACTCCCGCCATAGTTTACGAGGAATGTATTTGTCTAATAATCTAGAAGCAGCTGATTTAATTTTCGTAAAACGCATCCGCGTGTTGAGCCGTCTGTCAGTTCCTGTTTTGACCTTACACGAGATCTAGCTTGACTTGGGTTTGCATCCCGCTTCTGGTATATTCTGTTGGCCGCTCCCTAGCTAGTGGCTGGTCCGGTAAGAGTCAGTGGTATGCGCCTGAAATGATTCCTTCACTGGTAAGATGTCCTTCTTGGCAGTTCATGTTACTTTGCATGAAATTATTGGGGGTTTTCTGACTCCTCTGCAGACGTGCTCAATTGTGTTTGGATTTAAATAGATTTATTCTCAAAGTTACCAGAGCTAAAGGAGACACAGTTAGGGCGTTAATGCCATTTTTTATGTCATTGGCTTTAGGTTTGGTTGCATTTTACTGTCTTGGGTGATTCTATTATTCTTATGTATGCAATTTGTGTTATTCCGAGCTTATCAGGGTTTTAAAAATATTTATGAGTTTTCTGTTGTGGGTTGGTGTTAGTGTGCCGGTTGAATTGGACATCGGGGCATTTCCATTTGTAAAGGTATCGTGGGAAACCAAATGTCCGCTTGACAATCGTTTCTGTTTGTTTAAGCTGGTATTATTAATAATTATTATTAATGTTCCTTTAAAATCAGTGTGGCTTCATATATGTGAGTACATCTTGTTTGTTTGAATAAATCTGCTTAAAGTTATCCCGCTGTAATCATTATATGGGGAGGGAAGGGGTATCCTCTCCCCTTGTGGTAGGCTTGCGGAACATCTTTACCCACAGGTACGTTAAATATTGTTCCTCCTAATGAGACAAAAGTAATTTGAAATCTTCGACATACCCCATAAATATGTCATTAACTTGCTTCGCTTCATTAGCTATAAGTAGCTATAGATAGTTTTAATGTTTACAAAATATTTTCAAACCTATTTGTAACTATGTCTTTATTTTTTCCCAATAGGATGTTACATCAAAGTTAATGATAAAGTTATACTAAATGCTGTCCAGAAAATGTTCTATAGAACAAACAAGTATATGAATACCACAAGTATTAGCTTTTACATCACATGATCCTATATATTGTAACATTGGAAATAAAGAGGCTGTATTATGGGATGTTCTTTGGAAGTATTTTACGTTAACCAGCTCAAGTGTGCAACAGAAACTTGAGAATACAACACATGCTGTAAGTTTCTACTACACGTTTCTGAATTTCAGAATGATGTATTATTGAGATGGCCTATAAGAGACTTTCACAACTAAACATCAATAAAAAGATACAACTAAACCAAATCAACGTTGTTTAACATTGTGAAAAGGAAACTCACTACAAACGCTGGACTACATTTGCAAATGAATTGTATGAAGCATTCTGATTGAGAATTTTTTTACATGATGGAGTATACTGGACGATAAAGTAAAATATAAAACAATGCACATTATAAACGTATTCAGCGTACTGGAACAACGAATCGATAGTAAATAAATTTTATTATAATACATTTACACTTATCCATTGCGCTTATCAGCTAAAAGTGGATCACTTGAATATATTATGAGAAGAAATTTGGATAAGCAAAATACGTATCCATAGCTTCAGTATCGTTGATGACAATATTCATGAATCTGCTACGTAACCCAGTTTGACACAAATGAGAATAGCACAAGCAGAATAAATTTTGAAATTTCTAAAATGGTAAAATAAGAGCTCAGTACTTAACAAGCTAAGGGATATAAATGCAAAAGACCATCCCTCTGAAAGCGCATCGCCAAAGGAAACGGTTCATAAACTAACTTACATGACTAAGAATTGCAGAAAAATTATATCACAGTTTACATACAAGGAGTAGAACAAAAATACATTTTACAGGCTAGTAAGATCGTGTCTTATTAAACACATTTCTTTAGAATTTATAAAACAGGGTTGCTGTTGGAAGGGACACCATCTCCCTGTTTTCTTCTTCGGTTTGTCTACCGCCAAAGGATAATTTTTTCTATCACTCGTTTGGAAGGTGGAAGGAGCAGTATTGCAGTTAGTATAACAAACTGGCGTGCCTGCTAAAGGAGGTAATATATCTATAAGGCAGGGTCTCTCAAAGCTTAAAATCGCACCGGGTGCAATCCAAGGCACAGAGCTTCCTCGCACCGTGCATCGTGGTGACTCGGTTAAGCTCGGCTCGACTCGCGCGCTGCAAAGCGAAGAAGCATGTGTTGATACTTGGTTTTCAGAGAAACAGTAATGTGCAATACAAATACCTAATAATGGAGCAACCTGACCCAAAGAATACTGAAGGTCCAATTAAATCGGAGTGAAAACTTTCTAATTCTTTGAAAGTCATGAGCATTACGTGTGTGAGAAAACCATATGTACCATAACTAATTCACCCAGAAATATGTGGTGTAATCATACGTGACACTAGAGAGGAACAATTAAATAGATTGCTATAACTTGCAGAAGAGCATTCTTTATCCAAAAGTGAGCTTTCTAGAGCACTAAAACAGGAGATTATAAAAAATGTAAAAAAGAAAAAAAAAATTAACCAGTTTAACACTGCACCGCAAGTAGACAATACGTAGTGAGGAAGAAACAGCGCTAAAACTGAGGAAGGGAGAGACAGACGCGGAAGCAAACAAGTGAATTTTTGCACCGAGATCACTTTTCGTAGTTGCACTCTGCACCTTGCACCCTGCGAAGTCCTAATGCATAACATAAGGTGTTCATCGTAAAGTGCATAAACTGAATTAATTCCTCTCAGTCAGTATGCATCACTCAAGATTGTTTTGCGGCACCAAAATGTAACAAATACATCGCAGAGTGACATAAAAATAATGTTCTACTCAAAAGCAAAACTGCAGATTCCTAACAAGTATCAGTTACTAAATACTATACAGAGAAATATCTAACGAGAAAAAATATCCAGAACATATGTGCATGAAATGAAATTAAAAACATGATGGCCTTAAAGCAGAACGTGATAATTTGAAAAAAAAAAATCACAGGATTCACAGCTGTGCTTTCGACTATGGAGGTTGCAGACAATAAGGCAATCCTGTAAAATAGTCACAAAATTTGACACATAGGAAAGTGAACAACCTTAAGAGGTTGTTGAATTAAAGCATTATTGATTCGTTTGTACTTAATCAAAATACATTTTTGTGTTTTTATCTCTGTTATGTATATATTACATGATTCATTTGAAAGTGAATATGACAAAGGCAATTACAATCACTGTACTAAACTCATCTTGTGTTGGCATCAAAAACGTTACTGGAGGAAGAGCTAAAAATATTGATTGCATGTCTTCCTAGTTTATATAAATATACAAAAAGTTTTGCACAGTGCTTTCAACAGAAGACTACGTAAGTAAAAAGAAAAATAAATACGTGAACTGTACAACAAATGTTTTAGAAGGTAGGGCGAAACATTATTAAAAAACGTATAGTGACTTAAGCCACGTGCATTTGAATCATACGTCTGAAGATGTCTGTTTGGTCACATTTAGTAATGAGAGTGCAATTGAGATATCAAATAGTGTTTAATTGCAATTAAAGTAACTTATTCCAGAAACTCAAAATGAAAAGTAAAGTGGAGGAGTTCTTATTTTTCTCAAAGAGCAGCACAGCAACAAGGAATAGAGAACATTAGCTGATAAGTATATAAATCAGAAGTATACACGAAGAAAACTGTTCTTTGATATCAAAAGGATACTGTGTTCCTGTCACTAGAACGTGGCTGTAAGGTTATCTGAGAAAGATTATGGCTACAATTTCAACATAACAAGACTTAGACCTCTTAGGAAACATACGCTCTTGTGCTAATGCTGGGATACTAACCTTGTGTGTTGTAAGTAGCAAATGTATATAATCCTGAACTGCAATGTGACACTTTTACCCCTCGAGCCTTCAGGAAGCAGAATATATCGCACATGTTTTCTAGTGACAGACCTACAAAACTGGTTAAGTAGACACACCTAAGTATTCATTAATTGGCTGTTACTGGTTGTAACATGGAAGCTATTCAGCTAATAACTAGAAATCATGTGAAAGAAATCTAAAGAAGCTGTGCGTCGAATGCAGAATGATTTGCACAAAACTGGAGTCAATAATAGATAGATTTCTTTTCTTTGATTTTATTATGTGCAGAGTTCAACATAAGTTAACAAATTGGACATGACAGGAAAACACACTAACAAATGAAAATGGCAACTCCAAAAATTTTGAAGAACTATAAAACGAACATTAAAAGTAAAGGTAAGGAGATAAACAAAGTTTTACCATTTCAACTATGTTTAATAGCTCTGATAATTGTATAAAAAGGAAGAGAAGAAGAGAATGGAAGCAGTAAAAACAAGATTGTTGATATCAACGGTAAATTACAGTAAAGAAATGAGCAAATGTATTCAGAATTAGAAATACAAATCATACAATATTAGTGATATTTATAGTTAACAGCAATTGAGAATAATAATCATAATTCCTACGATAATAGACAAGAGACAGTGCTGAAATCTGTGAAGTGTGGACGAAGACACCGCAGCAGAAACGGAGAATCAAGCTTCAGAAATGAAATTAAGACCTATGGCATAATAATTTGATAGTAAGAATAAGAAGTAAGAGCTGGCATAACCGTATCGTGTCTTTACACACTACAGATGAATACGGAAATAAATATAAAGCGCCTGTATTAAGAATGAGTCAAGACAAGACATCCTTAAAAGTAGTAAAAACCAAGACATGGAAGAAGTATAGATATATCAAGGAAACTTTGGGGCACCAATTTTAATTTTCTGCGAGAAAAAAGTAAAAGAAGAGTTGAAATGTTAATTTTTACATGGATCACGCCAGAAAGTCTTATCCATGCTATCCAAGAAGACTTAGAGTTAATAGTGGGTTGATTAACTAATAAAAATCGGCGTCGTTGAATACCCCTTAAAACAAGAAGTTACGGTAGCACTAGTGAAGTATTTCAGGATTAAGAACAGGTCAACTTGTAGTTCTAAATCTTGATTATGAAAATAGGATGATCATGACGACCATCAGAAATAACCTGACTTTGTAATGATTTCGCATACAAAATGTATAGGAAAATGAAGCGTAAGATCAAAATGTAATATGTCATATAAAAACAAATTGGTCAATTGAAAAAATTGAATTCTTTTAACCATTTAATGGCACTATAAAAATATGTTTGAAATACAAACCAAAAAAGGGTACAGTACTAATGTTTTGTAAAATAAAGAAAATGAAGATATAAGAAAATAATTAAGTATATACAATCTGAATGAAAAATTGAAGAGTATAAAACTAAGCGAATAAGTCATAATAAAAGAATGAATTAGAAAGCAATTACCATTCCATTTTAATAATTACAAACCAATAGGGATAAGAAATGTTGGAAGGCAAGTGGCCAAGTGGTACGATGTAGACAGAAATGTCTAATGCATGAGGAAAGAAAAAGAAGAAGAAAAGCAGATAACACAAAGGACATTGATGATATCTTATGTGACTTGATGCTGTATAAAGTTTTTATATATTTCTCAAGTAGTAGATTGCTAAACCGCTGTGCTGTTAACTTATTCTGAAATGGCAACGATGTTGAAACTGGATTGAATAAAATGCAACATATTAATAATTAGAACTTTCAACTAGAAAGATTAAACTTATGAAGAAAAAATTAAATTCTTATTCATGTTATTAACAGAAAACGTCCACGAAAGGAGTTGCTGGAAATGTATGTAAATTAACTAAGCAATAAGTGAGGTATGGAACTGCTATTCTTTTACGATATATAATATAAATTGAAAGTAGAAATGCAACAGATGTTTCTACAAATTGTTATCCATAATAGATGTATATTAGAACATCAGAAAATATAAAGCAGTTTTATTCTTGAGTTATTTTTTCTCGAGAGAATCTGTGAAGTAATACAGAAATAAAATCGCTCACTCAAACCTAAATCATGATATATGAGCGGAAAAAAAGATTAAAAAACATTGTGGGCAAATACCAACGAACTGTTGTCTGTAAGCTTGGGACATTTTAGTGCTATCAACTTAAGTGATATAAAATGAGGAATAAGAGTACTTCTGAATAAAATATTTATGAAGAATCAGTTATTATAAGAACGAAAAAATCAAGCATCAAGTATATTTGCTATGATGTGTTAGGTTTCAGAAAACACTGCTAATATCTATAGCACTTATTCAACATGTTTACGAATTAGCTGGACATGAAACTAAAATGAGCCTTTCTGTATAAGTTACTCATTAAGTGAATCCAGATGAACTTTAAGAATAACGACAAATGCATCAGATAAATAAGACGTAATTTGTTGCAGTGTACCAAACGTTAAGGTTTGGAAAAAAATATTATAACGCTCTGAAAGCTGTTGTAATTTTGTATCTGGTCCAAAGCAGGTATTCTGCTGTAGTATATTTATGAAGGAAGATGTGTTCCAATGACTTTGTGTTAAACAGATGTTTTAATCTGAATTCTTAATATCTATGGGTCGTACATTTAATGTATTACAGTTCCTCTCACGTGCTCTGTTTGTCAGTAAGTATGCTTAATTAATTACAGTGACTAGTGTACTTTCTGGGCAGAAGATTCACGCTTTACCCAGGTAAGTTACCACACATTACTTCTATGTAGAACAAATAATAAGTAACCTCAACCAAAGTAATGGACTCTCAGGAATGCATAGGAATAAGTAACTTCAGTAAGATGAACATCAACAGGAAGTAAAACGAGAATAAGTAAGATGAACATCAACAGGAAGTAAAACAAATGCAAAAGTTCTCAGCAACGTATCTCCAGATAAGATTTCATCTGCTACAGTGGCCATACACGAATTGAAATTATTTTAAACATCTGCATATTGAACGCCTAGGCAACCAACCTGAGTTCAATAGCTTCTTTGTCCATTAGAATCTAGTAAATCAACTGTTGGATACTAAAATAAATAGTCATTTTAAACAAAAAGCTATATTGGCAAAGAATGCATTTACTACTTCGGAGTACTGCATTCAAAAAGTGAGAGTAAATATCTCCATTTTGAAGCCAGCAAATATTGATTCAAAAGTATAAGCTGTTAAACTGTGATACATATTCAATTCCATTTAAAAGTTAAACGGTATGAGCTTTAAAAAGTGCTCGAGGTGACATTTTTCAACTGGTACTACTTCGGCTGAAAATTATGAGCAAAAACTAGAGAGAAAAGCAAACACCATGCACCACTCATCCTTAAATGCTACAATTGGAAGTTTGCACTGTTAAAATAAGAGTTTATTGTGGTTTAATATACCAGAAGCTGTACTGCAGCAAAAATATAGCAAAGGTTTCAAGAATTTTAAATAGATGAGAAACACCACCAGTAGAAGTGCTCAGTAAATATTCAGTTGTTATTATATTATTACAAATCCTGATAAAAGAAGCTTTAACAAGGCAGTTATAGATTTGTATTTACAAAGACAGTGAAAATAAACGCACAACAGGCAATCAAAGATTGAAGAAAATAGCAATGACTGAATGAAATATATAATAATTGAAAACAAATTTATAAGCATTTTCCCATGGTAATTATAATTTGGTCTGGTTGCATATGAAAAAATAATCCTTTATTACAAACTATTTGCAAAAGGACTAAGTCAAACTGTGCTTATGAAGAAACTTATGCACAGTGATTTTTTAAAAATTCAGTTACCTCGATCTCAGCGACTGTTGTCTTTGATATGAAGATAGAATTGGGTACCAGATGTGACGTCAGCTAGTATTCTGGAGAGAGTAAACATTTCTGAGTCTTCATTTCCAGAGTTTGGGGCGTTTTATGGTGAGTAGAATATTTCTTTATTTGCATGTTTTTGTTGATCATTTCTGTAATACAGTAATAACACTGGTGGGCAACAGTTTTGGCCCTGATATAAGTGATTATTGTATATTTACCTTACCTCAATCCAAAACTGCTACTGAAATACTCTATCACTCGAAATTTTGCATCATTATTGCAAAAATACAAACTAGCATTAAAAACACCCCGAGTTACAAATTACAAAACTTTTTAGATTAATTTCCTGGTATGTTATATGTTGTATGACCGTAAAATAATAGTACAATGTACCTTTTTATGTCTTAGTAAAGTTATTTTCACATTTGAAGTCATACACTCGTGACACTGCGCAAATACGGAGGGCTGCAGCGGATGGTAGGTACCAGGCCTAACGGGAGTGTGGTGAAGTGGAAACTAATTCGCTATCCTATTGTTATTCACAATAGTCTGAAACAGTGTTAATTCAGAATTTAATGCAGGTGATTGGTAGTGTTCCTTCTGTAAGTGTAGATATACAAGTTCGGTGTACTGCAATCCTTTTTTAATTGTATTTATTGCGTGTGCTTATGAACACCAACAATGCCGCGCTCTTGTCACAATATACCGAATATGCCGAGTATATCTGGAGGTATGTTATTTTAAAAACCCAAAGAGAGCTATCTTTTCATGTGAAGAAAGCATACAATGCGTATTTCAGGTGTAAGTTTGGTGATGATAAAGTGTGGGCTGCGAACTACTGTTATGATACTTGTTCAAGGGGGCTGATGTGTGGTTAAAAGGTACTAAAAATCAATGTTTTTTATAACAGAAACAGAACAACAAAATAAGTGTTACAAGTTATGGTTTTATGTATAAATATTACATTTTCTGCCTTTTCTTAGTATTTTTATGAAAATATTCCAAGTTCACTTAAATTATTCTGTCTTTCTACGTGTTCAAAAAATCCTTAAATTTCAACCCCCTTCTTCTATTTACATCTGTTGTTGAAAGCTTCTAGCGCAAATAGTTTGGGTTGTGCGTTGGATGAGTAAACCACGTATAATATTTCATTTCTTTGAATTTCAGCCCTCAAAAATGGGGGTGATGGAAGAATTAATTCTGCTGTTTACTTATTCTATTCAGGATGACTATATCTGCGCAAAAAGCCATATTGTTTCAGAGCTAGGAATTTTTTTTCCACCAGTGTGATTATGAGTGGAGTATTCTCGAAATGTTCCCATAATGTGAAAATGTAACCGAAATGATTAGCCTTTGATGTAAGTGATTGTTTCTGTGTGCATGTTTGGTAGTTACATGGCAACAGGTACTATCAACTCTTGTCTCTGTGTTTGGAGTTGAAGGAAAACTACGCTCTTTGGAGTTTAGAGGACGATAATACCTATATATACTAGGTTTCAGCAGCATCATCAATTAGTTAATTAGAGTTTATATTGTAGGTACCGTAGAATTCCATGTAGTTTAGTACGGGCAATGTTCATTTGATGTCTCTTACACCCAGTGCAGGGCTTGCAGTCGGAGGTGAGGTTGTTCGTTATTCCTAAGAGGTTATTAAATATTCTAGGGTGGGAGGACATTGAGCAGGATGTACTGTATCCATCGGTGCAAACAATTGCGGACGAAACACGCGTCAAATTTCCTGCATATGGAAGTAGCCAATGGGAGGGCGCTACAACGTAGCCATATCGTGTGCTTGTCTGTGAAAGAGATAGATACAGCGCATGCGCGCAGCGTAATAGCGTTTCACTGTGCGTTGTTACGTGAAACTGTAGATTAAAATTTAAGTAAAATTTGGCTTTTCTGTTAAACTAAATAAATGACAATAGAAATTCATTCATTTATTCCACATGTTGCAGCTTGGCACTTTTTAAAGTCAACCTTTCTTCGTCACTAGAGTTCCTTTTAAAAATACTCACATACTCTATAAACAGATTGTGCTTGAGTGAGTAAAACACTTCACTTTATCCTCTTCTATCAATAACACAATCACTTGCTGTACTTAGCGACATGTTGTAAGCTTCTACATATTCATAGAAGTGCACATTAACTACCTTTTCTGTCCCCTGGTCAGAGTAATCATGGCTGTATTAGGAGAAAGGGGGAAGCATAACTATATACTTAATCACATTTATGTTAATAGCTCAAGGTCTGCGCTAGTTCCGACAAACTACACGTTAATATCTACTTACGTATAAGTATCGAACGGCTAAAGCTAAAATTACGCTCTTTTTATACATCTTGATCGACTATCCTGTTCATATCTGGTGTTTTAAAGTTGTAATAAACTTAAGAGGTGAAATCAGGGCTGAAAAACTCAATTCCACAGCTGGGATTTGAACGACGGATCCTCTGCTTATCGAGCGGATACTCTAACCACTAAGCTACCACGGCCAACTTGCCGGTATGACATTAAATTCCCCAGCCGATTCGTACTTTTCCCGGTTAGACCACAAGGGAATCTCACATCAGAGATAAATACTTATAAATTGTAAATACTTTATGTCCCTGATTTAAGTAACCCCCTATATGGGAATTATTATTTAATTTATGCCAAAAAACTTACTGCTGGTGTTTTTAAATACACGAGCCGTGTGTAGGCAATGTCTAAAAGGTGGAATCGGGACTGTAAAATTCAATGCCACAGCCGGGATTTGAACCAGAGATCTTCCGCTTATCGAGTGGCTCCTTTAACCATGGTCAACTTACCAGTATGATTTTGCCCACACATGGTTTGTGTTTCAAAACACCAGCAGCAAGTTTGTTAGCATAAATTAATAATTGTAATAGAATATTAATGTCCCAAGCATTAATCTAGCAATTACTAAGCGAAACGAGGCTAGTTTTGTCTAGGTCTGTGATTCGCTACTTGGGAGTGAAATTTTGGTCAAAATTGTCAAAAAGTTGAAAATTGCTTTTTATCCTAAAATGTTCCTGGAACACCTGTGCATTTGGATCAGCTAACATTTTTCATATCCCCCACTCCATGTGGTCATTACGGCCCTTTCAAATAGCGCTCTTCCCTTAACGTACACAGGATGCTCCTATATAAAAGCCTGGTTTTCTCAAAACTACATTTCTGCACATTCCAAAAGAAGGTCGCGCTTGAGTTTTGCTTCAAATTCAATGAAAATTTCCAAAATTATTCATAAATAGCAGCTAAACAAAACTATGATTCAATATTGATGTTATCATTAACATGAATTCCAAAAACATTTTTTGTATGAAAAACTCAATAATTTTTAAGATTAAATTTTCTTTGTTATTAAAAAAATATGTACAGCATAATCAGCAAACGTATTCGAAATATCTCTTCATACAATTGTTACCCATGTTTTAGAGTATCAGTTTTGCCAATATAAATGAATTTTGAAAAGTCAATAGACGCGAGCTCTATTTTGAAGATGTGCCTATTAATTTCATAAAATAATTTATATATCGTAAGCGAATTATCCAATTTTAATGAAATTTGGTGTACCTCCTATTCTCATATAACTACAAACAAAGTAAAATTTTCAGACAAATCTATCAAAAAATGTGCAAGTTTCAAATTTTACTCCCAGTGTCACTTAATCTAGCAAGTACTAAGCAAAACGAAGCTAGTTTTGTCTAGGCCTGTGATTCGCCACAGCAAATGTCATATACAGGGGGTTTGACGCGAACCTTGGTTGCGTACGGAAACTATTCCCCGACATCTGAATTGCGTATCTCCTTGAATGATGAGATATCCGAGTTCCGTATCGCACATTTTCCTGCTTACTTACAGAGGCGGATGACTGGCCCCAATTGCACTGCGACTTGATAGATGTAGTTAAAATATTGCAACGCTTACAACAGACCTTTGTCTGTTACAGCTTCTAGTTAGGGTAGAAATTTTATGCCACGGCTTTGTCGTCTGTTTACTTCCTTTTCTCTAAATTGGATTCACTTTGTGTAGTAGAAATTCTTCCTTGTTCACTGTTTTCTTGTTTCGTCTGGTGGTTTTTCAAATTCACAAAGTTCATTTATACGTAAGAGGTGGCTTGCAAAGGACTTATCAGCAACTGGTATCTTGTTTTGTGAACTGTTGGTCTCGAATGCATACGAATGCACTGTATACGTTTAAGGAAATGGAACTAGAGGATAGGGGACTGTGGCAAAACAAGACACCTACTTAATAAATTTACATAATCCGCAAGGTCTAAAATACTTCGTCGCTTATTTAAATCAGGGCCTCTCAAAGCTTAAATTCGAGATTTCACCGGAATTATATGTTTTGAGGCCCCCTGAATAAAAAAAAAAGAATTTTTAGAAAAAGGTCCGTGTGTGTGTCTGTCAGTCTGTGGACAGCACAACTCAAAAACGAAAAGTCGGTTAAAAACCAAAGTTGGTATTTAAGTTTAATGTCTTTCAAGGATGCGACACGAAGATTTTGAAGAAAATAGCCCCATCGTAAACTACCCTTTACATGGAAAATGTTTCGAAAATTTTGATTTTCTTGAAAATGGCTCTAACGATTTTGATTAAAATGCCATATGTTTGACATATTTTTATGACAAATGAAATGTATATCTTGAATTTTCTGGC
The DNA here is from genome assembly GCA_030765045.1 of Tenodera sinensis. Taxonomy (NCBI): domain Eukaryota; kingdom Metazoa; phylum Arthropoda; class Insecta; order Mantodea; family Mantidae; genus Tenodera; species Tenodera sinensis. Next base: position 123,867,087 of record CM060970.1, read on the forward strand.
TATAGCCCCTGTAGTCGTATTTACTCTGGACGACTTTTGCATAACTGGTAAACCGTTAGAGATAGACCAAATCATACTATACAAAAAATGTAGATCTTGCTAAAATACACAATTTATATCTAAATAAATTTTCTTGTAGGGTGAACCATTTCGGAGATATTCTTTGTTATGTGTGTGAGTTTCGGAAAACTTACAAATTCCATGGAATGGATCATCGTTGTTCATTTTTTTATATGTTAAGAATCTCAGAACTTTAAAAGATTTGACTATCGCACAAAGGCTACTATATTCTAACATTCCCCTTGCACCTACAAGGAAATAAGCAATAAGATAATTTGTACAAATGTTTATTTTAACTAACACGAAGAAGATATAGGAATAAGAGTTTGTAAGAATGGTTAGTACAAGAGTAGAGAAAGTCATGTGAGTGCAACACATCAGATTTTCTTAAATGGAAACGTTCGAAATGTATTAACTTTCTTAACATTACTGTATCCATTTCATTTAAGTTTTTCCTTATCTCTTGTATCCATTAGTTACCATTCTTATTTTCGTAAATATGCTTGAAAATTTGTTTTTAAGTCTATTATTATCCATCCTCAATATGACCAACCCATCTTGTTCTTCTTTTCCTGATTCTATCTCAAATCTTTTCATATTCTTTACTTTTATATAAGTCTTCATTTTTCTTAAGTCTAAAGTCTCGTTTTTCAGCTTGAATTGTACCCAAGATTTATCATAACATTTTTCTTTCCTTCATTTGCAACACTTTTATTTCTCCTGTTTCAAAGGAAGCATATAGACATTCTGGTTTGATTATAGTTTCTGATTTTGGTTTTATTTGAGATGTTTTTCTTATTGTAAATACCCTTAGTTATCTGATATGCAAATTCCATTTTTCTTAATATTTCTTTATTTGCTTCCTTAATCAATCCATTAGTGTGAATTATTTCACCAACATACTTGAATTTATGAAGCTTATTTATTTTTCCATCCTTTGTTGCTAATAGCTTTGGTGCTTCTTTGATATTTGTCATAAATTTTGAATTTTCAAATGAACATTCTTAGCAACTTTCTTTCATTTTTATTTTACTTCCTTGTTTTCGTTTTCTTCTGTTTGTTTCTGTATTAACTTCTTGTTCATACCGCAAGGATATAGTTAGTTTGTTGGTTCACCGCAGTCAGTGTATACTAGAGAGCTTTAAATGATCAATTGTGTTGCTGTATTATTTAGTGTTTTATTTCTATACTTTTGGTTCTGTAGGTGGAACTGAGTGTTATATATCTAATCCAGCATTTACCTAGCAACTGTGGGAAACCGCAGGTACACGGGTTTAAACCACGACCTCCCAAGCTGTAAACCGTACCATCTCTATCAGTAATTAACTACAGGGTGTTTGAAATAAGGTACTAACCCCTTAAAGGACTACAAAACCATTATTTAGGAACGAAGAGACAAGTTTAAAGGTTTAAATTACAGAAAATGTAGATTCGTGTTCGCAAATATTCAAAACGATGATCGTCAGTTCATACAAACCTGATAACGCGAACCAATGGATTCGCAAACATTACAAAACAGTTCATTTGGCATTTCGCGACATTGCCCTTGAACTTCAATTTCAATGCACAGTGTAATTGAATCGATATTAACATATTATGGAGCAGAGAGTTGGAGGTTATTGAAACTCAAAAATGTAAGACAATCTGCAGAAATGCATGTGATAAGAGCAGCCAAAACTTCCAAATTGGAAATGAAAAAGAACGAGAATGTAACACCTTTGATGGACATGGAAGAATCTGACAGGATTTAGCAAAGGATCTCTTAATGGTATGGATATGCGAGAAGAATGAATGCGTACTGAACTTCCTTCTGCAAAATCGGTTCTGTATTCAGTGCCACACAATCTCTATCAGAGCTTTCACCAATTTCTCTTCTCTTTTCACTCTACAGTCCTTTAATATTCTGCATCTTTGGACGTGGGTTATTAACACTTCTCATTTTTCTTAGAACCTTACAAGTTTCTGCCGATGTCCTGTATCCTCTATATGGGTCAATCCACGTCAAATCGAACACCCGTAAAACACGACTTTTTCGTAGTAGGTTCAAAAATTTTTTATGAATAATAGGCATAAAATAAGGAGACCCGTATTTTTTTATTTCCGTATTTTTAAATTACTTGCTTAGTTATGGCTATTAGAAATTAAGCAATTTCTGCGCGAACCGTAATATAAAATCACTTGTTACTCTAAAGCCATATAGAGTTGAGAGTTGGGGTTTGGCGCACTGGAAAGGTTAAATGTAACACTTTTAACAACTTTCGATCAAGCATTATTACACATAAATTTTGAACTGTTTTTTTGATGGTATATTTTGTAAAACCAAAAATAGAATTTAAATCGATGTGTTAAAAATCTAAAAAAAATACACACGTATTCCCTGACATTTTATCTATAAAATAAGATGTTGAAAACTACGGAGCTTGCATTAGTGCATTTGCTACAATTTTTTTCTGGACGTCTGCAAGCGCGCACGGACGAGTAACAAGTCAGGTGACTGCAGACAGCCTGCGAATTGCCGCGTCAGTTATGCTACTCACATAACTTCTTACTAAGGCAGTACAGTCCATACAGAAAATTGTCTCCACAATCTTTCTGATACTCCTGTGGCATCTGATACGTGCTTTTGAACTTTTAAATTTTTTTGAAAAAATCTTCTGATGTAAGCAGTTCTTTGCTTTTAGCTTCTTCCTTCATGTACGTCCATACATTTGAAATAATTTCTCTACTCTGACTGTGTAACGTTTCGGTCTCTAATTTAGAACGTACGGTGGCATAATTGATTTACGCTATGATCAATGCCTCACAAATTCACTATATTCACTCTTTATCGCAAAGATCTATGTCTTCAACTGCACGCTGCACTAAAAAGCACCTTTGAATTAGGAAGACTGTCTCAGATCTCACAATTATATAATATGAGCTGATGAAACAGACAAAAGCTATGGATTCGCCAACAGTTTAAAATGCATATTTTAAAAATATTTTGAAGATGCTAAAGTGTACATATAATAGTGTCAGCTAGTAGTGTTCTCCTTACTGTACTGTTGTAAAGTTCATGGAACCTCAAGCATTTGACAGTCGCCGCAATGCAAGGTGGCGATTGTGTGAGGTTACGGTAGTAGCCGTCGCCGCTGCACTGATTTGCAAGTAAGTTAATTACAACTGAACTATTAGAGACCCCTTTCTGATTTTTTCTGAGAATATTGAATAAACTTCATTGTATTTTTAGTTTTTTTTCCAGAGTTTTAAATGGTCGGGTTTATGTTATTATCTAACTTTAAAGCTTTAATCGTATAAAATATAATACTAATAATAATTAATAAAATTTTCTAATAAATACCTCACGAAATACTGCGATTTATCTTTAATTTGAGCCAAAGATCAAGTAATTTGCTTCATTACAATCGGAGGTATGATTGATCGAAGAGTGAGGAGCGCGCGATTTTTGTGGACATTTCAAAAATTTATATCTGCCAAAATAAATGTTTTTATATAAAACGAAGAAACACGGGTCAAATATATTTTGTTGCAAAACACACACACAAAAAAAAAAAAAAAAAAAAAAAAAAAAAAAAAAACTCAAGAAAATCTGAGAGATCAAGGTCAGTTTTTGCCATATTTTGTTCGATTTGACGTGGAATGACTCATATATGATCCATTTTTCCCAAGAAGCTTCTCCCACTGGTCTTCTTTAACAGGTTTGGTATCCCTTTTACCCTCTTCTTACAACTCTATACCCTTCCTAATCGTCTTCATTCTTTATACACAACCATTTTGTATCTCCTTTTCTTCTCGCTTTCTAGAGCCTCTTTGCTGCAACGTAAAAGATAACTTGAAATGCTGATACAGCTCGTCAGCACTCCAGTCCTACATCCACTAGCTTCTTTGTAAGCCTTTGACGATGTAAACATTATACACTACGTTCCAGTAATGAATGGGCTTTCTGAGAAAGCAATTTCACCACCCATTTCTCTTTCTTCTAACTTCAATTTACTCTTGATAGTATCTTGATGCAATTCCTTTTACTTATTGCATATTTTTCTTTCTCTGCACTTTCACACATCTATATTTCTGAATAGCTTTATGCTTAAACCTTCCATTCATTACAGTAAAGTCATACTTTCTACAGAACTCTGTCAATTTCCTTGAATTACCATATAGCATGTCCTCTTCTCACTCTAATACCACCTCTTCATTTATTTTTTCCCCAATTTTTCCATTGAAAGTCGCTCACTAATCACTAGCGCCTCGTTCCCATTCAGGCAACCATCTACCGCTTCTAAATTTTCATAAAACTCTTCTCGGCCATGCTGCTGTTATTTAGCCCACAGATATCTGTAACACTAATACCAGATATTGACATCGTTTTCCTTATTATCTTACTAATTTCCAAAATCGCATAAATTTGTGACTATATTGCGACTGCCAAGAGTATTGTGTCTTAAGGGACACTGGGAGTGAAATTTTGGTCAAAATTGTCAAAAAGTCGAACATTGTTTTTTTACCTTAAAATGTTCCTGGAACACCTGTGCATCTGGATCAACTAACATTTTTCATATCCCCCACTCTATGTGGTCATTAGGGCCCTTTCAAATAGCGCTCTTCCCTTAACGTACACAGCATGCTCCTATATAAAAACCCTTTTTTTCTCAAAACTACATTTCTGCACGTTCCAAAAGAAGGTCGCGCCTGAGTTTTGCTTCAAATTCAATAAAAATTTCCAAAAGTATTCATAAATAGCAGCTAAACAAAACTATGTTTCAATATTGATTTTATCATTAACATAAATTCCAAAAACCTTTTTTTTGTGTGTGTGTGTGTGTGTGTGTGTGAAAAATATCAATAATTTTTAAGATTAAATTCTCTTTGTTATTAAAAAAAATATGTACAGCATAATCAGCGAACGTATTTGAAATATCTCTTCATACAATTGTTACCCATGTTTTAGAGTACCAGTTCTGCCAATAGACGCGAGCACTATTTTGAAAATTTAACTATTAAATTCATAAAATAATTGATATATCCTAAAGGAATTATCCAATTTTAATGAAATTTGGTGTACCTCCTATTCTCATATAAATACAAACACAGTAAAAATCTCAGAAAAATCTATCAAAAAATGTGGAACTTTCAAATTTCACTCCCAGTGTCCCTTAACATTTTAAAACGCATTGGTAGAGGATTGCGACGCTAGATAGAATTATTACATATAAATAATTAAACGTAAATTGGGAATTACAATAAGTGATATATAGAAATGTTTGTACGGTAGTTTCTCATAGTTGAAATATATTGTTTTTTATTTAGTGCTGTGCATAGGCCACATAATATATAATGCTTCTTTCTCACTGGGTACACTGTGGACAATCTATGATTATGTGTCTCACTATTAGAAGGCATTTGCACTATCTCAATTAAGATGTTCATCTCTTGAAAGTATATCGGAATGTCTTAAGTTTCCTTGAGTAATTCTTAGACGAGTAATTTTAACCTGACAAGAATGACGTGTAGCCGCATTCTACAGCACTATTGTGAAATTGCCTAGGGAGGTTCTGGATCCAGAAATTGATACACTGTTCTTTTATTCCCTTGTTAATGATTAGAATAAAATATCGGTAGAGCAATAGAATTTGCTTAGTCTTACTTTTACATCAGTGTTTCTCCTGGCTGTAAGGTTACCTAACAATTTATCGTTTCCATTTTTTTCATATAAAAACAAATGCCCCTGATGTGACCCTCTCTGTTTTATCCACTGTTGTCCGTAATTGACCTTGCCCTCGACCTTTCGTTTTTCTCTCAATGTGGCAACATCGATTCCCAATGCCCACTGCCATAATTACCTATAGTTATATTCGTTATTCTTTGTACATGTTTCAAAAACCCAAGTCACTTTGCTTACGAAGGGTAGTGGCTTGTATTTTACGAGACTGGTTTCCTAGTCCTGTACTCGACCTACAGTTACCAGGTTATTTCGTGAAAACATAGGACAGAATGACAAAGAAGTGATCACTACTCTTGTACTAACCATTGTTACAAACTCTTAGTCCTCTATCTTCTTCGTGTTAGTTGACATACATATTTGCAGAAACTATCTAATTGTTTATTTTCTTACACGGATAATATGGGAATACAGTAGGCTTTGAGTGATAGAGCTTTCAAATTCCGTTCTCTTTGCACAGTTAACATAAAAAATGAATAACGATGTTCCATTTGACAGAAGTATAAGTTCTCCAAAACTGACACAAATAACAAAGCGTACTTCCGAAATAGTTCACTCTACAAACAAATTTATTCAGATTTAAATTGTGTGTTATAGCAAGATTTACATTTTTTGTAGAGTAAGATTTGGTCTACCTCTTACGGTTTACGAGTTATTCAAAAGTCATCCAGAGTCAACAGTACTACATAGGCTATAGCCAGAAAATTGAAGATATACATAACATTCCTCATAAAAGTATCTCAATCGTATAACATTTTAATCAAAATCGTTAGAGCTATTTTCAAGAAAATCAAAATATTCCTAAAGGGTACCTTTGGTTGAAGCAATTTTCTTCAAAATCTTCGTGTCGCATCTTTGAAAGACATTAAACTTAAATAGCAACTTTGGTTTTTAACCTACTTTTCGTTTTGGAGTCATGCTGTCCACAGACTGACAGATACACAGACTGACAGACGGACAGGCACATACACACACGCGCGCGCACCCGGACTTTTTTCCTAAAAATGCTTTTTTTTATTCAGGAGGGCTCAGAACATATTTCCGGTGAAATCTCGACATCGAATTTTTGGGTGGAATACAATACTTCCTTCTACTTACCAGTAGAGAAAGTAAAAATGAGAAAGGAAAAATGTAGGACATTTCAGAAAATGCAGGGCACTATCGGTCTATGTAAAAATGATGTGAAATTGTAATTTAAATGCTATGTATACATATTTTCCCCACACGCATATACATTTATATTTTCTCAAAAATCCTGAAACGTACAACGTTAAATATGATCAAGTCAGTCATGTTTCTTTGAAGAACTAATCTTTCGTAATTAATATGCCTGTTTTTTGGTGAATACATGTTTACCCTCTGGTCGACTGCTACCAAAAGTTGTGTTTGTATTGCCAGCTCCAAATGCTACACTTTAATTTTCTATTCTTAATCCTGCTAAAGTATCTCCAACATTGATAATATTGCTTCCGTGAATTTGTATGTTGCGTGTGAAGAACAGCGTGAAATGCAAGTATTGCCTCTACAGAGTTAACATGGTATGCTGACTAAGTGGCCTCAACAAACAAATATCTGAAATACCGCCAGAATTTTGTGAAATATTGCTTCTTAGAAGACAGAGCGTTTACACCCCTCTTCCTTGTTCTTCGATAACAAAGTACAAATGAACAAGTGAAAGTAGAGCATCCTTGCCTCTACATAATACCAACCTTTTGCCTCGAAGTGCAAGTTACTAATGCATGAGTATTCTCTTTGACCATATGCCATGTTGCCTAAAGAGTTGCAGTTGCGACTAACAACCAATTATTCATTTCTATTTTCGCAGTTTCCAGTTCATTTTCCAACGATCAGTACTTGTTTCTGAAAATGTAGAACATCAGAAACTTTTCAAAACTTTACCCCGGACACGATAAATGGTTAAAATGTAGGGCATATCGAGAAATTTCCGGTCGTCAGGGTTTACTTCCTTAGCTTTTCTAGTGCAAACTATATTTCAAATTAAAACAGTTCCGATTTCGAAACTCATTTGGGTCCCATTATCCCTAAAAGATAGATATCACTGTGTGAATTAAAATATTTCAAGTTTAAAAATGTATATATTTATAAGCAAATCGATTGTTATTTCATTCCTAACCCTTTCTTTATGTAGCTAGTTTTGTTTCTTTCACTAGTACTATTCAATAAACACCAAAACTTCGGCATTAAATACTCCAGATTCCATGCTATAATTTTGTTTCTTTATTTTTTACAACCTGCAACGTTCAAAGTTGGTGAACTGTTATTTATATAATTCTAATACCATATCTACTGAGTTTATACAGCTGAACCAGAACTCCACCGACAAACTTTCAGAGGTTTCAGGAAATGCGTTCCTCGTATTTTGATATAAGAAACCCACGGTCTCCAGACCTCGTCAAACACCAATTGAATTTTGTTTGGTTTCTTGCTACAATGAACTTGGTAACTGCATTGCACTGAACAGACCGTACAGATTACAATATCGTACTTTTGGTATTTATTACATTTCCTTTTTAAAACCAATAATTTTAAACAGAATAGTTTTTCAATTTGCCATACATTCTGCATACATCACCCTTGAAGTTCGTTATTCTGATGCTTTAAATCTCTTTATCCCTAGGAGTAAATTTGCCTGCTGCGTATATGCCTGGAAAATATGCACTTCAACCTCCTGGATATTGGTACAATGCAAATCAGGGCCATTGCTGAATGTGCCGTTCTTTCCGGCTTCATTGTTAGTCTATGTGCTTCATTTTCCTTCGCGTTGTTTGAGCTCTGCTTCCACTGATTTTAATTATCATTAAGCTCGCTCAAGAACTTTAGAAGACAACTGAGATGAGACTAAGTAGGTAAGGTCGTATATTGCCTAGAGCAACCAGGTGCACAATAGACGAACATTAACTTCACATTAATTAATTACTCGCACCAAGAATTAAACCAGTTAAACATGATATTCAGGTTATAGAATCAGAGCCGGTATAAAGGAAACCTGGGCAATGTATTGGAAACTAGTATGTTTTATCATGGGATGTCGCGAAAGCAAAATAAACCATTTGGTTGTAGTACAAAGCGAACAAGCAATACGTCAGGTTGGAGTACTGCAAACTTACATTGCACGAAGATAATTACCATAGCTGATGTTTGTGAAATGATGCTCGTATTTAAACCTTACGTTTCAGCATAAACTATCGCAATACTGTGTGTAATATTGCATGTTTAAAAGACAACTATATTAACATCTAGCTGCCTTACGTGACGTCGCGTGGCTTTTAAAGCTCCAGTCAAGAGTTAGTTTATTTATCTCCCCAATTCTTTATGAAATAATAGCCCGTGGTTATTTATACCTACGATTTATACCTACAAGTTTGACTTGCATTGCACTAGCCCAAGAGCTTTGCATATATCTTTGGAGACGTTTAATACTAACATAATAAAACATTCTATGGGTTGCAGCCAGACGGTGGTTTCCGAATTTGTTTTCAAGAGCCTCTCAGATGTTTTGGGACGTTGGCAACGTCGGAATCGCGTTCAGAATTTCCGCCGCCCTTCCCTGAAGGCCGTGCAGCTTCTGTGGACCGTCGATTGTGGGTGGCGACGGCGACAAATTGTCTGGGGAAGACTTTTAAGAGTCAACGTGGCGTCGTACTTGGGTAGCTTCAAGTATCGGATGCTGTGTCGCATGCTGGCGTCTCGGAATCAAAGTACTTAGTATTTTCGCCTAGAATTTATTGCACCCTGGCGTTCAGTTGCATTGTGCTGCCGTTGACTCTGTCTTCCGGGGCCCTAATACGTTCCCCGAAGACCCCCCGGGCGTTCAGCTCGGCCATCTCGGTTTTCATATCTGCCATTCCAGATTCCATTTTTGTCTCCATTCCTGCCATCATGGTTAACATTTCCTTCATCATTTCTTCCATCTTGTTTTCGTGTCGCAGTGTTCCTCCCACTTCTGACACCATCTGTAACTACAGTAGAAACCTGAAATAGTACGGTCCGAAATACCGTGAATTCGGATTTAACGCGGGGGAAAGTATGTACCCCGAAAGTATATTGTACTTTGTATTTATTTACTCACTCACTTACTTCCTCACTTACTCACTTACTTTCTTACCTACTTACTTACTCACTTACTTGCTTACCTACTTACTCACTTGCTTACATACTCACTTTCTCACTTACTCACTCACTTACTTACTCACTTACTTACTCACTTACTTACTCACTTACTTACTCGCCTACTTACTCACTCACTTACTCGCTCACTTACTCACTCACTTACTCACTTACTTACATACTCACTTTCTCACTTACTAACTCACTTACTTACTCACTTACTCACTTACTTTCTTACCTACTTACTTACTCACTTACTTGCTTACCTACTTACTCACTTGCTTACATACTCACTTTCTCACTTACTCACTCACTTACTTACTCACTTACTTACTCACTTACTTACTCACTTACTTACTCGCCTACTTACTCACTCACTTACTCGCTCACTTACTCACTCACTCACTTACTCACTTACTTACATACTCACTTTCTCACTTACTAACTCACTTACTTACTCACTTACTTACTTACTCACTTACTTACATACTCACTTCCTCACTTACTCACTCACTTACTTGCTTACCTACTTACTTACTCACTTACTTGCTTACCTACTTACTCACTTACTTACATACTCACTTCCTCACTTACTCACTTACTTACTCACTTACTTACTCACTCACTTACTTGCTTACCTACTTACTTACTCACTTACTTGCTTACCTACTTACTCACTTACTTACATACTCACTTCCTCACTCACTTACTCACTTACTTGCTTACTCACTTTCTCACTCACTTACTCACTTACTTGCTTACCTACTTACTTACTCACTTACTTGCTTAATTACTTACTCACTTACTTACATACTCACTTCCTCACTTACTCACTCACTTACATACTCACTTCCTCACTCACTTCCTCACTCACTTACTCACTTACTTTCTTACCTACTTACTTACTCACTTACTTGCTTACTCACTTTCTCACTCACTTACTCACTTACTTGCTTACCTACTTACTCACTTACTTACTTACTCACTCACTTACTTGCTTACCTACTTACTCACTTACTTACTTACTCACTCACTTACTTGCTTACCTACTTACTTACTCACTTACTTACTCACTCACTTACTTGCTTACCTACTTATTTACTCACTTACTTGCTTACCTACTTACTCACTTACTTACATACTCACTTCATCACTCACTTACTCACTTACTTTCTTACCTACTTACTTACTCACTTACTTGCTTACCTACTTACTCACTTACTTACATACTCACTTTCTCACTTACTCACTCACTTACATACTCACTTCCTCACTCACTTACTCACTTACTTTCTTACCCACTTACTTACTCACTTACTTACATACTCACATCCTCACTCACTTACTCACTTACTTTCTTACCTACCTACTTACTCACTTACTTACATACTCACTTTCTCACTTACTCACTCACTTACTTACTCACTTACTCACTTACTTACTCACTCACTTACTCACCTACTTACTCACTCACTTACTCGCTCACTTACTCACTCACTCACTTACTTACTCACTTACTTACTCACTCACTCACTTTCTCACTCACTTGCTCACTCACTCACTCACCCACCTACTCACTCACTAACTTACTCACTCACTCACTTACTCACTCACTTGCTCACTCACTCACTTGCTCACTCACTCACTTGCTCACTCACTCACTTGCTCACTCACTCACTTGCTCACTCACTCACTTGCTCACTCACTCACTTGCTCACTCACTCACTTGCTCACTCACTCACTTACTCACTCACTCACTCACTCACTTACTCACCCAGTTACTCACTTGCTCACTCACTTATTTGCTTACCTACTTACTTACTTACTCACTTACTTGCTTACCTACTTACTCACTTACTTACATACTCACTTCCTCACTTACTCACTCACTTACTTACTCACTTACTTACTCACTCACTTACTTGCTTACCTACTTACTTACTCACTTACTTGCTTACCTACTTACTCACTTACTTACATACTCACTTCCTCACTTACTCACTCACTTACTTACTCACTTACTTACTCACTCACTTACTTGCTTACCTACTTACTTACTCACTTACTTGCTTACCTACTTACTCACTTACTTACATACTCACTTCCTCACTCACTTACTCACTTACTTGCTTACTCACTTTCTCACTCACTTACTCACTTACTTGCTTACCTACTTACTTACTCACTTACTTGCTTAATTACTTACTCACTTACTTACATACTCACTTCCTCACTTACTCACTCACTTACATACTCACTTCCTCACTCACTTCCTCACTCACTTACTCACTTACTTTCTTACCTACTTACTTACTCACTTACTTGCTTACTCACTTTCTCACTCACTTACTCACTTACTTGCTTACCTACTTACTTACTCACTTACTTACTCACTCACTTACTTGCTTACCTACTTATTTACTCACTTACTTGCTTACCTACTTACTCACTTACTTACATACTCACTTCATCACTCACTTACTCACTTACTTTCTTACCTACTTACTTACTCACTTACTTGCTTACCTACTTACTCACTTACTTACATACTCACTTTCTCACTTACTCACTCACTTACATACTCACTTCCTCACTCACTTACTCACTTACTTTCTTACCCACTTACTTACTCACTTACTTACATACTCACATCCTCACTCACTTACTCACTTACTTTCTTACCTACCTACTTACTCACTTACTTACATACTCACTTTCTCACTTACTCACTCACTTACTTACTCACTTACTCACTTACTTACTCACTCACTTACTCACCTACTTACTCACTCACTTACTCGCTCACTTACTCACTCACTCACTTACTTACTCACTTACTTACTCACTCACTCACTTTCTCACTCACTTGCTCACTCACTCACTCACCCACCTACTCACTCACTAACTTACTCACTCACTCACTTACTCACTCACTTGCTCACTCACTCACTTGCTCACTCACTCACTTGCTCACTCACTCACTTGCTCACTCACTCACTTGCTCACTCACTCACTTGCTCACTCACTCACTTGCTCACTCACTCACTTGCTCACTCACTCACTTGCTCACTCACTCACTTGCTCACTCACTCACTTGCTCACTCACTCACTTACTCACTCACTCACTCACTCACTTACTCACCCAGTTACTCACTTGCTCACTCACTCACTTGCTCACTCACTCACTTACTCACCCACTCACTTACTCACTCACTCACTCACTCACTTACTCACTCACTTGCTCACTCACTCACTTACTCACTCACTTGCTCACTCACTCACTTACTCACTCACTTACCTACTTACTCACACACTTACTCACTCACTCACTCACCCACTTACTTACTCACTTACTCACTCACTTACTTACTCACTCACTTACTCACTCACTCGCTCACTCACTCACTTACTTAGTCACTTACTCACTCACTTACTTACTTACTCACTCACTTGCTCACTCACTTACTCACTCACTCACTTACTCACTTGCTCATTCACTCACTTACTCACTCACTTACTTACTCACTCACTTACTCACTCACTTACTTACTCACTCACTTACTCACTTGCTCACTCACTCACTTACACACTCGCTTACTTACTCACTCGCTTACTCACTCTCTTACTTACTCACTCACTTACTCACTCACTTACTCGCTCACTTACTTGCTCACTTGCTCACTCACTAGCTCACTCACTTACTTACTCCCTTACTCACTCACTTACTTACTCCCTTACTCACTCACTTACTTACTCACTCGCTCACTCACTCACTCACTTACTCACTCACTTGCCCATTCACTCACTCACCTACTTACTCACTCACTTAGTTACTCACTCACTTACTCACTTGCTCACTCACTCACTTACTCACTCACTTGCCCATTCACTCACTCACTTACTCACTCCCTTACTTACTCACTCACTTGCTCGCTCACTTACTCACTCACTTGCCCATTTACTCACTCACCTACTTACTCACTCACCTACTAACTCACTTACTTACTCACTCACTTACTCACTCACTCACTCGCTCACTCACTTACTCACTTACTCACTCACTTACTTACTCACTTACTCACTCACTTACTCACTCACTTACTCACTCACTTACTCACTTACTTACTCACTCACTCACTTGCTCACTCACTTACTTACTCACTTGCTCACTCACTCACTTGCTCACTCACTTACTTACTCACTTGCTCACTCACTTACTTACTCACTTGCTCACTCACTTACTTACTCACTTACTCACTCACTTACTTACTCACTCACTCACTTGCTTACTCACTCACTTGCTCACTCACTTACTTACTCACTTGCTCACTCACTTACTTACTCACTTGCTCACTCACTTACTCACTTGCTCACTCACTTACTTACTCACTTGCTCACTGTCTTACTCACTCACTTACTTACTCACTCACTTGCTCACTCACTTACTCACTTACTTACTCACTTACTCACTCATTTACTTATCTGTTTACTTAGTCACTTGCTTATTTTTAAAATAGTTGATAGCTTTACTTAGTAGTATCTAAATTATATCCAACATTTACAGTGGAGAATTTTGCAACTACCGAAAAAGGTCAGAGGTTAACGTTTAGGAAAAGGGAAATATTTCTGCAACACATAAATGATTCGGTTTAAATCATACCCTCACCTGAGGCAACAAGTTACAGTATTACAGCTAACTAGGTATAAACACAAACTAAAAATATCTAAGACCCCATATTTTGTGCTCTTAAAAATCGTTTTATTTTTCAGTTTAATCATGATGCGCGGTTACAAATCTTAAACAAGCGCACTTGTGTGCATTTCATGTGCGACACATGACGAATTTATTTTCTATTCCCATAAACACACTTAAAGCCGAACTTGAAATTCACATTACACCTGGAAAAGGATGAAAATAGCTTAAGACTTGAAGCTTTCACGCTCGGAGTGTTAAGATGATTTTTCGGTCACTAAAATAATGTTTTGAGCAATTAAGATAAACTGTAAACATTGTTTTCTCTGTGAATGTTAAAAAGATGCCGTACGTTGCTTTGCCAAGACGTAAGTGCAGTTTTCTGTGTTCATTTTGATAAAAACTTCATTTCTCAAAATATCACGGCCAGCCTGTGCTGTTTACTCGTTGGTTATGGCTTTATATTTCTTGAGTTTCACAAAGTTTTTGAAGAAGGATTTGGTTTACTTTGATAGGTACCATTGTACACAATGGGCTAACCTGGCTGCAAATTCTTTCTACTAAAAAAGCGCGTTCCACCCTTAAAAGACAGTACACGTTAAATGGAGCGCAGTGTTGGAATCTTTCTCCGCGAGCGACTCGAGGTGGCCGGAGTCCTGCACTTAGTCCTTCAATTGCTGCTTGACGAGACGGGCACTTTTAACTTTGGTATCCCTGCACGTCTTTGTTACTGTATGACCTAAATTTACAAATGGCTCGTCTGTATAAATAATTGATTTCCCCTGGTCCCTAAACCTTTTTATGTTTTTTAGATATTTATGTCGCCATCTGATGATATCGGTATCCTCTCTTTCTATTAATATGCACTTGTTACCCCTTCTTTCATATTCGAACCCCAAATCATGTAAGAACCGACTAAGAGTGACCCTTGAGAAATTTGGTAGGGTCTCATCACTGTTGAACTGTGACAAAATTATATTCAGCGTGGGTGGAATATTTGCAAACTGTAAAGAATGAACAATTCGCCGCACTCCACATTGCACTATTCAATCATATTGCGTTAACCTAGCGTTTTGTGTAGTCCCGCCCTTTTTGCTTTCTTTTTCGATGGCGTTCTTAGAGGTCATTTCATTAGTTCCTTTTTAGTCCTATACACTACTGCTTCTGAACACTCAATAGCCTTAGCTGTTTCTTTTACTGCCTTACACGCATTTTGCTTCAAAAGTATTCTAACACATTCATAATTATTTGACGTTCCTTACTTCTTAATTTACCAACATATCGTCTCTTCCTAGCTTCCCCCTCCATAACTACAAATATTTACAAAAATATTAAACAAATAACGCAATAACAGTTCACAGTTACACACACGGCTTCTTTCGAACTAATGTTAGTGCTGCTCCTTATACTATCTTCTGTGTCAGGCCTGACGCTGAATAGATGAATACCTTTTGTTTGCCTTACTGGATAAAAGAAAGAGGTTACTGCCTTTTGGTTTATTTCAAAAACTTTCTCCAACCTTCCTCAACATTTGTTCTCCCTGGTTCCCTGATGTAAAACCAATAACAAAAAAGTTTCACACTGCGTAACTTTTGCAGTGCACAGATATAAAATTTTCCGAAAACATTTAATTTAAAAAATTATAACACTTAACTGGGTAAACATAGAGTATTCAAAGTAGGCAGGTAGTAGCACTATGGTTTACTCTACCTAAGAAAAAAATATAGATGCATTCTAGCAGTTAGTTTGTTAGTTAGTGCGTGATGAGTATAGAAACAACAAATATCGGACTTCTATTGAAAAAAACGTTTTCTGAAGAAATTTGGGCCTATAGAAATGTATAATGACTCTGAAAAGGATATAACCTGATAGAGAAAAAAATTCTGCATAGGATAATGTGTTCAAACCTGAAATTTATAACAAATGAATATTTATACCATGCTATTGGGAATCTGGCAACAGCGCAAGGGTAGAAAAGGACGCGGCTAATGGCAACTTGTATGCGCTAGATAGAGACAGACATGTCCCATTTAACTCCATACTGTCTTCTAAGAGTGGAACGCTATATAGAAACTTGCTGCGCATAACCTGTTTTCCAACCTTAAAAGCTGAAAGCTTAGCCCTTCATCTTATCGTTTTCAGTTGACTCGTTAGCTTTTCTTGGATCGTTCAAAGACTCCCTAACAGTTTGCTTGAATAGCAGCCTGAGTTATGTCCTCAGGTAACAAATCTTACAACGTCGCACATTTGGCAACGGCGAGTTAGGGTGAACAGCGAACTTAAAAATGGAGTAGATTTATGGGTCCCAATCGTGTTAAACCTAAGTTGAAGCTTATGCAATTTATGTTGCTGCTGATTAAATACTAGTATAGCAGATTTCAGAGTACAAACGTATTCAAATTATTAGAATAAACCTGGTGTATTACTGCATTTTTACTTTCTCTACTGGTATGTAGGGGAAGTATTGTATTCCACCCAAAAATTCGATGCCAAGATTTCACCGGAAATATATGTTTTGAGACCCCTGAATCCAAGAAAAGCATTTTTAGAAAAAGGTCCGTCTGTGTGTGTGTGTGTGTGTGTGTGTGTGTGTCTGTGTGTCTGTGTGTCAGTCTGTGGACAGCATAACTCAAAAACGAAAAGTCGGTTAAAAACCAAAGATGGTATTTAACGTTAATGTGCTTCAAGGATGCGACAGGAAGATTTTGAAGAAAATAGCCCCACCCTAAACTACCCTTTATATGGAAAATTTTTTGAAAATGTTTATTTACTTGAAAATGGCCTCAACGATTTTGATTAAAATGTCATATGTTTGAGATATTTTAGACAAATGAAATGTATATCTTGAACTTTCTGGCTATAGCCGCAGTAGTCGTATTTACTCTGGACGACTTTTGCATAACTGGTAAACTGTTAGAGATAGACCAAATTATACTATACAAAAAATGTAGATGTTGCTAAAATACACAATTTATGTCTAAATAAATTTTCTTGCAGGGTGAACCATTTCGGAGATATTCCTTGTTATGTGTGTGAGTTTCGGAAAGCAACTTTCGTGAAATGGATCATCGTTGTTCCCTTTTGTATATGTCAAGTATGCAAAGACAACAGAATCTCAAAGCTTTAAAACATTTGACTAGCAAGAACCCTACTTCTAACATTCCCCTTCAACCTACAAGGAAATAGTCAATAAGATAATTTGTACAAATGTTTATCTCAACTAACACGAAGAAGATATAGGAATAAGAGTTTGTAAGAATGGTCAGTACAAGAGTAGAGAATGTCGTGTGAGTGCAACACATCAGATTTTTATTAGTATATTTTAAAATGAAACATACACATTGTTGCCACATTTAGGTGTTTAAATATTTAATATTTTGAAACATGTGTATAACTTAAATGAGTAACAACAATGAAATATTTTCATTGAAGGATGTGTTATAATTTACCAAATTGCAATATTTGTTAAAACAGTTGTGCATTTCTTTTATCAGAACGTTAATAGGCGAGAACAATTACTACCCTAATGTAACTAGGTCCTTAAATCAAGAAATTCCTAAAAATCAGTAGGGTTCTCTCTGTGTGTGTATGCAAGGGGTTAGGATGATGCTGTTACCGCAGTAACGTGAGGTATACCCCTATCAGTACAAAATGCTCTAAACACTTTAACAACAAATTATAACCCCTTGTCTGAAAACACACATTGGGGAGCCCCAAAGGGTTGATACAGCAGTGACAGGGAAACCGCAAAAATCCCCACAAACTTAGTAAAGACATCAATAACCTCTTCACTCTTTCCGAAATAAGAAACATACTTGATGTAAATAAAGGCGAGAGGCAATTCCAGCACTCTTATTGGCTCCGACCGCAACACTCAGTTTAAGAGTACAAAGTAGGTCTCGTATTTTCTTTGTTATTATTTTTAAAATTTGCTAATGGATACGGTTAAAGATTGTGTTGAAATATACTGCATTATCATTGTTATTTGGAAATAAAAACCAATTGGTATACTGAAACTGAAGAGGTATTGCATATTGACTGTTTATACTGTGCACGTGTCAGGCGGAGTAATACAAAAGTGTGTTTCTTAGAGCGTATCCAGTGTAGAGCATATGTATTCCCCAAAGTTGAACTCCAGGAGGCATAAGCAGAGGCCAAGTGGTCCTGTTCTTCTTAGTGGGTTTGGGCAAAGCACTAGTCCATTCCTTTCCTTAGAAATTATAATCATTTTAGCGGATCTTGAACATACTTAAAAACAACAATGGCTACAAAAGGAAATGTTGAAACGCCCTGAGCGTTACTCCAAGGGCCAAATTATTTTATATTTCCCACGGGATTTGCACGTCCAAACAAACCACCATCACGCAACCTATAGGAAGGAACATGCTGAATTGCCTCAAACATTACATCACACTAATGTTTCCGGATTGTGCTGCTAATATTGGGCCGTGTATTAGAGTTCCGGAAACTTACACTAACACACATACACATCGACACGGACACACAAAAAACACACACAAACCGAGGAGTCTCCTGTCATTGCAACACAAGGTTAAAGGTTTCTCAGCATAGATTCTGATAGGAGTGGTGCAAGAACATTCCCCGAAGTTTAAGTTGAAGCTGGATACCTCGCCTATGACCAGCGGCGGCTCGCAGTCAAAATTTTAGGGTAGGCAAAGTGTAACAGCAGCAACAGCAACAACAACAACAATGACGACGACGGCGATGATGATGATGATGATGATGATGATGATGATAATAATAATAATAATAATAATAATAATAATAATAATAATAATAATAATAATAATAATAATAATAATAATAATAATAATAATAATAATAAACCCCGTTTATCCAAATATAGGGGGCGAAGTCATTGCGGATAACGCAAACAATATATTGTTTGGTTGTTTAATAAGAGCAGAGTGAATGAGTGTGACTTACGGACGAATTACCGCCAAAACTAAAATCACGAGTGTCGGCAGACTTTTTTCCAGGGGGGGGGGCACATGTTGGAAATTTGCAATCATATAATATTAAATCATTATTTTACTGTCAAAATTTATAGTATTTGTTGCAGATAACCGTATTAATTTGTGCTAAATAAAAATTGTTCTTTACATCAAAATTAAAATAATAGTTTAATAGTTAGTAACTGACTGCACATTAAGTTTACCGACTTCCAAGGGGGGCCGAGCCCTCCTTGCCCAAGTTTTGCGATGCCCATGACTAAAATGGATTAAGAAATTGAAAAATTGTCTGACTGCAGCTTTCTGTTAAATAGCTAAAACACTCCTCTTTTCATTGTCAGTGCGCCGCGAAAGCGGAATTTGTAATAGTTCACTAATTAAGTAGGTCATACTGGTATTACACAGAGATAACGACAGATGCAGATCTCTGAGATCTTCGTTCGTGGAGTATGGCTGTTCGGAAAATGTCGCATAAATTCGGATTTGGGCAGGCAAGTGCTCGGACTGCTGGCAGACGCGTCTACGCATGCTCGGAGTGCATATACAGACCGAATGTTTCCTTATCCATGTTCAAGGGCCTCGTACTGAGGAAATGGGGCCGGGCAGGCAGAGGTTAAGCTAGCCTGCTCTCCACTACCCAGGTTCCAAGCGTATAATTTCTGCCGCGCGTTTCAAACACGCAGCGCAGTTTTGATGAATCGGAATTGAGATTAAAGGATTTGACCATGTGCTGGTCATTATAACCGAGAAAACTTTTCTTGAACTGCAATTTAGGGGAAAATGACGGTTCAAATGATAAAATGCAGAATCATAGTTAAACATTATTTATTGATGTATTACGATAGGGTAGGCGATGCCTACCCTGCCTACCCTGAGGAGCCGCGCCTGGCGACGAACCCATCGTCTAACAGTGCTGACATCCACTGTTGCATCACCATACACATTTTTTAGTCTTTTATGAATGCCAATTGGCGTTTCACCTTCCACAGTCAAAAATTCAATCACAGAACGCTGTCTAATACGAATGTCGATGTCAGCCATTTTGCAAGAGAACGCAGTGCTGCCACCTGTTGACTTAGGAAGTTACTACTGCACGGGATTGGAGAAGAAGGTTTGAAGAATTGCGCCAAATTCAAATTGTTCACATAACTAACTTATTTAAGGGGAAAAAATAGGAGGCATTACTTATTGACCCAGCCTCGTAATTTTCCTGTATGTGCAAGGGGAACATGGAAATACAGAAGACTTTAAGCGATAGTACAATGTTTTAAGATTTGATTGTTATGCGATGCCTTTCAAATTCCGCTCTCTTTGCAAGGTCAAGACATAAAAGCCTAAAGTATTGCTATTTGAAAAAGTTCAAGTACTGGCAAATTCAAACAAATAACAAATAATATCGAGACGAAAGCTGCATTAGTGATAATATTTTAGAAGGCAATAAAGTTACGGATTTTGTTGCTTTCTTCCAATATTTTAATGGCCCTATATGCCGCTTTTAACATGCCAGGTCCTATTGGCTCCTTTTTACTTTCTCTACTGGTAAGTAGGGAAGTATTGTATTCCACCCAAAAATTCGATGTCGAGATTTCACCGGAAATATATGTTTTGAGGCCCCCTGAATCCAAAAAAAAGCAGTTTTAGAAAATATGTGTGTTAGTCTGTGTGTCTGTGGACAGCATAACTCAAAAACGAAAATTAGGTTAAAAACCACAGTTGGTATTTAAGTTTATTGTCTTTCAAGGATGAGACACGAAGATTTTGAAGAAAATAGCCCCACCCTAAACTACCCTTTACATGGAAATTTTTTTGAAAATTTTGATTTTCTTGAAAATGGCTTCAACGATTTTGATTAAAATGTCATATGTTTGAGATATTTTTATGACAAATGAAATGTATATCTTGAATTTTCTGGCTATAGCCCCTGTAGTCGTATTTACTCTGGACGACTTTTGCATAACTGGTAAACCATTAGAGATAGACCAAATCATACTATACAAAAAACGTAGATGTTGGTAAAATACACAATTTATGTCCAAATAAATTTTTTTGTAGGGTGAACCATTTCGGAGATATTCTTTGTTATTTTGTGTGAGTTTCGGAAAACTTAGAACTTTCGTGAAAAGGATCATCGTTGTTCATTTTTTTATATGTTACGTGTACAAAGAGAACGGAATCTCAAAGCTTTAAAAGATTTGACTATCGTACAAAGCCTACTGTATTCTAACATTCCCCTTGTACCTACAAGGAAATAAGCAATAAGATAATTTGTACAAATGTTTATCTCAACTAACACGAAGAAGATATAGGAATAAGAGTTTGTAAGAATGGTTAGTACAAGAGTAGAGAAAGTCATGTGAGTGCAGCACATCAGATTTTTATATTTGAAACAATTGCACATCGGCAATAATGTTCACTCGTTTCAGAGTTGGTAGGTATTTCTGTGGGTAATTACACTAAATTAATACTTTCATTCATATTTCCAAACCTCGAGAGAGTGGGGAAAAAGCTCTTACCGTCCACAAGGGAATAGAAGCCCCTTTGGGTTGAAGGTTGGCATGCTAACATCTAAACCACAGACATGTTGATATTGCTTTTCATTGAATGTTTGTACTCATTCCAGATCACTCCATGCAGCTCACGGTAATTTGACATTGTACCTTCGTCGCACGGATTTTGTTGTCTACATACATACATACATGTTGAATATCAGCGTCACTCCGTTGTAAACGAACATAACCATGAATAGCTGCTGCTTTGACCTACATATCCGCAATTCTGCTCTGTGTGTGAGTGGTCAGGGTGGTGGTTTTGAAACGAAAAGGTTCAAATCTCGTCTTTTATATTAGCAACACATTCTGTACTTATGTACTATCTTCCACAAAAGCAAATACCCAACTTCAGTGAGACCTGCTCGAAGGGTCAGTGTTCTTGTATGGGTAGTATGAGAATTAAATTAGTCACATGCTTCCCTTGCTGTTCAGAACACAGCCGTGGACTCACCTCGCAATTTTGAAGACCAATATTTCAGAAATCCTACCACAAATATTGCCAATTTAACTGCAGTGTATCTGGAAAGAAATATATTCTTACTGTGTTTCCATTAAATTGTGGACTAGATGTAAAAACGCCTCCAGTGTTATGTGCTAGACTTACAAACGTGGTTTCGGTTTGTGCAATAGCCAAAGCGGTTACTGCAAATCAGCAGTCTTTTTGGTAATGTAATCAACGAAACTTTTCTGACAAAAGTTCCTCCCTTAGAGCAGTAAATTACATGGTGATGTTTATTTCCATAGCCTTGTAATTTTTCTCTCCGTCTTGCTAACGTTACAGTATGATTGAAACTTTACAATTGAATGTTTATAAGATATTAATTACAATTTCTGAAAATAAAACAGAAAATAGGCCTCCTTTAGCTCTGTCATTCCTCCCAAAAGTAATGTTTTTCTTCAAATATCTATATTCATAGGTTACAGCCATGTTAAAATACATTGGGTCATTCAACAATATACGGACGAGAGGGGAACGAGTGAGCTTGGATACGTCGAGTGGCTGTGTGTATTTGTAACCGTAATAACGGCGGTAAAATACAAAAGAATGATCCGAGACTACAGGGCAACTAGCTGTGTATATGTGATCGAACAGCGATAACACAGCAAGGTCTAGAAGCTTCTGGCTAATCCTGCTGAGTCATTGCACACGTGCGCATGGAAAGAACTCGAAGGCACGTGACGTGCGCTCCAGTATAAATAGGACAGACTAGAGTTGAGTTGTTCAGGGTATGAATGATCATGTACAGTTAGTTTTTAGTTACGTGAGTGAGTCGGCCAGGCTGTCAGCGAGTACATATGTATCGTCGAGTGATTGTATCATAATAGTCGAGAAATAAGAGACAGTGAAAGTGGAGAAACAC
This sequence comes from Tenodera sinensis, assembly GCA_030765045.1. Lineage (NCBI taxonomy): Eukaryota > Metazoa > Arthropoda > Insecta > Mantodea > Mantidae > Tenodera > Tenodera sinensis. The sequence goes on from CM060970.1 coordinate 123,890,570, forward strand.
ATTGAAAGATTGAGAAAGATTATAATCTTTCTCAGCCCTTCAATGTCTTTATGATAATTATCAGAAGAACAATTGTGAATTGTAATAGCAGAAAAGAATATGAACTGTGTTAACAACGACAAGAAAATTGTGCATTTTTTGTCAGATTATAATGAACAATCAAGTAATATAAATGTAATAGGATTTCGCATTTTGCCGTCTTTGTTAAAATACGAGCACTTTACTTCGGTCATGCTCTGTAAACGTTCACAGTACCTGGGCGTCGAGCTCAGTTTGCTCTTTTTTCGTCTCTTTTGTTAAATCGTGCTTTTGGAATACGTTAACTAAATATAAATTTTCATTTTAATCGTTAGAGCCATCTCCGAGATACAAGAGATATAGAAATACATATGGCGGCGCCGTGGCCGAGCGGTTAGCGCGCTCGCCTACCACCTAGGCGGCCCGGGTTCGATCCCAGGGACCCGCATGTGGTATTCGTGGTGGACGAAGCGGCGTCAGGGCGGGTTTTCTCCGGGTGCTCCGGTTTCCCCCGCCATCTCATTCCACCGGTGCTCCATCTTCATTCCATGTATCATCAGTGTCACCGCCTGCGGTGCCGTAGTAGTAAAAGTGGGCGTTAAACACTACAACACAGAGATACATATAAGTGGTTCATTAGCATCATAATTTCAGCCGTAAAACGTCCACTGCTGTACATAGGTCTCCCCCACAGACATCTACCTACTTTGATTTTTTCGACGAGCATTTGTTCCACATTCAACTTCAGTTCTTTGGTGCTGCTGTCGACTCTATCTTTCAGGGGTTAACACATTGGCTAAGGTCCTTTATCTTTCCGCGGAGTTCTTCCATGTCTTCCTTCATCCCGGTCAGTTGCTCCTTAATCTTTTGCAATAGCCCATATTTATATCGGACATTCCCGTTTTCATCCTTTCCATTCCGCAGTTTAAATTTTCCAATTCGGCTTGCATATTTTTTCTTTTTTTCCATCTGTCACGTTCCGGAATGCATTTGACTTCCTGTTTAGTCCATCTTAGCTGACACTTGCTTCATATCGTTGTTTTCGTCACTCTTGACACCAATTGTGTCAATTTTACTTTTTTAACTACTTCTTTATTTTCTATAAAACACCGGAACGATATCCTGCAAAAGTGAACAATAACAAATACTACAGGAAGAAAATCTAGTAGACAGAACCGTGTGAATGTAATACGCATTTCTATTTCAAGCATATATAAAACTCTATGAATTGTTCGTCGTATGTGGAGCAGAGAAAGAAATGTCATTGTGTTTAGTAAAATAAAACTGAGTAGAGAAAATCGTGTAAATGTAATACACTGCATTTGTGTTCCAAACGTATAGCAAATTGCATGTTGCAGTACAAGTAGAAAGAAGTGTGAACGTGTCTTGTAAAAGAAGAATGAGTAGCGAAAACTGTGAATGTAATACATTGCATTTATATTTCAATCATAGAAAATTCTATGTTGAAGGGCGAGTAGAGGATATTGGAATGTGTTACGCAAAAGAAAAGTGAATAGAGAAAACCATGTGAAAATAACAATGAATGGTAAACGGAATAGCACAAAACATTCTCCTTGAAAAAGTAAGTGTATGTGCCAAATTTTGCGGTGATTGCTCAAGCAGTTTTCGAGATTAACGGTTACATATGTCCAAACACACACACGCGCGCACACACACACACACACACACACACACAATGTTGTATATATACATGTCATGAACTGTTTGTTGAAGAGAGAGTGGAGAAAGAGATGTGAATGTGTCACCTACAAGTGAGTAGAAAAACCAGTGTAAATGTAATAGCACTTCTATTGTAAACACACAGAAATTGTATGACCTATTTTAGAAGAGGGAATTAAAAAAAGTGTTGGGTGTGTCTGTCTGTGTATCTGTCTGTGGACAGCACAACCCAAAAACGAAAAGTAGGTTATAAACCAAAGTTCGTATTAAGTTTTATGTCTTTCGAGGGTGCGACACGAAGATTTTGAAGAAAATAGTCCCACGCTAAACTACCCTTTACATGGAAAAGTTTTCGAAAATTTTGATTTTCCTGAAAATGGCTCTATAATTTTTTATTCAGATGTCATATGTTTGAGATATTTGTATGACAAATAAAATGTATATCTTGAATTTTCTGGCTATAGCCCCTGTAGTCGTATTTACTCTGGACGACTTTTGCATAACTCGTAAACCGTTAAGAGATAGACCAAATTATACTATACAAAAAATGTAGATCTTGCTAAAATACGGAATTTATGTCAGAATAAATGTTCTTGTAGGGTGAACCATTTCGGAGATATTCCTTGTTATGTGTGACTGTCGTGAAATGGAACATCTTTGTCCATTTTTTCATATGTTAACCGTGCAAAGAGAACATAATTTCAAGGCTTTAAAAGATTTGACTATCGCACAAAGCCTACTGTATTCTAATATTCCCCTTGCACCTACAAGGAAATAAGCAATAAGATACTTTGTACAAAAGTTTATCTTAACTAACACGAAGAAGATATAGGAATAAGAGTTTGTAAGAATGGTTAGCACAAGAGTCTTGTGAGTGCAACACATCAGAATACTTTTGCAACCAATCCCTGCTCTAACTACAAGAATTGGCCATTTTCTTTTTATTTGGTGATGTTAGTGTATTCATATGATAGTCGTTCTCAGTATAGTCGTATGGTTTTGAGGTGTACTTTAGCGAGGAGTACGTTCTGTCCCTTAAACCACTGTTCCTCTGAATTTTGCGCATTCCTCTCTGTAAGAACGTCAAGCAATTCGTTTTAGTAAGAGCAAAACTGGACTAAAGTGCACTTGCTGTTTAATGGGTGGCCTATCTTCCAAAACATAAGGGGCGACTGACTCACCTGGTACAGATGCACCTATGCGTTTGTTCCAAATCGTTAGATCGTTTCCGACATACACGGTACATACATATACACGAAGAATTGCTCATTGAAAGATATCTTCGTACTAGAACGTCTGGACAAGCAAGCCACAACCAACGAAAATAATTATTTTAGATATTTTTATTATAATCAAGTTAATTGCGTTCCCTTGTGGTTAATTATATAGTAGTGCGACACCAATAGTAAAACACAAACTATCGAAAGCAAATAAATTAAATTAAGAGTTGGTTACTCTGTGATGGCCTTAAGGTTCCATTATCTTTTCATCGCCAGGAAGAAAAGAACAAATAACGCTTTCCCATTTGAGAAAATATTATTGGAATGTTCAAACCATTAACAATGAATATTTCGAAAATAGCTTAAAAATATATACTTGGATATACAGAATGGAAATGAAATGATCTGCCAAACTTTAACAGTGAATTTCTCATGTTGTGAATAACAAGAAAGTCTAGTACCAAATTCTTCAAAAGTTTATAGTTTTTTAGAAAAAAAATATTTTTATAAAAGCAAATTTATCATCACCTGACTGAATTATTATTTATTTAGGGTTCTTGATTTATGACTATATTCATAGAAAATTGAATAAATATTTTTTCCTTGGCGTATTTGGCGTATAGATTTAACGGTTTTTGTGTAAATTAAATTTAAAAAAAAAAACCACAATTTATTCCAACAAAAGGGCAATAAATTGTGGGTTCTTTTAAATTTAATTTACACAAAAACAGTTGTATATAGTTGAAAGAAAAAGTTGGTTATTCAATTTTCTATGCATATAGTCATCAATCAAGAACTTTCAGTCAATAATAATTCAGCCAGGTGATGATAAATATTTTTGATAAAAATATTTTTTCTAGAAAACTATACACTTTTCAACATTTTGGTATTAGACTTTCTTGTTATTCACAACATGAGAAATTTGCTGTTAAAGTCTGGTGGATCATTTGACTTCCATCCTGTATACTGTGTGACTTAATGAGATCCAATTTTTTTGTGTCTGTATCTTTTACGGTTTACTACTTAGGCAAAAGTCATTTAGAATAAAGACGCCTTGAGAGAAAATTCAAGGTATACTTTTTTTGTAATGAAAACTCTTACACGTATGGCATTTCAATTAGAATGTTAGAGGCATGTTTGAAAAGCATAATTTTCGAAAAATTGGGGGCATTTCGTGTCGCATCGTTAGAGGCTGCTAAACTTGTATACTAAATATGATAATTAACCGACTTTCCGCTTTTGAGTTATGTTGTCCACAGACAGACAGACAGACAGACAGACACACAGACCCACCCATGTACAGACGTTTTTTCTAAAAATGCCTTCTTTCTCGATTCAGGGAAACATGTATTGTCGGCGAAATGTCGGTATGCAAGATTTGAGTGGAATACAATATACTTGAATAAAAATCTTTCTCTACTTTCTCGCAAACTCATATCTCCTTCCACCACCACAAAAAAAAAAAAAGAGGAAAGGAAAGGAAATAACGAGAGTAAGATTTTGTCTGTCTCTTACTATACCCAGAAAATTCAGAATATACATTTAATTTACCATAAAGATATCTTAAACACATGGCTTTTTAATCAAATGCTCCAGTCTTTTTTGAGAAAATCAAAATTTTCGAAAAATGTTCGATGCAAAGGATAGCTAATTCAAAATCTTAGTGTCCCATCCTTGAAAGATATTAAACCTAAATACCAACTTTGATTTTAAACTGATTTTTCGTTTTTGAGTTATTCTGTTCACAGTCAGGCACACACACACACACACGGACTTTTTCTAAAAATCTGATGTGTTGCACTCACATGACTTTCTCTACTCTTGTACTAACCATTCTTACAAACTCTTATTCCTATATCTTCTTCGTGTTAGTTGAGATAAACATTTGTACAAATTATCTTATTGCTTATTTCCTTGTATGTACAAGGGGAATATTAGAATACACTTGGCTTTGTGCGATAGTCAAATGTTTTAAAGCTTTGAGATTCTGTTGTCTTTGCACACTTAACATATAAAAAATGAACAACGATGATCCATTTCACGAAAGTTCTAAGTTTTCCGAAACTCGCACACATAACAAGGTATATCTCCGAAATGGTTCACCCTACAAGAAAATTTATTCGAACATAAATTGTGTATTTTAGCAAGATCTACATTTTTTGTATATTATGATTTGGTCTATCTCTAACGGTTTACCAGTTATGCAAAAGTCGTCCAGAGTAAATACGACTACAGGGGCTATAGCCAGAAAATTCAAGCAATACATTTTATTTGTCATAAAAATACCTCAAACATATGACATTTTAATCAAAATCGTTAGAGCCATTTTCAAGAAAATCAAAATATTCGAAAAATGTTCCATGTAAAGGGTAGTTTAGGGTGGGGCTATTTTCTTCAAAATCTTTGTGTCGCATCCTTGAAAGACGTTAAGCTTAAATACCAACTTTGGTTTTTAACTGACTTTTCGTTTTTGAGTTATGCTGTCCACAGACACACACAGGGACCTTTTCCTAAAATTGTTTTTTTTGCAGGGGGCCTCAAAACATATTTCCGGTGAAATCTCGACATCTAAATTTTAGGTCGAGTACTATACTTCCCCTACTCACTATACATAGTAGAGAAGGTAGTAAGAAAGAGAGTAATCGCTTCGATATTAGGGTTTTGGATACCTGAGAGAGCGAGGGGGGGGGGGGATGCTTGAGCTGCTGGTCTCATGTCCACGCCCCACTTCAATTTTATTGACCATGGTTATCCTAACAGGGAAGAGTAAAGTGAACCAACCCCTAGTTGCAATGGAGCCTCATATAGATAGGAGTTTTCTATTGTAGGTACGAGTAAGTGCAGCGCATGATCAAGTGCAGTTAGTTGGCTATGCAGCAGTCTGTGTGGAGTTGTGCAAGCCAGCACTCATACATAAAGACAACACTGCAACTAACTAGCGACACGCGCACTACTTCAGATCTATATTTGCTCGACCTTGTCCTTCACAACTTACTGCTCCACGTGTCGAACAGCTAGGCGGGGAGCGGTGCGGTGATCATAGCTGCAGCTTGTCCAACTCGTGCATTTCCCACCTTGCGGTGCATTTCCGCTACGCTAGGGAAAAAACCATCCACAGCTTTCCGGGTTACTAGCGACAAAAGCTAACGTTCGCTCGTCCTTTCCCAATTTTCATTCAATCTAACGCATTTGCTCTTTTAGTTTAGCTTTGGCTTGTCCGAAAATCAGAATAACCCCGAAAAAGGTTCCACAACTCTGTTAAAATTATAATAATACTGAAAACATAACTCACGGTGAATTTTATACAGCTGAGATAAAACACATATACGTAATAGGAAAATATTGATTATTATTAATTTACGAACAGTGGCGGCTGGTACTCTCGAAAGGGGTTTAAGCTAAAAAATCTTATGTGTTGCACTCACATGACTTTCTCTACTCTTGTACTCACCATTCTTACAAACTCTTATTCCTATATCTTCCTGTTAATTGAGATAAACATTTGTACAAATTATATTATTGCTTATGTCCTTATAGGTGCAAGGGAGATATTAGAATACAGAAGGCTTTGTGCGATAGTCAAATCTTTTAAAGCTTTGAGATTCCGTTCTCTGCACATTTAACATAAAAAAATGAACAACGATGATCCATTTCACGAAAGTTCCAAGTTTCCCAAAACTCACATAACAAGGAATATCTCTGAAATGGTTCACCCTACAATAAAATTTATTGAGACATAAATTGTGTATTTTAGCAAGATCTACATTTCTTGTACAGCTGACATCAATAAACTTGAACAAATACAAAATCAGGCTCTTCGCCTAATCACTGGAGCAGTTAAATCCACACCTATTGATGCCATGCTTGCCTTAACACGGACCCCATCAATAACAACAAAAATAGAAGAACAAGCATTGCTCCAACACGAGAAAATATTACGACTGCCAAACTCTAAATGGACAGAAGAGAACCTCCCCCCTTCAATCCTTAAAACTCATGGTAGTTTCCTAGAAAAGGTAACACAGATTAAATCCAAATTGAACATTCCTAACACCAGAGAAAATCTACTTATAAGAGAAAATCCATTGGAGTTCTTGCAACCTACCTTCAATTTGGAATTAATAGAGAAAATAAGTAAATCAGACACACCAAAAGAAATACAAAACTTCAATACTAGGTATCCCACAGAAGAATGGCTGCACATATATACTGATGGATCCTCCAAGGAAAACCTTACTGGAGCTGGAGTTACGTGTTCACATTTTTCCTTTTATCATTCTGTTGGCAGAGACACAACAAATTATGATGGAGAAATAGAGGCTATATACATTGCTCTCCGACAATTATTAAATCTTCCCTTAAATAAATTTAACAAGGCAGTAATCCTTTCGGATTCTAAAGTTGCAATTCAGGGAATATGTTCAAATACTACAAAGAAGTCAACAAAAATTAGAGAATGCTACAAAATGTTAACACAACTCCAAAAAGTAAATAAGACTGTTCATCTCCAATGGATTCCAGCACACTGTGGAGTCATGGGGAACGAAGCTGCAGACTCACTTGCAAACAAAGGCACAACAATAAAACAAAAGTCTAAATTCAATTTCTAACATTCCTTAATAAAACGCTTGATCATTAAAATATTTTCTCATTCATACCTACAAGAAATGGAAACAAATGCCAAAGATAAGAAATGGATTATACTACTTTCCAATCCAGATATAATCCCCCAGAGACCAAGGAAGACAGCGGTTGCAGCCTTCCGACTACTGACAAATCATGACTGCTTGGCAAGTCATCTCTACAGAATAGGTATCTCAGCTTCACCAATATGTGTCCTGTGTAACGATCCAGCAGAAATGAGCGAAGACCACTTGAAGACCTGTGAAGCATTAAGATCAGAAGAAACTACAGTTCAAAAGTATTGGAAAGCACGAATGCTAATGGCTTCATTGCCAGATGCAAGGCACTAGAAAACAACAACAACAACAACATTTCTTGTACACCAAGATTTTTTCTATCTCTAACGGTTTACCAGTTATGCAATCTTCGTCCAGAGTAAATACGACTACAGGGGCTATAACCAGAAAATTCAAGATATGCATTTATTTCATTTGTCATACAAATATCTCAAACATATGGCATTTTAATCAAAATCGTTAGAGCCATTTTCAAGAAAATCAAAATTTTCGAAAAATTTTCCATGTAAAGGGTAGTTTAGGGTAAATCTATTTTCTTCAAAATCTTCGTGTCGCATCCTTGAATGACAATAAACTTAAATACCAACTTTGGTTTTTAACCGACTTTTCGTTTTTTAGTTATACTGTCCACAGACTGACAGACACACACACGGACCTTTTTCCAAAAATACTTTTTTTTTTTTTTTTTTTTTTTTTTGATTCAGGGGGCTTCAAAACATATATTTCCGGTGAAATCTCCATATCGAATTTTTGGGTGGAATACAATACTTCCCCTACTTACCAGTAGATAAAGTAAAAAAGAGGAATTGTTAGAAAAATATGTGAGTGTGAGTGAGTGTGAGTGTCAGTGTGAGTGAGTGTCAGTGTGAGGCTGTGAATAGTTTGTGTAAGAGTAGAGGAGGTCATGTGAGTGCAATACATGAGATGTTCAAGTATAGTTCGTACAAGAGTGAGCAAAGAAGGTCAAGTGAGGGCATAATTGAGAGTTTTTGTTCCTTTGAGTGCTATTATTCCTAACAAGGCTAAGGCCAAGGTCTAGGACAAGGTCGCCGTATTGTCACATTAGTCCATGAACAGAGCTTCTCTTTTCCATACAATAGAGAAGCATAAAATGCGTTTATGTTACTATTTCCTCATTTCTAACATCTTTGCTAAACCTAAAAGCAAACTACAATGTCTTCCTGCTTCTGTTCCCATCGTTTACGCTTTTAGAAGTAGAGAAATTGTTTTCATTACGTTTACCTTATTTATTCACTTCTAACGCTACTACACACACACACACACACACACACACACACACACACACACACACACACACACACACACACACACAACACACACACCACACATACACACACATACACACACACCACACACACACATACACATACACACACCACACACCACACACACCACACATACACACATACACACACACAACACACACACCACACATACACACACCACACACATACACACACACCACACACACACATACACACACACCACACACCACACACACCACACACATACACATACACACACACAACACACACACCACACATACACACACACATACACACACACCACACACACACATACACATACACACACCACACACCACACATACACACACATACACACACACACAACACACACACCACACATACACACACCACACACACACATACACACACACCACACACACACATACACACACCACACACCACACACACCACACACATACACATACACACACCACACACACCACACACACCACACACATACACACATACACACACACCACACACACACATACACATACACACACAACACACACACACCACACATACACACACACATACACACACCACACACACACATACACATACACACACCACACACCACACACACCACACACATACACATACACACACATACACATACACACACCACACATACACACACACCACACACACACATACACATACACACACCACACACACACACATACACATACACACACCACACACCACACACACCACACACATACACACATATTCGGACACGCACACAGACGTCGTTTTTGTCAGATTTGTCGAATTGCCATGGTGTTACAATGTGAACAATTTTAGATACCCATTACATCTCACCTTTAATGCATTTTAAAGATACCATCTAGCACTTATTTCCGAGGAAAAGTTGGCAACACTGGCACTACGGTGCCAGCGTCCAAGAGAGGCATGAGGTTTGGCCAAAAAACTGCGAAAGGCTTTCCCAAAAAATAATCGTCTCATTCAGGATTGTAACCTCCTTATCTTTCTATTAATTCTTAATATTCAATAAATGTTTTAAATTGTGTTGCAACAAATAAACCGCTATACAGTTTAAAGCATTGTATTCATTTGCGACCCATCAGTACATATCTGCCCACTATCAGAGTTTTTGGCATCAAAAAGGCATTAAAAATGTGAAATGGTGCACTCACATGACTTTCTCTACTTTTGTACTAACCATTCTTCCAAGCTCTTATTTCTATATCTTCTTCGTGTTAGTTGAGACAAACATATGTGCAAATTATCTTATTGCTTATTTCCTTGTAGGTGCAAGGGGAATATTAGAATACAGTAGACTTTGAGCGATAGTCAAATCTCTTAAAGCTTTGAGATTCTGTTCGCTTTACACACTTAACATATTAAAAAAAAGAACAACGATGTTCCATTTCACGAAACTTTTAAGTTTTCCGAAGCTCACGCACATAGCAAGGAATATCTCCGAAATGGTTCATCCTACAAGAAAATTTATTCAGACATAAATTGTGTATTTTAGCAAGATCTACATTTTTTGTTTAGTATAATTTGGTCTATCTCTAACGGTTTACCAGTTACGCAAAATTCCTCCAGAGTAAATACGACTACAGGGGCTATAGCCAGAAAATTCAAGATATACATTTCATTTGTCATCAAGATATCTCACACATATGGCATTTTAATCAAAATCGTTAGAGCAGTTTTCAAGGAATTCAAAATTTTCGATAAATGTTCCATGTAAAGGGTAGTTTAGGGTAGGGCTATTTTCTTCAAAATCTTCGTGTCGCATCCTTAAATGACATTAAACTTAAATACCAACTTTGGTTTTTAACCGACTTTTCGTTTTTGAGTTATGCTGTCCACAGACTGACACACAGACACACACACGGACCTTTTTCTAAAAATGCTTTTTTTGGATTCAGAGGTCCTCAAAACATATTTCCGTTCAAATCTCGACATCGAATTTTTGGGTGGAATACAATATTTCCCCTACTTGCCAGTAGAGAAGGTAAAAATATTGAAGTGCGATTCATCCATTCACTATGTAAAATAAACCAACCAAAATGAAAAGAAGAAAAATAGTTTGACATTATTTCGTACATGGCATATGCTGACCTTGTTTGTTTTTAGATTGGTAATGAAATGTGTGCTTCAACTATCAAAATGTCGTCATTATACTTTCCATATTGCACATGTATAATTCCAGCCGGTTATTTGACAGCGTGCTTGCTGAATTCCCCCAAAGCTCCATTGAGTTGTCCATTATTGTTCATGATTACAAGAATGACAGAAACAGTAATTTATTTTGTCTTATTTTTCTGCTATTAACGGCACATTATTATTATTATTATTATTATTATTATTATTATTATTATTATTATTATTATTATTATTATTATTATTATTATTATTATTATTATTATTATTATTATTATTATTATTATTATTATTATTATTATTATTATTATTATTATTATTATTATTATTATTATTATTATTATTATTATTATTATTATTATTATTATTATTATTATTATTATTATTATTATTATTATTATTATTATTATTATTATTATTATTATTATTATTATAACGACAACAAGACTGACGTTACATAAGCACACACGTAGAGAAGTACTCCTTGAAATTGTCAAGTACATTTTATATAATCGGATCGCTTATGTTTATCTTATTCTTTTTATTTAGTTACAAGGATATAAAAATCAGGAAAACTGCAAGCTTTTCATCCCTCTTTCCTGAGGGCAGTGTTTTAAACCTTATTTCAGTACCTGCTTCAGAAGAAATGTTTGATACAAATTTAGTCGCTGCTAAATTGGATTGCAGATGTTTGGTTATTTACACCAATCATAGTAGAATTTATTAATAAGACACACGCCTTTCTTTAACAGGAGTAAACCGTTCATTGTTCTCTTTTGCTTCTAATTATAAATAAAAATGATCAAGGATGTTTGGGGTATGGTGTAACCCTGTGGTGTCCAATGCTAGAGGGGAGGGCGGATTTACCTCCACCTCCTGTTCGCTGAGCTACATTTTTGGGACTTGAAAACGAAGCTCTCTAATTCTTAGTTAGCTGAGTGAGTAAAGGGAAATTCCTTTATCAGCGATGTCCAACCTTGTCTCTTTGAAGATGTTTACGTAATTAGCTGCTGCTTCCTTCAGTCGGAAGGTGCCTGTGATGTGTAAAATCATAACCAGACAGTCAGTATCCAGTGACGGTCATAGATAATTCAATGGCAGTTTCTGAGTCATGCCTTGAATTATCTGGAAATGTCCTCGGGAAAACTTCTTCTTTCTGGATAACGTTTGCATAAATGCTAAACAGTAAGAGACAAACAAAAGCTGACTAAATAAAAAATGTGTATCTTGTTAAAACACAATTTATGTAAAACATTTATTCTTTCTTTTGAGTGAACCATTCCCAATATTCTTTATTATTAATTGTTTGAATTTGCCAATACTTATACTGTTCTCAAATAGGAATATGCTATTAGGTTCTTTTCTAATCTCTTGGCATAGCAACCAGCTCTTAAAACATTTCCCTTTCGCTTAAAGCCTACTGTAAGGCCATATTCCCCTTGCACCTACATGACAATTAGCATAAAATAATTTCTGAAAATGTAATAGACAGAGACTAAGCATTTGCAAGAATATACATATATTTACGAACAGTTTCTTCAAATTGAACTATATTAAAAGTCCTATCGCAATATGTTACGCGACGATTACTTTAAAATGTAAACAATACCAAAGAAGTCGCTAATAAACACATGTTTGTGGCATAAGATTTGAAAGTGCTTTCGTATAACCAACCGCCACTGCAACACAATGCACGTCTGTGTGAGTCCTGATAAAGTGGAAGGAGGTATATGCAACCTCCGCTCTATCGCACATTTTGGACATCGCTGGTCTTGATGCACAAAACGAAGGAGACGAGGTGACGTCATTAGCTCACAAGAGAATACTGTTATCTAAAACATGTGAATGGAGAGACTACAGGGAAATAAGTTTTATTTTCTGTATAAAGTAGATTCCTACCGTTGAATCTATATTTCGGTTTATAAATTTGCTTTCGTCGTGCGTTTTACTTTTGTTTTCTCTTTCGATCACCCTCACTATAAAAATTTATGAGACAGAACATTTATTTGTGTGTTTACTGCTTTATGCCTTAGCTTATTTCAGCTGTGGAACTCAAGAGTATTTTAATGACAGTGAAGCGAAATCATTCGTATCAATCTATTTCATTCAAGTTAACGTACAAAATGTTTTGAATACAGAATGCACAGCTAGAGTGTTCGTACGTCATCTGGAGGACAGGGAAACAGGATAGATATCTTTTCATTTGTTTGGATTTGTGACAGAGTAAGCAAATTCTTACATTTGTAAAGGAATTATGCACACAGTTAGGTTATGTTATTCTGTGAAGATATTTAATATATGTTTTAGCAGACTTCGGGTAACCTACAAGTAAGCAAGTTAACTAACATTGTCTATCTTGATTGTGAAAACCGCTACAAAATGGAAGCGGCGCTGCATCTGGCATTCTCTTGTAAATACCAGCTGGGCTGTTTGGACAGGGATAGCGAAGTTTCATATAATTCACTAAGTAAACTCACCTAGTGACAGACAGACGCCTTGCACTGTGACGTCATACTCGCGGCCGAAATTGCTCACTTCCCGGCGATATCTGTGTACTGAGCACGGGATGAAGAGAGGCGTGTACTTTTAACCAAGCAGTGGCGGCACGATACCTGTTCCTGAATCGAGTACATATTATTCTTCCGAGATACTATAATGACTACGCTGACTGCAGATTTCAAACCATCGCTGTGAGACGGTTTTATTAAATGTGATATATTCCTTTGACGCAAATGTTTCAAATGTTACATTCTGTTGTGCAAAATGATGTTGTTGATCTAGGTAATGCTAGCTAGGCAATATAAATTACGTACCTTCCCATTTGGTACACCTTTCCTCAATTCTGGGCATTCCAGAATTTAAAATCCTGTCAGCATCGCAGATCTTACATGCGTTGTCATTCATAAAACCAAAACTATGCAGATGTCCCGCCAAACAGTCGAAGTGAGTAACTCCTTCTTTCCTTGGGAATTTATTTATTTTTTGTTCTTGGGCTGGGTTCGATTCCAGCCAGGATTATTCCTAATCCTTCCCTGAGTCTGGAAGTATAATGGCGGCGCCGTCACTGAGTGGTTAGACCGCTCGCCTACCAGCTAGGCGGGACTTAAATGTGGTATTCGTGGTGGACGAAGCGGCGTCTGGGCGGGTTTTCTCCGGGTTCTCCGGCTACCCCCTTCATTCATTCCACCAATTGCTCCATTATCATCCTTTCAATCATGCAATGCACCAGCATTTCATATTATCCTCTTCCTCACTATCATACCTGGTGCTTGGCTGACCACCCGCATCCAGGTCTTCGCTCTGCCTGATCCAGTGGTCCCTCTGCTGAGGGAATAACAATACATTTGTTACTGTAGTACACAACGTTCTCTCTAAAATCAGAGCGTTACCTCTAAAACTTCCTAGTACAAAATTGAAAGTCTGCAATTTGTAACTGGAGCTATATTATCTATGTTGTTTCTTAGGTTACGTTATTACTTTCTCTATTACGTACAGTAAGTAGTCCACCCAAACATTCGATGTTGAGATTTCATCGGAAATATGTTTTGAGGCCCCTTGAATCCAAAATAAAAAAAAAGCATTTTTAGAAAAAGATCCGCGCGCGCGCGCGCGTGTGTGTGTATGTGTGTCAGTCTATATGTCAGCCTGTGGGCAGCATAACTCAAAAACGAAAAGTCCCTGAAAAACCAAAGTTGATATGTAAGTTTAACATCTTTTAAGGATGCAACACCAAGATTTTGAAAAAAATACCTCCACCCTAAACTACCCTTTACATGGCATCTTTTTCGAAAATTTTGATTAAAATGTCATGTTTAAGATATTTTATCGCAAATGAAATGTGTATTTTGAATGTTCTGGGTATAGTCCATGTACTCCTGTGAACTATTGATGACTTTTACATATCTGTTAAACCGTAAGAGATACACCAAATCTTACTCGTTAGAAGATACAGTTCATTTCCAAATGACTTTTTGTGTGTGGAGTGAACCATTTTGGAGGTATTTCATGTCATTTGCGTGAACTTTACAATATTTATGCCTTCCACAAATGGAAGATCGTTATTCACTTGTTTTGCACCTTAGCCATGCCAAAAGAATGGAATTTCAAAGCTTTAAAAAATGTACAATCACTCAAAGCCTACTGTATTCCCATATTCCCCTTGTACCTACAAGAAAATAAGTAATAAGATTCTGAAAATGTTTATCTCAACTAAGACAAAGATCTAGGTATAATATTTTGTATGAATAGTTAGTACAAGAGTAGAGAAAGTCATGTGAGTGCAACACATTCGAATTTTTTCCCTATATTTTGCGGGCTCAGATTTGGTTCTTTCGGGACATTTTCCACTTCACTGTGGAAACTATATTTTTAGTTCGATTTCCTGTCATTTCATTTCCTTATATGTCAGGATCGAAGATTCAGGCGAGTTTACTTTGAGAAACTCTGCTCTGGCATTCGGTATGTGACGGGCGTTCACAGATATTTCTCCTTGGTGGAGAAATAACCCTTTAAGGGTTCCCTTCGACGTCGGGATGTAATACAGGTTGATCTAAGAGGGTTATAGGTAAGATACGTGTAATTTCTACCTTAAAAATTAAAAAAAAAAAAAAGATCTGATGTGTTGCACTCACATGACTTTCTCTACTCTTGTACTAGACATTCTTACAAACTCTTATTCCTATATCTCCATGTTAGTTGAGACAAACATTTGTACAAATTATCTTATTGCTTATTTCCTTGTAGGTACAAAGGGAATGTTAGAATATAGTAGGCTTTGTGCGATAGTCAAATGTTTGAGATTATTTCACGAAAGTTCTGTTTTCCGAAACTCACACTATTAACAAGGAATATCTCCGAAATAGTTCACCCTACAAGAAAATTTATTTAGACATAAATTGTGTATTTTAGCAAGGTCTACATTTTTTGTAGAGTATGATTTTGTCTATCTCTAACGGTTTACCAGTTATGCAAAAGTCGTCCAGAGTAAATACGACTACAGGGGCTATAGCCAGAAAATTCAAGACATACATTTCGTAAAAATATCTCAAACATATGACATTTTAATCAAAATCGTTAGAGCCATTTTCAAGAAAATCAAAATTTTCGAAAAATTTTCCATGAAAAGGGTAGTTTAGGGTGCGGCTATTTTCTTCAAAATCTTTGTGTCGCATCCTTGAAAGACATTAAACTTAAATACCAACTTTGGTTTTTAACCGCCTTTTCGTTTTTGAGTTATGATGTCCAGAGACACCGACACACACACACACACACAGACACAGACAGGGACCTTTTTCTAAAAATGCTTCTTTTTGGATTCAGGGGGCCTCAAAACATATATTTCCGGTGAAATCTCGACATCCAATTTTTGGGTGAAATACAATACTTCCCTTACCTACCAGTAGAGAAAGTAAAAATAGAATGACTAATGAAAGGCCGAGTTCCAAGAAAATACGGAACAATAAGTGTTGAGGTGTTGTTTTTACATTATTGTGCGTTGACAGAGTTTACATTTGTATTCCTTGTCAGTGTATGTGGTTAATTCAGCAATGGATCCTTAAGAAGTATAACAAGAAAGAATGCGGAAACTTCTGCAAGAGGTATTAAATGAGTGAAGACATAAAAGTTAAATCTCACTGTGCCCGAGTAAATTCATAAAAAGGTATTACCTATCATTTGACAGAATAAATATTTAGTGGTATGTGGAATTGTTTAAATCAGTAGTACAAATAATTTTGTCAGAGCAAATTGGAAATATTGTATGTATTTCAAAACAAATTAATTTGATACTTTATTAATGTAAAATACAGTCATAAAAGGCATTCTAAAGAGTCATTTATTCAGTAAACATATTTATTTTAATGATATGCTGCATAAATATGAAATTACAGCCGCTTTTGTTTGGGATGTCAAGAACATTCCACACAATGTTATGAAAACACGCGCGACTACACAAAGGTTAACGTCCGCAACTAAATCCAATCTTTATAAAGTATTCTTAACTCATAATTTATTCTTACTTGTTTTGTACAACTGCCCATACATTATACGCAAGATCTTCCTTCCCCAAGTGTTCAATCTCAGACCATTTCCATTTTCACTTCCATAACTTGCTACTGGTTTCACCTTTAAAATTGTCAACTCCTTCAAATTCCAATCCATCAATCTCAAGTTTTCTTGGTGCCCTTCCCTTTCCAGTAATCCTCATATATTTTGTTTTTGTTTCATTTATCTTTAACCCTGCTTGTGTTGCGGTTTCTTTCAGTTATATTTCACTTCTTCAATCGTTTATAATCATAACTAGACCTCGGACTTTTAGTTACTAAAAATCTTAAATTAGGTGCCTAAAATAGATTCTATCACAAATCAAAATAGGTTCTAAAATTGCAAAAATAGGTGAACAACAATGACATTTTTTGTTTTCCCATTACAAATTAGCCCAAACATTTGACTGTCTTTTTTGTGTCCATAATTAGAGTCGCAGTAAACAGTTAAAGGACACTGGGAGTGACATTTTGGTCAAAATTGTCAAAAAGTCGAAAATTGTTTTTTTACCTTAAAATGTTCCTGGAACACCGGTGCATTTGGATCAGCTAACATTTTTCATATCCCCCTCTCCATGTGGCCATTAGGGCCCTTTCAAGTATCGCTCTTCCCTTAACGTACACAGGATGCTCCTATATAAAAGCCTGTTTTTCTCAAAACTACATTTCTGCATATTCCAAAAGAAGGTCGCGCCTGAGTTTTGCTTCAGATTCAATGAAAATTTCCAAAATTATTCATAAATACCAGCTCAACTAAACTATGATTCAATATTGATGTTATCATTAACATTAATTCCAAAAACATTGTTTTTGTATGAAAAAAATCAATAATTTTTAAGATTAAATTTTCTTTGTTATTAAAAAATATGTGCAGCATAATCAGCAAACGTATTTGAAATATCTCTTCATACAATTGTTACCCATGTTTTAGAGTATCAGTTGTGTCAATATAAATGAATTTTGAAAAGTCAATAGACGCGAGCTCTATTTTGAAAATGTGGCTATTAAATTCATAAAATAATTTATATATCATAAACGAATTATCCATTTTTAATGAAATTTGGTGTACGTCCTATTCTTATATAAATACAAACACAGTAAAAATTTCAAAAAAAAAATCTATCAAGAGCTGTGGAACTTTCAAATTTCACTCCCAGTGTCCCTTCACATCTTTTCTAAGTTTTCCATTGAGAAAGTGCATCGCTTGCCAGATAACACCATCTTATAAGAGGAAAATGAGCGTTCCACATCAACTGCACAGGAGCATATTTAAATGTTGGTATTGGACGTAAGCGAGCAGCACATTCATGTTCGCGGGTGTCAAGATGGCAGCCCTGTGTCCTGGGTTTGTTTGAAGCACTGATTGGAGTTCTTCAGAAACTTTTTCATCAACATATCTAGGCAACCAAATTGATTTTTTTCTGTCACCTGTTCTATCAGTGCATTTAGACAGGGTTTGCCTGAAGACTCTAGAACATTAATAGTGAGGACTAGAAATATATAATGTGATATTATGATGAATGCAATATCTTGGACAATTTTTGGGTCCTACAGAAGCTCTTTAGCTGCTCACTGCATCCTCCCCCAGTTTTAAAACAATGTTCCTACTGTCTTCCATATTATGCATTGTTCACTGTGATTGTTGTCAAGGCAAGGGCTTACACAGCGTTTCCGTATTACTAGGTGAAGAAACTGAAAAAATGTAAAATTAGGTAAAAATAGGTTCTAACGTGAAATTAAGTATCTCAGGTTGTATAGGACCACAATTGCCATAATTAATATATGCACAACTTTTATATTCTATATATCATGAGGGACAAAATAGCCTTTTACCTAAAATCCGAGGTCTAATCATAACCATATTTTGCAATTGTGTCCTATGTGGACTGAGGCAGACGAAATATGCTCCATTTCGAAAGAATGAGTAGCCAAGCTGAAGTAGCTGTTGAAGGATTTCGGTAACTACTTTACACGTGCCAGTTCTGTTACTCTGTTTTGAATTTGGAAGTCAACCTCATAGCAGGGTTGCTTTATAACCGTATACCTACCACTAAATCCTCGACCTCGCTTCTTCTTTTTGCTTACGCGATGTAATTTGCTTCAGACACGTTTACGAAAACTGGGATTTCAGTATATAGGTTAATAGTTTTCCTGACAGATTTTAACCACGTTATTTCCATTACCACTTTGCTCTATTTAGTTTCCTAATATAGAGATTTCAAGATGTAGAGCTATAGACTCTTTGCTGGTCTGCATGTTATAGCACCATTACACCTCTTGTCTCCTATGGTGGCGTAGTTGTTGGAGTACTGTCTTGGTGTACCCATGAATCTGAATTCCATTTATTTACATGCAATAGAACTCCTGAAATGTAATACTGTTGGATTCCGGCGATACTGTTATTGTTCTTTCCTCTTTTTTTTTTTTTTTCTTTTCTCCCAATCTACCGTTCTTGAACCTGGGAGGATATATCGGACGATAAATGAATGAAATGCACGAAATGATGCTCAAATGAGCCCGAGGTCCATAGAGCTTAAAGTTACCTGACATTTATCTTCATGTTTATCTTGGTTCCAGGCCCAAATGACCTAGCTGTCGACGGGCCCTTAAACCCCACTCACTCACTCACTCACTCACTCTTGGTTCCATCTCATTGTTTCCTGAAAATCGAAATAGACTGATTTCCATGATTATTTAAGACAATGGATAACCGTTGTCTTGCCATTTGAAAACAGATACGTCTAGCCTATGATCAAAATAATCCCTTTCTAATGGTTTGTCTTGATTAATTTCTGACATATCTTCTACTCTTCCTCATAATAGTTACACCATTCCATACATTTTTACTTTCTCTACTGGTAAGTGGGCCCTAATGACCAAGTTGTCGACGGGCCCTTAAACCCAACACACTCACTCACTCACTCACTCTACTGGTAAGTAGGGGAAGTATTGTATTCCACCCTAAAATTCGATGTCGAGATTTCAACGGAAATATGTTTTGAGACGCCCGTGAATCAAAAAAAAAAAAAAAAAAAAAAAAAAAAGCATTTTTAGAAGAAGGTCTCTGTGTGTGTCAGTCTGTGGACAGCATAGCTCAAAAACGAAAAGTCGGTTAAAAACCAAAGTTGGTATTTAAGTTTAATGTCCTTCAAGGATGCGACACGAAGATTTTGAAGAAAATAGCCCCACCATAAACTACCCTTTACATGGAAGATTTTTCGAAAATTTTGGATTTCTTGAAAATGGCTCTAACGATTTTGATTGAAATGTCATATGTTTGAGATATTTTGATGACAAATGAAATGTATATCTTGAATTTTCTGGCTATAGCCCCTGTAGTCTTATTTGCTCTGGACGACTTTTGCATAACTGGTAAACCGTTAGAGATAGACCAAACCTTACTCTACAAAAAAATGCAGATCTTGCTAAAATACACTATGTCTCAATAAATTTTTTTTTAGGGTGAACCATTTCAGAGATATTCCTTGCTATGTGTGTGAGTTTCTGAAAACTTAAAACTTTTGTGAAATGGAACATCGTTGTTCATTTTTTAATATGTTAAGTGCGCAAAGGGAACAGAATCTCAAAGCTTTAAAACATTTGACTATAGCTCAAAGCCTATTGTATTCTAACATTCCCCTTGTACCTACAAGGAAATAAGCAATAAGATAATTTGTACAAATGTTTATCTTAACTAACACGAAGAAGATATAGAAATAAGAGTTTGTAAGAATGGTTAGTACAAGAGTAGAGAAAGTCATGTGAGAGCAACACATCAGATTTTTAACCATGGTGTTTCTTTTATTCGCTTATTTCTAATGTTATCATGCACGAGGATTTGAAATTCCTGTGCTCCATGAGTTTTGCATTTTTATCGTAGATTATAAACTCGGTTGAATGCTCCAAATCTTGCCATCGTGCAATATAATGCTTTATAGTTTAATTATCCAATTTAAATGTTGTATTTATTTCCCTTCGTTTGTTAACATTTGTTTGGATTTAATTCGTGCAGCACTTAAATGTAACTCATTCGGCGCAAGCAGTCACTTCGTCTTCAGTTGATCACTGGCATAGTCAACACTGCCAGATCGATCACCAGTGCTCGCATTCAAGGAAGAGGTGTAACCTTGGCACTGCTTTTGAATAGCTGACAGTAATTACACTTATGTCCGTGTAAACTGTTCTATTATTCATATAGAGTACACATTTGTTAAGTGTTTTGCAGAAACTCTGAGGTGAAGGTGCACTTACCCTACTTTCATCGCAATTAAATTGGTCTTCAGAGCCACAAGAAACTTTAGGAAGATGAAAAAGTGTTAAAAAAACACTTATGTATTCTCTCACATTACTTTCTTTACTCACACTTGTACGAATTGTTCTTAAAATCTCTTATTCTTCTGTCTAATTTATGTTAATCCAGTTAGACATTTATAGATTTGGTCTTATTACATATTTCCATACAGGTACGATGCAAATAGGAGAATATAATAGGTTTAAGCGATTGTCAAATCATCTAAGAGCTGGTCACTATGTGATGGCTTTAAAATTCCCTTCTCTTTGCATGTCCAGGACAAAAACTATAATAACGACTTTCCATTTGAGAAAACTGTAGGTATTGCAAAATTAAAATCAATAATATGGATTGTCACGCAAATTATTCACTCCACGAAAAAAATGTGTTTTAGCAGGTCTACATTTTTTTTTTTTTTTTTTTTTTTTTTTTTTTTCGTATTCAGTTATGCAAAAGTCGTCCAGAATAAAGACGCCTTTCGAGGACATTCTCAAAAAATCTGATTGTTGCACACTTATGGCTTTCTCTACTCCTGTACTAACCATTCTTACAAACTCTTATTCCTATATCTTCTTCGTGTTAGTTGAGATAAACATTTGTACAAATTATCTTATTGCTTATTTCCTTGTAGGTACAGGGGGAATGTTAGAATACAGTAGGCTTTGTGCGATAGTCAAATGTTTGGGATTCTATTGTCTTTGCACACTTAACGTATAAAAAAATGAACAATGATGATCCATTTCACTAAAGTTCTAAGTTTTTCGAAACTCACACACATAACAAGGAATATCTCCGAAATGGTTCACCCTACAAGAAAATTTATTTAGACATAAATTGTTTATTTTAGCAAGATCCACATTTTTTGTATTGTATGATTTGGTCTATCTCTAACGGTTTACCAGTTATGCAAAAGTCGTCCACAGTAAATACGACTACAGGGGCTATAGCCAGAAAATTCAAGATATATATTTCATTTGTCATAAAAATATCTCAAACATATGACATTTTAATCAAAATCGTTAGAGCCATTTTCAAGAAAATCAAAATTTTCCATGTAAAGGGTAGTTTAGGATGGGGCTATTTTCTTCAAAATCTTCGTGTCGCATCCTTGAAAAACAATAAAATTAAAGAGCAACTTTGGTTTTTAACCGACTTTTCGTTTTTTAGTTATGCTGTCCGCACACTGAAACACAGACACACACACACGGACCTGTTTCTAAAAATGCTTTTTTTTTTTTTTTTTTTTTTTTATTTAAATATTCAGGGGGCCCCAAAACATATATTTCCGGTGAAATCTCGACATAGAATTTTTGGTAGAATACAATACTTCCCCTACTTACCAGTAGACGAGGTAAAAATTCAGATGTTCATTTCATTTGTCATGAAAATATATTAAACATGGTATTTTAATCAAGATCACCGAGATATTCTGAGAAAGTTAGTATTGGGTGTGGAGATTTTCTTGAAAATCTTTTTTTCGCATCCTTGGAAGATTCTGAACATAAATACCCAGTTTGTTATTTAAGAGAATTTCTGTTTTTGAGTTATGTTGTTCATAGGAACACACACACGAACCTATTTCTAAAAATGCTTCTTTTGGATGCAGGAGACCTCAAAACGTATATTTCCTAATATATTTTGGTATCAAAAGTAGGGGTGGAATTCAATATTTTATCTACTAAACACGTAGTAGAGAGTGTAAAAATGAGTGCTTATTATTTATCAAATACCTCGTAAATTCCATAACTACTCTTTCACCAAAACTTTATGTAGTAAATTCTTCCACAATATTTCTCTACCACATTGCAGCTGGAAATGTAAAATGCGGATGTTCTGTTTATCAATCACCTAATCGTAAAGGAAAATTTAATTTGGTTCAGTGTATTACTCGTGTACTGCTTTATGGTACTCCATGTTTGAATAGCACTATATCTTATCTACACTCGTGCATCTAGTGAGTCTATACCTGTTTAATTGTTGTTTAAATTTGCACTTATGTGCTGACTTATATTTCCATTGCCCTTATCGTTAACATGCAAAATTGTAATTATGGTTCTCAGAGTGATTTCTGCTCATGTATTCATTCGCGATAGGCATTAGAAGAAAACCATTCATTCTGAAGTAGAAAATGTATTACAATATAACGTAATACACAAACATGTTCCGAGCTATTTCAATAGGAATTTTAATTAAAGTATAAATATAGGGAGAATTTGTAGAATATTAAACTTTTTATATTTTGCAATATAATATTACATTAGGTTTACTGCAAAGTTTTACACTTTTTTGAATCTAAGGACAAAGTTAAACCTTTTCTTATAACGCAGAATCATTTCAAGCATAAATGCTGCTTATTTAAGCAACATTTGCAACAATTTTCATAATAGCCATTAAGAATTTCGAGATCAATCTATAGAGATTTAAAACGTGACTCTTCTACAAGGCCAGGTGAATCTACCCCCCCCCCCCCCCAAGGTCCGTATTACCACGCCCCTTGCGAGACCCCGTAAAACGTTAGGATAATGCTCCCAAACAGTGCATTTTACTGCATTTGTTTTGTGTAAAATTGTATCTAAGAACTATAAAATTTAGTAATATGTACCTTCCAGATAAGGATATGCTGATAAATAGGGCCAGGCATTTAATGACCTATAATTTGGTAAAAAATTCAAAATAAAAAATGCGTTTATGACCTAAAAATTACAAAAAATGACCCAAAAAGATGACCCCAAAAATGTTAAAGTTACCAAAAAATAAAGAATTGCCAATAAAAATGCTGTTAATCATAATCATCATCATCATTATTACCACATTAAGCACTCGCTTTATTACTAAGTTACATAAAATATAAAAGAAAATTATAAATATACATGTTAGAATATCTTTTATTGCAACTTTAAGTTGCAGTTAACAATCACAAATTGGCTGAGATTCTCAAACGAAAATGACTGTCTATTATCTGCTAGTACTGACTTATAAATGGAAAAGCTCATCTCTACTTCAACGGAAAGAATTGGGGCATACTGAAAGCAAGCAATATCTCCTGGATTTAACTCACAGTCAGCAAGAGAAAACTTCACCAGACAAATCACTGCCAATTGAACACAATGTTTTGTACCTCCTGCTCTTCTCTATATACTTCTTTATTTACATTGCCACTTTACCATATGCACGGCTCAAATCATTCACTACTTTATCTACTATTTGTAGCTGTTCCGTTAATGTCACTTGGGATTTTTCCAGAGAACTTATTGCATCAGGAAGGAATCCAAAATTGGTGTTTATGTAAGAAAGTTTACTCGCAATTTCATTATCAACCAGCAGTTCTTGCACCTTTTTTATTGACACAGACTCAGCATTATCAAAAGAATCAACTACTTTCTTCACTACGTCAAAATTCTTGCAATAATAACTACAAGCCTCGAGTCATGTTCCCCATCTAGTCAAAACAGGTGAAAAGGGCAATTGAATTTCTGGAGCTTCTGCTTTGAATGCTACAACTCGAGAGGGGGCTTTCAAGAATATTTTCTTGATGTATCCAATTAATGTATCCACTTCAGGAAAATTTGCACGTACTTCTTCCGCGACCTGGTGTAATGCGTGCACTAAATATGCCAAAGTATTCTCAATGCATGGTCAAATACTACTGATGGTTGAATAGTTCACTTTGTCCAGCTGCTCACAATGTAATAGAAATTGTTCTCCGGGGCTGTGTGCTTCTAGAACTCCAACAATAACATTCGTTACATAACGGCCTACAGAGTCTGTCTTGTCGTTGGATATAAATATATTCTTTTCTCCGATTCTTTTTCTTATTTGTTGCAAAGTTTTGTTGTAGCACTGATCCACGTAGGTTCTTCTCAATGTTCTGGGATCTGGAATTAATTTTCCTGTCTCCTCTTCTAAGAAAGGATGATTCAGCTTGTGAAGTGGAATTTCGGCAGATAGAAATGCTTCACATAATTTCTCACAAAATGGTGAAAATGTTGAATGAGTTTCGCACAAAAGCATCTGTTGTAAACTTACACTGGCTTTATTTTCAAGCCGTTGCAGGCCACGTTTATGCTTCTCCCATGACATATGTTGTTCTACTGTAAACGTTTTTTCAGCAGCCACTCTCACATCACAGATCTTGCAGAATAATATATAACCGTCCGTGGAAAAAAAAATGTTTTCTTTATATTTTGAAACAAATGCCTTCAATTTAACACTATTACTTCCCTTCACTTTAGGCATTTTGCTCTTATGGTGCTCGTACAGGTGCTAGGAACAACTGATCACCTCACTTAACAGCACAACAATGCCGTTTTACCTGGATATTGGAATTTCCTTGGGAGTGTGGGCAAGTCCATTAACCACATTCCTTGAAAAATAGGGGTAGGAGTTAGCATAGCATTTACTTAAATCCAAGAAATTTTATTGACAAGGAAAAATACTGAATGTTAATTTAGCTTTTATTAATCTTCGCTGGAAGTTTTATATCAGTCTGAGAGCTATAAGACTATATTACTGTTGTCACAGGGAATAGTACGGATCTATTTTATAGATGAAACAATCAATATTGTTTTAATGAATGTTTTGAACAATTTATTAACACTTAAAATCAACATCCTTCTCATAAAACACTTTCACAATTTCCTCGCTAAATATGACGGACTACTTCGCTAACAAACAAAATGGCTAGGCACAGCCAATGATTGTGAAAAGTCAATGTTCTGTTCTATTCTCACCGCACTCGATTGATCTCAATCAATTATTGCCGATAGAGTTAATTTTTATGAATATCACAAAATTTCACAATTAATTATTAACTTTTTGATGTATTACTTATGTGATACTTCGTAGTATCACACAAACAAAAGAAATCAGCCTGCGCTGCCTATAATTTAACATATTTAATTCAGGGGGCTTTCTGTTGCTTCTATATTTACAATTTGAATTATTTCAGAGGTCTAATACAAAAATACTGCCCCAAGTGCGGTGTCTTGGAATTCACTTTGTTCCTTTCTATGTTATTATTTGGAAACTAGGCATTAGCCAATGCTAGCAACAATATGAAGTAGTGCATATCTACACAAGATAGTCAAACAAAATCACCAAATAGGGAAAACTATTTATTGGCGTTATCAAATTTTGTGACCTCGAGAAGGTACGAGACAGAAATATTAAAAAAGCAGGTACCTTTTATTTTCGATACAGATGTACAGTGACATCAGATTCTTAAGGGGACTTCAAAATCCATCTCAAGTAAGCTCTGGGATTGCATGCTGGAAACTTGTAAGGTTATGTTCGGAAAAATGAATATTGTAACACGTTTGTTAATTTTTGCACGACCCGCCACTGAACATTAGCATAGTTTCTATCGCTACATCGACATCCTGACGAGAGTAAGTTTCACAATTTCACATCATTGTCAGCCACATAAAAGCTAATACGATTCGATACCTGCAGAAATCAGTCATTCGTTCCAACCAGCCATGTGAACATGTCCTGCACTGCAGTTTACTGCCCTCTGTGGTGTGCATGTTGAACTAACAGTGTCCATATGAATAACTCAAGACAGTTGAATGTTCCAACAGAACGTTAATTAATGCTAGAAATCGCTTCCAGGCCAATTACTTCCCCTGCCAACTAAGCAGCATTGCATTCCCCGAAAAATTCCACACCGAGATTTGCCGCAAATAACTGTTTTGAGGCACCCTGAATCGCAGAAATACATTTTTACTTTCTCTACTGGTAAGTAGGGGAAGTATTGTATTCCACCCAAACATTCCATGTCGAGATTTCACCGGAAATATATGTTTTGAGGCCCCCTGAATCCAAAAAAAAAGCATTTTTAGAAAAAGGTCTGTGTGTCAGTCTGTGGACAGCATAACTCAAAAACGAAAAGTCGGTTAAAAACCACAGTTGCTATTTACGTTTAATGTCTTTCAAGGATGCGACACGAAGATTTTGAAGAAAATAGCCCCACCCTAAACTACCCTTTTCATGGAACATTTTTAGAAAATTTTGATTTTCCTGAAAATGGCTCTAACGATTTTGATTAAAATGTCGTATGTTTGAGATATTTTTATGATAAATGAAATGTATATCTTGAATTTTCTGGCTACAGCCCCTGTAGTCGTATTTACTCTGGACGACTTTTGCATAACTGGTAAACCGTTAGAGATAGACCAAATCGTACTATACAAAAAATGTAGATCTTGCTAAAGTACACAATTTATGTCTCAATAAATTTTTTTGTAGGGTGAACCATTTCGGAGACATTCCTTGTTATGTGTGTGAGTTTCGGAAAGCTTAGAACTTTCGTGAAATGGATCATCGTTGTTCATGTTTTTATATGTTAAGTGTGCAAAGACAACGAAATCTCAAACATTATACTATTGCACAAAGCCTACTGTATTCTAACATTTCCCTTACACCTACAAGGAAATAAGCAATAAGTTGTACAAATGTTTATCTCAACTAACACGAAGAAGATATAGGAATAAGAATTTGTAAGAATAGTTAGTACAAGAGTAGAGAAAGTCATGTGAGTGCAACACATCAGGTTTTTTCTTGTTACTCTTGAACCGCATTGAGGGATAGTCTAGTGCTAATAGCTTATTTTATGTGACGATAATGACATTTTGGCATTTTACCTTTTACCCTGAAACTCGTGCATTGAAATTGTAATTTATTCATTTATTCATTGATTTAGAAATTGCTACAAACATTCCTGTAGTAGCACGATGCAGCACAACTAGTTCTCGTTATGTAATTAGGTGCCCTTCACTACACGTGTCAAGGGCAAATGGCACTGCAAAAGATAAACACGCATGCATGAAACAAACCGTTTTTGTTTCTACTCAGAGTACCTACCTACATTAGATAACCGATAAACTGGCAATGCAGTTCCGTGTTATTCTTGCTTCAACAATAATTCCTGATTTTTCACGTATTCGTTGTAAAAATCTCTGGCGTTACGCCCGCATGACATTGTCTATTTTATATATCCGCCACAAGCTTCCTTTTCCAAAACACCATTTACACCAGGTAATTTTCATCCCTCCATCATGTTCCTGTTTCAAATTGTCGAAGTATAAAGTAGGTCTGTTCTACCTTTTTACTTTATCTACTACGTTTAGTGAAACAGTATTGTATTCCACACAAAAATTCGAACCCGAGATTTGACCGGAAATGTATGTTTTGAAGCCCCCTGAATCCAAAATAGCATTTTTAGAAACTTAAAACTCAGCATCACTCGAAAACGAAAAGTCGGTTGAAAACCAAAGTTTGTATTTAAGTTTAATGTCTTTCAAGGATGCAACACGAAGATTTCGAAGAAACCTGCTTCACCCTAAACTACTCTTTACATGGACCAATTTTCGGAAATTTGTATTTTCTTGAAAATGGCTCAAACGATTTTGATTAAAATGATATATATAGTCACTTCTGTTGGAAAGTTTATCCACACACATCTTCGGTGATAAAAGTATTTTGTTCTTTGATTTTGTCAGTGTTCTTTTAGACGTAACATGTTACGAAGATCACCATATGACTATGGTTAACCAATTGTTTTTATAATTTAATTTTCACAATCAATTTCAACGTAATTCACAAATTCCTTTTTTTTATGTCTTATACTTAATTAAATACCACAATTTCTTCTTTTCTTTGGATAACCCGAAATATTCCATAAACATAAATGTGTGTTTCATATTTAAAGATAGATATCTGTTCAATTATTTCATCTTCTGTAATATATTTGCTGTCGATTGGTCTTTAGCTCTAAGACCTTCGTCAACCACGGAGTCTGCTGTGCTATTTCTTGTAATAGCCTTTTCTTAAGTGAGCAGGTAAACATTCCTGCAGCTAGCTCGTCTTCTTCTGGTGTTCAGAAGTAGCTCTACTTCTTGGATTTGTTTTGTGGTTCTACGCTGTTTAGCTCAGTTACCCCTTTCTTCGTACTTTCCTGGGACATTAAATAAAAACAACCACACTTCCAAGTGCTCCGTCTGCCGCTAAGTGCTTCCAATACTGAAATTGCCGCTTTACTTTCCAACTGCAGCTCGAAATCCCCGTGTTCCAAATTGTTGACCTTGCTTTATTTTATTTGCTCCTGCATATACAGGGTGATTCAGTCAAAAAAGTTTCAAAGGAATATTCAGCAAGCAATTTTATAGAGTACCTATTGTCCTCGAGCGCATGGTCGTTTGCAATAATGAGCCAGTACGGCACTGATAAAACGTTTCTGAGTTGCTGCTAGTTGCAGGTAATAGTAACCGTTCTGTCTTGAAACATTCCATGTAAATACCTCCATAAGCTTGAAGGAAATCGAAGAAACTGAAATTCGGTTAGCCCTTGCATCTACTTGGGGAGAAAAACGGCTTAACTGCGAACCCAGTGCCAACATTGGAGATCGCTAATGACTACGCTATTATTACTGTGGTCTTCTCTGTGATCAGT
The DNA here is from genome assembly GCA_030765045.1 of Tenodera sinensis. Classification (NCBI taxonomy): domain Eukaryota; kingdom Metazoa; phylum Arthropoda; class Insecta; order Mantodea; family Mantidae; genus Tenodera; species Tenodera sinensis. The sequence continues at coordinate 123,920,435 of CM060970.1, forward strand.
GCTGCACTGGTCAGGAATTCTCCATGTGCATATAGTTAGTTATGACTAGGGCTAGGAAGTTCATGCATTTGCATGTTTTTTCATAGGAGTTAAAAGTGTATGCTTTTACATTATATGCACAAATTACGGAATTTTCAGTTACTTGGACATGATTTTATGGTGCATATAACTGCATATTTCTTGATTTTTGATAAATGCATAGTATTTCAATACTATAGCCCCTATATTGCATATTTTAATGATTTTTATGGCTTTTTATTACTTTTTTCTATCTGGATAATATTTTTCATATTGGCAGTACTGCACATGATGATGCAATTCACGAAGATTTCAATATTATTGCCCCTATATTGCACATTTTAATGATTTATATGCTATTTTTTATTTTTTCATCTGTATAATATGTTTCATATTGGTAGCATTTCTGAGAGAATGGTTATTTCCCATTGGTAGATAGATTTGTGTCCAGTACGAAGATAATTTTTGTTAAATCTCCTAAAAGAGTTAAGTTGTTTAGATCAACAGCACCTAATATCTGACTTCTTCCTGCACCAGTGTTAACTCGATGGCGAACATGGATCGATGCAGTTTTATATAATGCTGAGCACATAGAAATAGCCGAAGAGGTCATTAATTCATTGGACTTGAAAGATGCTTCATCAATAGAAACTGTGCAAAATATTCTGTCAGGCACTGGGTTAAAAGAAGATCTTGGTTTCATATCTGCCCATTTTTCTTTCTTACCAACAGCCATAACGGCATTGGAAGCTGTAGGATCTCCTTTGCATGAATCACTTACTGACTTTGAAAAAACAATATGTGATCTAAGTTCGGTTCCTGGTAGCATAGGACAAAAAGTGAAAGAGAAAGTGAATTATGTAATTTCAAAAAGTTCTGGTTATAAACAGATGTGCGATATTCGAGACACCCTCAAAAGAAAACCATCTGTCACACCAAGAGACTTGACTCTCTCTGTGAAGCAGTTAACATCATTTAAATATGCCCCGATAACATCTTGTGACGTGTAAAGAAGTTTTTCACGTTACAAAAGTGTTTTGCGAGACAACAGACAATGTTTTACAGTTGAAAATTTGTGCAAAGTGTTGGTTGTGAACTGCAATTTGGCAGTTAATACTAGCAGTGGGACCACTTCTGCTTCAACCTCTAAAGAATAAGGTAACTTTATTTATTATTTATACTAACTCGTCTTGTCTACTGCAAAAGCACATTAATTCTTTTTAATTAAATAGTGCATATTTCTTGGCATATTTTCAAGCTTTTAAGAGCATATTTGCATGTATATTTCAGTGTTTTTAGGGCATGAACTTCCGAGCCCTAGTTATGACTTTATCTGGCCTGTTCGCTACGGACCGGTTTAGTAGCTTTGTATATAAGCAACAATTTTTAAAACAAATGTTTTTTTTAAAATTGGATACTATGTATTGTCATGTTTATAAACGTAATATTTAACATTAAGTATTTATTTATTTATTTTTTTACGTGAATCACATTATACCGACGTGGTAGTACAGTTTGTTCACCAGTTCATGGTCCCAGGCAGGTCACTACGTCAGTATACAATTCCAGGTAAATATCGATATCGGGAGCAGCTGTTCTGCTTACCTTGAAATGCGCATTTACACTAGATTAAAGTAAAGAACTCACTCAAAATAGCACAATTTAAATGTTATTTTCAGTCCATGAAGTATATTTAGCTTATAAAACGTAAACAATGTTTTCAACTACACCGTCATTTCTCCACTGATCATTTTCTGCCTTTTCTATATTATTAAAACACATTGCCAGTCTGTTCCGGTCTTAAGCGATATATCCTCGAGCGATTCGTGCAATTCCTGTAAGAATAAATCACCTGTAAAATTTTTCTAACTATTCATTTTACATGAACCGAAGCTAGTTCTAAGGGATTGAGATCACATATTATGGGGCCAAGTAAACCAAAATAACCAATAATGACGTTATAACAATTGAGAAAGAATTCAGTCTAACAACTTCTCATTCCCTCCTGCAGGGTCAAAGAATGAAGTATTAAAATTGCGATCAGTAAATAGTAAATTGTTCCTGCAAGTACGGGTAATGAAAATAATAGGACAGTAATACCTTTAGGAGACTCTTTAGGTTTGTTTGATTAAGGCATCCTATAAAGATGTGTTTTACACATAGAACTGTCATTCTGAACCCCTTTGTTCCGCAACACAATATCAGCAGATTTCACAACACTCCTAGGCGGAGGATTATCTGCTTCCACATTACTTCTACCATTACTTCCGACACAAAACTAGTGACAAGTACGATTTTACAACCGAATTTAAGAGAAATTAACAGCGAGCAGGAATAATATTGGAGGTAAGTTGGCAATATGACCAGCAGAGCAACGTTTGCGCGGATGTTTACAAAGCTGAGGTCTCTCCTCTGCCCCTCATTCCCATTAAACCATGAACTGGTGGACAAACAATACTTTGACTATCTTGACATTTCATTGTTTCTCAGAAAGACCAACAATAAAATCTTGGTAACAATTACACAATTCAGATTGACAATAATAACTATTAACTGCATGCCTTTAATAACAAAATTAAGGTAGAATTTCAAAAATTACAAAAGGTGGCCATAAAGTACCTCACTTTAGGGGGTAATGCTAGGGCTAATTCGTGAAATAATCTTGATAGTCAAATTCTCTTGATAAATTCACAATCACTCGTGGCATTACTTGTGATAACTTACCCTAACCCAGATTCGAACTAGGAACCTCTTGAATGTGATGCACTAAGCTATTCTCAGAGGCACGTTTAGAGAATGTTATTCAAACAAAAGACGGTTCACAAAGCTATATGTTTTCATGAGTGGTATGTCTGATAGAAGCAATTTTGAGCTCGGCTTTGCAGTGAAGGATACTCGGATATAATAGTGTAGTGACATTGACATTGAGAGGTTTATCAGTTACAGGAAGTAATTGGAACATCAGCTGTTACTGTGGAACATGTTACATCACTCAAGGGCACCCAGTGTTAGGCGTGCATCACGTGGTAGCAAGCCACGTTTGTCAATAGTGAACCTTTTGGCAATTGAGTACGTTCACATGACCTTCATTACTATATACACCGTAGGTAGATTCATGGCAAGTCCCTGAATTCAAACAGCCATTTTTACCATCTCTACTACGTGTAGTAAGTAGAGGAAGTGTTATATTCGAACCAAAATTTCGATGTCGAGATTTCACCGGAAGTATCTGCTTTGAGGCCAGTTGAATTAAAAAAATCTGATATGCAGCACTCACACTAATTTCTCTACTCTTGTACTAACCATTCTTACAAACCCTTATTCATGTTAGTTGAGATAAACATTTGTACAAATTATCTTATTTCTTATTTCCTTGTAGGTGTAAAGGGAATATTAGAATACAGTAGGCTTTGAGCGATAGTCAAATCTTATAAAGCTTTGACATCCCGTTCTCTTTGCACACTTAATATATAAAAAAATGAACAACAATGTTCCATTTCACGAAAGGTTTGTTTTCTGAAACTCACACACACAACAGGCAATATCTCCGAAATGGTTCACCTACAAGAAAATTTATTCAGACATAAATTGTGTGTTTTAGCAAGATTTACATTTTTGTTTAGTAAGATTTTGTCTATCTCCAACGGTTTACCAGTTATGCAAAAGTCGTCCAGAGTAAATACGACTACAGGGGCTATAGCCAGAAAATTCAAGATATACATTTTATTTTTCATCAAAACATCTCAAACATATGACATTTTAATAAAAATCGTAAGAGCCATTTTCAAGAAAATCAAAATTTTCGAAAAATTTTCCATGTAAAGGGTAGTTTAGGGTGGGGCTATTTTCTTCAAAATCTTCGTGTCGCATCCTTGAAAGACATTAAACTTTTCGTCTTTGAGTTATGCTGTCCACAGACTGACACACACACACACACACACACACACACACACACACACACACACACACACACACACACACACACACACACGGACGTTTTTCTAAAAATGCTTTTTTTGGGGTTCAGGGGGTCTCAAAAAATATATTTCAGGTGATGGGTGAAATACTACATTGTACTTACCAGTAGAGAAAATAAAAATATGGCAAAAATACGAACATTTAAGTGAAAATATGGCAAGAAAGTGGCAAAAAGGGTTAAAACAGTCAAAATATGACTATATGACCCACGAGAATTGCATAACTTTAATAAGCATTGATAAAATCGTGCTTCACTTATATTCTCCATGGAAAAAAGCACAAACAAAAACTATGACGTCATAAACATTGGCGATATATGTACACCCATGTAGAGCTTAGCAGTCTTAGCATAAATAAATGAATAAATACTCATAAATTATACGATGAGGTCATATTCATGACTACAGTTTAAAATTATCGTAAATGACATACTATATTTGCCGACCAGCTTTGGCTTGCTTTACTCTTAAGTGCAGCGTTTTTTCGCCGCAAGATTTTCTAACCTCTGGTCTCCCTTCTTTAGAGTATGTTGCTACTAGCGCCAAAGCGGATGCATTTGTACCAATAGCATAGGGAACCATTCCGTGGATTTGCATTTAATCCGATGCACTATTTCATAACTAATGGGTTGTAACATAACTTGGACTTAAGGTCATATAGCGCGCATTAAAAGCGTTCAAACAAGTTTCCTGTCGTGTCTGGGAATTATTTGATGTTATTGTGCTATCTACTGGATGCAGAAAAACAATGTGCAGAAGCTTGTAGAGTAGAAAAGCAATACTATCATAAGTATGCCGAGTGAGGTGGGTCAGCGGTAACGTGGGAGGTCGTGGGTTCGAATCCCGCACCCGACCTTCCTGACTAATGGGTTTTCCTCTGTTTCTTTTTACTTTCTCTAGTGGTAAGTAGGGGAAGTATTGTATTCCACCCAAAAATTCGATGTCGAGATTTCACCAGAAATACATGTTTTGAGGCCCCCTGAATAAAAAAAAAAGCATTTTTAGAAAAAGGTCCGTGTGTGTGTCTGTGTGTCAGCCTGTGGACAGCATAGCTCAAAAACGAAAACTCGGTTAAAAACCAAAGTTGGTATTTAAGTTTAATGTCTTTCAAGGATGCGACATGAAGATTTTGAAGAAAATAGCACCACCCTAAACTACCCTTTTCATGGAAAATTTTTCGAAAATTTTGATTGTTTCTAAAATGGCTCTAACGATTTTGATTAAAATGTCATATATTTGAGATATTTGTATGACAAATGAAATTATATCTTGAATTTTCTGGCTATAGCCCATGTAGTCGTATTTACTCTGGACGACTTTTGCATAACAGGTAAACCGTTAGAGATAGACAAAATCTTGCTGCACAAAAAATGTAGATCTTGCTAAAATACACAATTTTTGTCTCAATAAATTTTCTTTTAGGGTGAACCATTTCGGAGATATTTCTTGTTATGTGTGTGAGTTTCGGAAAATTTAGAACTTTCGTGAAATGGATCATCGTTGTTCATTTTTTATATGTTAAGTGTGCAAAGACAACAGAATCTCAAACATTTGACTGTAGCACAAAGCCTACTGTATTCTAACATTCCCCTTGCACCTACAAGGAAATAAGCAATAAGTTGTACAAATATTTATCTTAACTAACACGAAGAAGATATAGGAATAAGAGTTTGTAAGAATGGTTAGTACAAGAGTAGAGAAAGTCATGTGAGTGCAACACATCAGATTTTTTCTTTTTTTTGCTCTCCCCTATCAGACGAATGTTGGGAAGGATAATTTCCATTCCCGGAATTTCTTGTGCTGTGATACTGGCTTTTAAGTGTTGTCCGTGGACTGCGTTGCAAGGGCGGTGCTTATGCGTGGTTGGTGACTGCCGTCTGTAATTACAATTCTCTGCGCCGAGGTGGCGTTACGGTCGTTTGTCCTGGGGCGGGCACCAGTCGAATCTTGCGCGGACCTCTTGTCGAGATGAAGACCTACGTATAAACCTGTAGGGACCCGCCCTCTCCTTGTGGTTCATCCGCCACATTGGGTACTATCATCTCATCCCTTCCGCTCGGGGTCTGAGGTACAAAACCCGAAGCAGTGTGATAAGTAGGGATCCCTAGTGATAGGTAATGAATTCAACAATCAAATTAAGCATTGTAAGGATAGGAACACGACGTCGCAAAAGGTTTGCTATTGCGTCAATATTAAATTCTTCATGATGGATCAGCGATGTCGAACATTATCTCTTTGCAAACGCTTGTTCAATTAGCGGCTACTCCCCGCTCCATTCTTTTAGTCGGAGTGTGACTCAGCTCTTGTTTGTGACGTGTTAAACACAACCAGTCAGTATCCAGTGACAGGTTCAAACATGCGATTCCATGGCAGTTTCCACGTGCTAACTTGAATTTTCTGGGAATGTTCCTAGAAGATCTCTTCATTCTGGATGACTTTTGCATAAGGTAAGAGACAAATTCGTACTAAATAAAAATGTTTATCTGGTTAAAACACAATTTATGTGAAATACGCTTTTTTTGGGGGGGGGGTGAAACATTTCCGAGATACCCTTTATTGTTTTTGTGAATTTTCCAACACTTAATTTTTTCTCAGTTAGGAACATGTTTTTCGTTTTGTGTCTGTTGGCCTTGCAACCAGTTCAAATCTGAGTCAGGGTGAAGTATCTACTCATATCTACCTACAATGTTCTCGTATCTGTGGTGTAGACAGTACGCTGTCAAACCGCTGAAATGAATACACTAACCTAACATCATACGTTTTTCTAAAGCAACCGGGGATCGAACCTGGGGCTCTTCACACAGCAGACAGATTGAACTACGAAACCAATCTCTGATCATTATTGTTTTCCGCCTAAGGCTATTTATAGGCTGAGGCATTTCCAGAACTTGTCCAGAGCAGAAAGGTGGACTTTCCTGCAAACTTTCACATTCTTCTGCACGAATATCAGGCGATTTCCCATACTTTGTTGGGAGTACACTAAGTTTCAATAAGTGAGTGGCAAAAGAGAAATTTATATAAGACATTCTAGATAATTGGACAATAATTTCATATCAGTGAGAGGTAAATAAAACTAATTAAGCTTGAAAAGCCACCGTATAAACCAATTACATACTACATGTATTGCAAATAATTAGTAGGGAATCAGTTTTGCATTAACTAATCGCTGTACTCTGATCATAGGAAAACAAGTGTACTTGTTCTAGACGTTTTCTTGCAGTAGAAAGTTGCATTGTGCTGTTGACCCAAATTAGCAGCTCTCTGACCTTTCAAGAAGTGTGGCATTGCATTTTATCTCCTAACGTCATTGGCACATTACGTGTATGGAGGGTTTACCTACTCCGAACATAATAGATTTGCTTTTCATCTAGAAATTCAGTCTATGCTATCTCCGCCGAATAAAGAAAGCTTTCCAATATTACTTTGCCATCAAGTCCATGATTTTTCTGCAAATATTGCGCTTTATCTTTATTTCCTCTTTATTTATTTATCGTAAATATGTTCTTTGGCCTAACCTCGTACGCATTCAGGATACATAAAAAACCCAATAATTAAACTCATAAATATTTCTGTGAAATATATGCAATGTTTTGAAGGTGTTACTGAAAGCGAAGAAAATATTGAAACAAATGATTACTCCATTTGCCAAAAAAACACTTTTTTCGTCGCTTAATTTTAAATGTCCTCTAAGCTGTCGACTGCCATCGTGTCTTTCTCTGACTGCACTTAGCTAAACAATTTTCGAGGGTTCTTTTTGGTCGATGCGAAGTTCTCTATCGGCCGCCGGGTTTACACGTACCCACCCGGCTAGTTCAGTCAGTCTCCCTCAGAACAATAGTCCGTGCAGAACAATAGTTATTATGTGCCGCTTCACCATTCTAGAAGATTCATTTTGATCGCTTTGAGTAGGTACACATCCCAGAGCGTTCCCGTTGTATATGGAGTATATATAAGGAGCTGGCTGGTGCTCAGAGGGAACAGTGGAAGGTGTAGGAGGCCTGTCAAGGTCTGCCGCCCGGTCGCTGCGTCCCCCACCTCTGCCCACTATAGGTGCCATGAGTGGGGTTCAGTACTTGAGGGTGGACACGGTTAGCGCCCCGAGTTCTCATGGCCGTTATGCGGCCTTCACGACCTGGGGTCGCCACTTCATAAGTAGCTCCTCAGTTGACCCCTCTGGGACATAACGAGGCTGAGTGCACCCCGTGCCAGACCTCTCAGTACCGCCACCGCCACCGCCACCACCACCACCTCTTATACTACTATAACTATTACTAAAAATTAAATTATTTTGTTGTTTAACGACGCTGTCAATTGCCAGGATCACATCAGCGTCGCCGGTGTGCCGGAATTTCGTCCCGCAGGAGTTCTTTTACATGCCAGTAAATCTAGTGACATGGAGCTGTCGTTTTTAAGCACACTTAAAAACCATCGGCCTGGGCCGGGTTTGAACCCGCGAACTTGGGATCAGTAGACCAGCGTCTAACCAACTGAGCCACCCAGACCGACTACCAAAACTATTACTATTACAACTACAACTAAATTAAACATCTCGTATATCTGGCAAATTAAATATCTACCCTGTGAAATTAATAAAAATTAGTTCTTTTAAGTCCAACCATTTTTATATAGTTATTTTATCACCATTGATGAGACAACGAAATATTGGAATGCATGGAATTGATTCTACTGATATACTTGAGAAACTCTTTAACGCGTGGCATAGTGACATAAAAAAGGAGCACTTTTGAATATTTTATAAGTTTTTAATACATACAAATAGAAATTTGAGACGTAATACAAGTGTATTTCCTGTTGAAGAACAAAGAGAAATGGATAGAAAGTATCTCAGAGAAATAGGCCCCACTTGTGATTCAAGTCCAATGCATCACAAGAAGAGGATGAAAGTAACCACGTTATTAATCTACTCCTGGCATCTTCTGTAACAATGGTTAGGCCGGTAGGTAGGTATATTGAATAAAGTGACAGTGAACACCTTGTTTCGCAGAACGAAGGTTCCTGTTATCTTACACGCTTAATTAAAGTGTCCGGAAGGTTTTATTGTCTGTAGACACCCATGTTGCGTGTTCTGTCTGCACGGGCCGCCGATAATTCCCTAAGGCAACCCGAAATAATCGCAAAGTAACCTTACCAGAGATGTACAGCATCAGGCAAAAGTTTACAACGCATTTCAGTAGAAGGCAATTCCTATTCTAGACAACAGCAGAATGTGCGAATTTAATTTAAAGCAAACAAGGCTTCATTGATTCCACCGCTACGAATATATAGAGATTTCATCAGAAATATATGTTTTGAGGCCCCTGAATTGTGTGTGTGAGTGTGTGTATCTGACTGTAAACAGCATAACTGAAAACCGAAAAGTCGGTTAAAAATCAAAGTTGGTATTTAAATTTAATATCCCTCAGGGATGCGACACGAAGATTTTGAAGAAAATTCCTCCTCCCTAAACTACCCTTCACATGGAAAATCTTTCAAATATTTTGATTTTCTCAAAAATGGCTATAACGGTTTTGATTAAAATGCATATGTTATGGCAAATGAAAATAATATTTTGAATTTTTTGTTTATAGCCCGTGTATTCATATTTAGTTTCGAATAATTTTGCACAATTGGTAAACCGTTAGATATAGACCAAATCTTACTATACAAATAATGTAGATCTCGTTAAAACACATTTTTAAATGATCTTTTTTGTGAAGTGAACCATTCTGGTAATATTCCTTGTTATTTGTCAGAATTTTGCAATACTTATAGATCGTTCTCGAATAGAGCCTACTGCATTCCCCTTGCATCTACAAGAAAATTAACAATAAAGATAATTTGTACAAGTGTGTATGTCGATTAACATAGATAGAGGAATAAGTGATTGTAGTTTGCACAAGAGTAGAGTAGAGAAAGTCATGTGAGTGCAACACATCAGATTTTGGGTGGAAATTACACATCAGCTAAGGAACAAAACGGCTGTGCATTGTGGTTTCACTCTTTAACCTGTCTGGAGAGCAGATGTTTATATTGTTGCTGACAAATCTTTCCCCATCCTCTGCCAGCGATTAGAGCATAATTCTAGCCACTTGATTGGCAGAGAATTTACCTCCCCCAAAATAGACCGTAACATTACAAGCTAGTCGACCATGTTCTTCATTAAACATGGGCGCAAACATTCAATATAATAATAACATGAAGATTAAGAAAACATTTTAGAATATTTTTATTCTGTTAGTTGCTTTTTCCCTTTTTTCATGGATTAAGTGTTATCACCTGTTCCGATCTCTATTGCCAACCTCCTACAAGGTCTACTCTTCCCAATCAGCTGATCAATTCATTGTTTTCCTTGACGATCTTTTTCCTGTCATTCTATGAACACCGCCTTATATTTTGCATTATATTTTCTTCTATGTTATCTTTAGCACAAAAAAATGTTTAATTTATTTTATCATCTTTAGTACAGGGTGGGTCAAAACGCAGAGCACATTGCGATCTTACAAAATCAGTACGATGCAGAACGATAAACAATAACAGTAAAGTAATAAATTAATATGTTGATTAATGTAAATAAAACTTATTAAGTTGATACAATGTCTCTGTTTAACGGTACATATCGACGGGTTTTGGAATTGTTTATTTATTACAGCATGTCAGCCATGGATCAGTGGACCATAGAAATACTGATTCAAGCTGTAGAAGCTTTATTCGTGGCATAATCGCTGTTCCGCGTTTCTTACACGTAAGATGTCGTTGTCGTCTTATTCCTGACAGTCGAACAATTGCGCGATCGGCCAAGTCTTGGAGCGAACTTGACAAGTTGGAAAATAAGAAGTCAGTTAGGCCAAGAACCGTCCGAATCCCTGAGAGTATGAATCATGTTCAAGCCAAAATGCAGATCACTTTAAGGCATGTAATTTTGAGAAAGAAATGTGTTTTAATCAAATAGCAAAATGTACACATTGCTTTCAAATAAACTGCATTTCTAGTATGCAGACATTCTTCTTTAATTCATTGTTATTTTTGTACTACACGTGTTGTTCCACTCTATACATCCTCTTTACACATCGCATGAACTTCATCTTTGCCGCAGATGTTGACCTACTGATCCGAAGGTCGCGGGTTCAAACCTGACCTACATAGCTTTTAAGTGCATTTGAAAGCGCTGATATGATACTGTAACTTACATCATTAGTAAAACAAAGAAAAAAATATCTTTATATATTTGTTATTATTGTCAATGATTCGGAACCATACATAAGAGTAGGCACAATCATAACTTTATAGAATTTTATCTGTCTTTCCTTTTAAGGGACACTGGGAGTGAAATTTGAAAGTTCCACATTTCTTGATAGATTTTCTGAAATTTTTATTGTGTTTGTGCTTATATGAGAATAGGAGGTACACCAAATTTCATTAAAATTTGGATAATTCGTTTATGATATATAAATTATTTTATAAATTTAATAGGCACATTTTCAAAATGTAGCTCGCGTCTATTGACTTTTCAAAATTAATTTATATCGGCAGAACTGATACTCTAAAACATGGGTAACAATTGTATGAAGAGATATTTCAAATACGTTTGCTGATTATGCTGTACATATTTTTTTTTAATAACAAAGAAAATTTAATCTTAAAAATTATTGATTATTTTCATACAAAAAATGTTTTTGGAATTCATGTTAATGATATCTATATTGAATCATAGTTTTTAACTGCTATTTATGAATACTTTTGGAAATTTTCATTGAATTTGAAGCAAAACTCAGGCGCGACCTTCTTTTGGAATATGCAGCAATGTAGTTTTGAGAAAAACAGGTTTTTATATAGGAACATGCTGTGTACGTTAAGGGAAGAGCGCTATTTGAAAGGGCCGTAATGACCACATGGAGTGGGGGGTATGAAAAATGTTAGCTGATCCAGATGCACAGGTATTCCAAGAACATTTTAAGGTAAAAAACTTTTTTTTTCGACGTTTTGACAATTTTGACCAAAATTTCACTCCCAGTGTCCCTTGAGGTTCTTCCAATTGATTCACAAGTTTGAAAACTCTTAATTTTCTTTTTAATGTCCTCATCATATTTAAAACTAGCATCACATCCTAGATAATTGAAATTGGATGGTTTTTAAATATGTAAACTGTATTTTCATATGACACCAGCATCAAATTGTTTTCTTGCCTTTCTAGGTTAGCAATAGTTTTAACCATCGTCTCCATAGTATTGAAACCTATCATATAAAATATATCGTATCTTTTCAGCTAAGCGACGCATATAACTCCGCATCCATTTCTCTACAATGTCAAATTATGTCGTGCATATTAAGTCCTTCTTTGAATGCCAAGTGTGACGAAATTCTTTCATGAAAATCACCTCTATATTTCATACGTTCATTGGTTCGTCTTTGTATCTCTGGGGAAGGAGGTGATGTAGGTTTAAGGGCGCTGGTCATCAGTGCGCTTAAAAACAGTTTATGGCAAAAGCTACATATAAACTTCGACAAAAAAATAAAATTGCCAGTAAAAAGGAAAATAAATATACATAAATATACAAAACAGAGTGGCAAAAGCCAGAATTAAAACAAAGTGATAAAGATATCAAAAGAGTATAAAAACTACATAACTAAAGTTTCAAATTCTCAAACTCATGTTACTCTCCACTAAAAACTTAAAATCCCTTTCGACCACTTGCTTGTAGTCCTCCAAGACCTCTGCAAGTCTGGCAGGCAGCTGCAGAGCTTGTATCTCTGAGTTTTCGGGCCCAAATGGCCTGTCAACGGGCCCTTAAACTTCTGTCACTCATTCACTCACTCATTCACTCTCTCATTCACTCACTCAATCATTCACTCAATCACTCTCACTCACTCAATGACTCGCTCAGTGAGCTGTCTTTCAGACCATTCACATTGAGAACTGATATTGTCTGGGTGGAGTCTATTCTTTCACACTAACCTGTGTAGCACGAAGATTGGAAGGATAGTAACAGACTGAAAAATTGAATGCCATAGCTAAGATTTGAGCAAGGAATCTTCTACCGGTTGCTCTAACCACTAAGCTACCATGGTAATATGCCGGCATGACATTAAACTCTCCGCCTAACTCTCATTTTCCCCGGTAATTGAATTGTTCAGTCACATTCTACCTTTCCAAATGTACTAATGCCATCATTAATTTATTAATATAGTTTAATAATGATGGTGATGGTGATGATAATAATAATAATTAATAATAACGAGAAGAAAAAGAAGAATTTAATGGTAATCAACTGATAACAACAGAGGCAGCACATTAGTAAGACATAAGCAAATCGCCAATGAACTCTCTGTAAAGTGGCTTTTGACAGTTACGTATGAACAATTTGAATATCCACTTTTCTCTTTCCAAGTGTACGTTCAGAAACAAATATTAAACTTTGGTATAAAACCCCTAAGAAGACAGAAATAACATAAATTTTGATCGATTGTAAAACTACAATTAAACTTTAGGAAACTGTTGTAAAATAAATGTTTATTTTACTTATATTAATTTTAATGCTTACGTTAAGGTGTTATGTATAAACATTTATTTATCTTGACTATAATATTTGCGTTAAAGAATTTATTTATACATCAAATAATGTTAGTCTGTGTAATGTTGAAGCAATAAGAAAACAGACATAGATTTCTTGGAGGGAAATAATTATTAATCCAGTAAAATCATAATATTCACAATACTCATTGACATATGTCCAGTAGTTTTCAAGATTAATGACACTAAATCTGTGTAACCCGGACGGTGCCTATAGGGGGAAAAGACGGAGAAAGGTAAACAATGCAGTAGCAATTTTTCTGTCTCCAAGCAGAGACAGTGATTCTTGTTTGTTCCTTGGTGTTATGAAACCCGCAAAGCTCGTCAATAGAGGACAACTCTTATAGCGGCTGCTAGTCTCAGGCTGCGTGTTGGCGGACTAGTACGTCAACACGCTGGCACTAAGGGTGAAACTAGGTCGATTTTATCATCGACTTGTTCTCTCTGACCAAGCAGAACTATCACTGAGGATGTTTATTACTGCTATCCTTATGTACCACAGGAATTTACCACGATGGAGGTAACAGAACAGCAAAATACTCTGCAAATTTCCTTTCGAGATGTCAAACGACATCCCTATGACGGCCCCATGACTGTATCTGAGATCAGGCAAATGGACTAGTTTCATCCAAGAGAAAAATCACTGTTCATAACATTAATAACGGTAATTCCAAGAAGGTGCAGAATTCATTAATGTGATTGGTTCAACGTCAACAACATTCGACCGTCATGTTGTACGTAAATGTGAGAAGTTTCAGCCATGTACTTGCTACAAAAAATGAGGCAGTATGGGAAATATGCTGACTCGCATTCAGGTGGTCGCGGGTTCGATTTTTGATGATCGACCTCTCTGAATTTGGTTTTTCTATAGCTTTCCCTTTTCGCTAGACGAATATTGTAGTGGCTTCACTAATTTACAGATTCCTTTATTTCCTTTCCTCATTTAATTACTTTGTCATCCTTCAGCTCTGGTTGGCAGCGTGGTGGTTCGGCCAGACGGTGCAGATGCTTGCGCTGTGTAACCCTTCTTCTCTAGCCCCACTTGCAACAGATACTAGGTGGTGCACCAAGTCTATCTGTGGATCTATTAAGGACTTCTGCAGGTCTCTGTCCCCGGCATGTGGTTTCCATTTGCCTCATCTCTTCCCCGTGAGGGTTGCAAACAAATCCGTAACGGTTACTGTGAGCAAAATTGTCGTCGGCGTGTTGTCGCTCCAAAATGCATTCAACAAACTGTTTCCATTGCAAAATGGGCCGTTGGTTTCAGAGGACGATATAAGTCATATCTTCTGTCAGACAAACTAGCTAATATTTAGAGATTTTTGCCTACGCTATTGGATGTAGCACCACTATATGCCAGCAACACGATGGACCTCCAGCACACTTTGGTTTAAATGTGCGGAATCACTTGAGCTCATTATATACTAATCAATGGATTCCTAGAGCGGAATTAGTTCCCTGGCCAACACACACACCATATCTTACATCTCTCGATTATTTTCTGCGAAGTACAGCGAAGAATACAATACTTCTGTCACGTCAGAGGAAGACCTCGTTGCACGAGTCCGTGCAGTAATAGGCCTTCTTATCACATCACACATACTGGCTCAGCATCCCCGATATGGTGTCAACGATCAAGTAGGAGCTAGACAATTTGAAACACTTTTATAATGTAATTTCTTATTTAGGCGATCCTAGGACTCGGAAGTTGAAGATCCATAAATTGCCTACAAAGACCTTTAATTTTGTATTATGCAACGAGTCTATAGTAGAAGTAATTAAGAGGCGAGTGTATATTAATAAATGAGTGAAGCCGGTTTCCTAATTTTCACACGAACGTCTTAATTACCATTATAGTTAAGTTTCATATGACAATTTATGTTCGACCATATACGTAATTTTATAGTTGAAATGTTGTAAAATGTTGTACACTCACCTACATATTGCATCAGCTCATATTTTGAGTTCTGTACAGGCGCTAAACGATCGATTCTTAAAGCAAAACGGAGAGTATATACGGCAGGAGTTGTTCATTTCGCTGGCGTAAGACCATGCAATAAAAAACTCAGATAGTAAACCTTGTTGTTGGAAAACTGTTAGACAAAGACACAAACAAGCAACACACCGAAGTGGATCTATATTAATGTGCCAATTATCAAAATATCTACATTTAAACCCTTAACATTATGTATATATGCTTATATACGTGCCATCAGTTTAAACGGGCCCGCCCCTCGCGGCACAGTGATTGCGGAGTACACAGCGCTCGTCTGTCAGCTGGCATTCTGGCGAACGAGCCAACTATACCCTGCCCACTAGTGCCGAGCCCGTTTAAACTGACGGCTATATATACAGGGCTATTAAAAAAGAAAGAACAGATTTCAAACATTTAGTTCTTCCAAACTATAGAAGATAGAAACATGACTCTAACGCTCGTGGAGAGGGTAAAGTTTACAATTTTATATTATGCATTCAGTATGAGCACAGTGTTTTGACAAATGTCAAAATGGTGGCTCAGTTCTTGCCACACATGAATCGGCTGGTCTCCAGTTATCAAATTCACAGCTTCAACAATTAGATGTCAAGAGTGTCGGGCATAGGAGGGATATAAACACGGTCTTTTACGTAACCCCATAAATAAAAAATCACACGGGGTACTTTAAAACATTGTTGTTTGTAGTTGTTTGTAGTAAAATGGCGGCGATACCGTTCATTGTAATCGTTATCATAACAATGACAAAATCACAAGAGAAATTGCGACAATGTGGCCGTGATTGGAACTTCTATCCCCGCTATTTCAATTGTAAACCTTTCTCTGTCCATGAACGTTGAAATTATGTTTCTATATTTTGTGGTTTGGAAGGAATAAATGTTTGAAATCTGTTCGTTCTTTTAGAATAGCCCAGTATAATAATTTAAGTACAAATTGTTTTTTTAACATAGCTAGTGACCCTTTAATGGCACTGAGTACACTGTTATAGGAAACTAATTGTTTAATTTATATGTTCTTTAGTAAGTCAACCGTAATTGAAGTAAGATTATTTACCGTAAAAATCTGATGTGTTGCACTCACATGACTTTCTCTACTCTTGTACTAACCATTCTTACAAACTCTTATTCCTATATCTTCTTCATGTTAGTTGAGATAAACATTTGTACAAATTATCTTATTGCTTATTTCCTTGTAGGTACAAGGGCAATATTAGAATACAGTAGGCTTTGTGCGATAGTCAAATGTTTGAGATTCTGTTGTCTTTGCACACATTTCACGAAAATTCTAAGCCTTCCGAAACTCACACACATAACAAGGAATATCTCAGAAATGGTTCACCCTAGAAGAAAATTTATTCAGACATAAATTGTGTATTTTAGCAAGATCTACATATGTTGTATAGTATAATTTGGTCTACCTCTAACGATTTACCAGTTATGCAAAAGTCCTCCAGAGTAAATACGACTACAGGGGCTATAGCCAGAAAATTCAAGATATGCATTTCATTTGTCATCAAAATATCTCAAACATCTGACATTTTAATTAAAATCGCTAGAGCCATTTTCAAGAAAATCAAAATTTTCGAAAAATTTTCTATGTAAAGGGTAGTTTAGGGTGGAGCTATTTTCTTCAAAATCTTCGTGTCGCTTCCTTGAAAGACATTAAACTTACTTTGGTTTTTAACCGACTTTTCGTTTTTGAGCTATGCTGTCCACAGACTGACAGACTGACAGACTGACACACAGACACACACACGGACCTTTTTCTAAAAATGATTTTTTTGACAGAGAAAGTAAAATTGCCATGTAAGTAATAAATACGTTGTACAATTTTTCTGTAGGTAAGCTTATAAGTGATGTTATATTTATTTCTTCAGTTTGATAACAACAAGAAGATAGTTTGAGTTTCAAATACATATTAAATGAATAACAATGATTTTTTTTGTCACTTAAATGCGTTGTATGATCAGTAATTTCTAACTTTTCAAAACAAAGAATCGCATTACATCGCCCTTCTGGGATGTGACAAGCGATGTCCATGCTGGTTTAGTTGGTCATTGATTGGTTTGGAGCTAGAATCGGGAAATTAAAGTTAATGGTGTCATGTCCAGTGCAACAGTAATTACCAAAGCAGTAAGTGGCCTGACAGATCTGTTTAAATTCAAGGCAGTTTAGGAAGTGAAAAATGCAGTGACAGTTATTACGTGTCTAAAAAATACAATCAATGTGACTTAATACAAACCGTCAGATCAAGTTGAACGATAACAGTTTTGGGATGCAGGAAGTTCACCTTACATTATGGACAATATCATGTAATAGCAGGGTTAGTCCGATCAAGCCTTGCTCTGGCTCGATGCTAGCTTAGAGCCTCAGCGCGGCTCTTGGTTTGCATCAGTGGCGTGCTTCATTGATGACACAACCAACCACACAGCACGTCAAATTAACATGAAAGTATATCAATAGTGTACCAATATTCCACATTACTTGTTTAGTTTAGCTCACTTTCCACTTCCCAGCCAGATTCCAAGCCCGAAATTACTTACTGCGCATGCGCCTACAGTAGTTTCAAAATAGCCCACTAGAATTCACTGCATGACTAGCAGACGATTTTCACATCTGCCAACATTGCTTTTTACACTACACTAGTTTTCGTTGCCAACATTTTACTCATTGTGTACATTATTTTGCTCTTGCTCACACAGATATATCACTAGTGCGAATTATTGTGTACATTATCCTTATTGCCTTGTAACTGGGTCCACGATACGCTAACTCATTCTTTATTATTATATTATTTTATTATATTATTATTTTTTTAAATTTATGTATTTATTAGGAGGAAAATAAAAAACAAATCATGAAGTTTACATTGAATTTAAACATTAACTTATTAAAAACTTTTTGGTGCAAAATGACGTTTTTTATGGAAAATTGTTTATACAAGAGTGAGTAGAGATAGAGATGTGAATGTGTTACCTAAAAGTGAGTAGAGAAAACGCTGTGAATGTAATATGCATGTATACAAATATTTAATCAAACCTTTATAGCCGTTTCTGAAATACCGTGAGTATATGCAAGAATTGCTCTGTAAAAGCGGGAATAAAAAATGTTATTTTTTATGTAAAATCACGTTTTTTTCGGGAATTACACCTACATAGCTGAACTTAAAATGCAAAACCCTATCTGAATATAAAATTTGATCGAAATCGTTAGACCCGTTTCCAAATTGCGCAGAATAAATATAAATATATATAAGAATTGCTCGTTTAAATATATAAGATACATTATATTTATTATATTATTATGTTTATATTATTTTATTGTATTATTATTTAATATTATTATGTTATATATATTATATTTAATAGCATTATATTATTATATTTATATTATTTTTATTATCGTTCTTTTTTTTTTTTTTTTTTTTGTTTTAAATTTTCGAGTGGTGTAGCACGGCATCACATTCCCTGCATAGCATTCTAGTCCTCAACAGGCCCTCGTCGTACAGGAACTGCATGCCTCTTCATTTAAGCACAGAGGCGCCAAATCCAATATACTGATAAACCTAGCCATTGCACTAGTTGCTTCTAAGAAAGTCAACAGCATACTGACGACTCCCGGAAAAACATTCAAACTTACTATTGGCAACAAACTCCTAGGGACATTTTGCTGTTGGCAGCGCTGCATTAACACAGCAACTTCGGCAAATTTCGTGACCATTCGTACACACTGCCGAGTGGGACTTTGCCGAAATTCTGACCAAGTCATCGCGTAAGCTAAACTGAACAACATCCAAGTGCGTGTATCTAACTATAGATATATTTATCCCAATTTATTATATATAGATCTGTGTTACACTTGCAGCAGAGTACTTCAGTTGTTTATCTGCTTGCTGAAGCATTTTATACCTATATGTACAGTGACATAGTCAACAAAACATAAAACAGAAACGACTTTTCTACATTTATATACATAACAGGAACAAAATTATACTTCCTAATATAAAAACCCAAAACACATAATACAATTAGAACAGTTAAGTTCCAACAGATCAGAAATTATGAATAAGTAACTTGTTTAAATTATGAAATACGGAAACATTAAATTACAACTTAAACTTATTCTTTTTTACTTTCTCTACTGGTAAGTAGGGGAAGTATTGTATTGCACCCAAAAATTCGATGTCGAGATTTCACCGGAAATATATGTTTTGAGACCCCCTGAATCCAAAAAAAATCATTTTTAGAAAAAGGTCCGTGTGTGTGTGTCTGAGTATCAGTCTGTGGACTGCATAACTCAAAAACGAGAAGTCGGTTAAAAACCAAAGTTGGTGTTTAAGTTTAATGTCTTTCAAGAATGCGATATGAAGATTTTGAAGAAAATTGCTCCACCCTAAACTACCCTTTACATGGTCAATTTTTCGAAAATTTTGATTTTCATGAAAATGGCCCTAACGATTTTTATTAAAATGTCATATGTTTGAGATATTTTGATGACAAATGAAATGTATATCTTGAATTTTCTGGCTATAGCCCTTGTAGTCGTATTTACTGTGGACGACTTTTGCATAACTGGTAAACCGTTAGAGATAGACCAAATTATGCTATACAAAAAATGTAGATCTTGCTAAAATACACAATTTATGTCTCAATAAATTTTCTTGCAGAGTGAACCATTTCGGAGATATTACTTGTTATGTGTGTGAGTTTCGGAAAACTTAAAACTTTCGTGAAATGGAACATCGTTGTTCTTTTTTTTTATATGTTAAGTGTGCAAAGACAACAGAATCTCAAAGCTTTAAAAGATTTGACTATCGCTCAAAGCCTATTGTATTCTAATATGCCCCTTGCACCTACAAGGAAATAAGCAATAAGATAATTTGCACATATGTTTGTCTCAACTAACACGAAGAAGATATGGAAATAAGAGCTTGGAAGAATGGTTAGTACAAAAGTAGAGAAAGTCATGTGAGTGCAACACATCAGATTTTTTTATTTTTTGTTGGTTAATTTTGGGTTGACCGGTCTAAGAATATTTGGGGTGATATTTTGTGCTGCCTTGATTCTAAGCACTGCATTAAGATTTTTATCAAAGAGGTTACTTTGATGCCCGTGTTTTCTCAATTTTAAAACTGAGAAGAGCTGCCCACACTACAAGTGCCGAACATACACTAGCTTTTAGCTGCTTGATTATGCAGGCGCGGAAATTAAACGAGGAAAAGATTAGTAAGAACCAACCACATCCACCTTGTTATTATATTTACATTTTAGTTCTCTGTCATATTGTAATTCAATCATTTCTACTGTAAGTCTGCAGGAACCGAATCAACATTTACTGCGAATGGTGTAGCAAATATATCAAATTGTGCTTCTGGACCTTGCAAGTCCAGTAAATGCCTTTCAAATTGTTCAGCGTTAGCCAGGTCTTCACCAAAAACGTATTGCTGTGCCAAACGTTGAAACTTAACTGTTGTGACGTGACCAGTCGCTACTCGGCAAGCAAGCTCTTGCCCACCACTCTAAAATGATGTATCCGCCGATGCCTGATCAATATACTATTTCTGTATTGATTATGCATCTGAACACGCAGATGCTTGTGCATTGTAACTACTGTTCTTGGCACTAGGTGGCGTTGTGTGGTCGCTGTTCTCTAATGGGAGGCGACGCTTGTATGACACCGATTCCGGAGTACTTGTGGCTGCTCTGAGAGGCGTGGTGCTGCAATGAAGAGATCTGGGCACTTGTTATGGACTCCCGGGCGTCTCTGTGGCGTCCTGTGGTTCAGGCAGCCTTCCTATCGGAGGTTGTTAACGCACAAAAGATCTATGCGGATCATCAAAGAGTACGAGAAATCCCCCTTTCCCCTCCGTTGAGCCACCTCGTCCTATCCTACCATACCGTTCCTCGCCTAGGGATAAAATATGTCCGTTTAATATGCAT
Source organism: Tenodera sinensis (assembly GCA_030765045.1). Taxonomy (NCBI): domain Eukaryota; kingdom Metazoa; phylum Arthropoda; class Insecta; order Mantodea; family Mantidae; genus Tenodera; species Tenodera sinensis. Next base: position 123,941,929 of record CM060970.1, read on the forward strand.
TGTAGCGTTGTATTGGGTCCGTATGAGAGATGGCGCTAGTGATTCCGTCACGTATATAGGGCAAACAATTTAAAGAAAATTCCCAATAATTAAATATGGCTGATTTTATACTAAGGTGAAGTAGTACCAACCTTAGGGTGGCTATTACTGTTTTCAAGGCAGTGTGTATATTTTATGGCAATAGGACATACATTTCCCATACTTACCTTGTGCACTTTAACAGCTACATAACTTAAAATGAGTGATACAGAGACATCAAATTTATAAAAGTTGAAGTTACACGAGTTGTTTACCCGATAGCTTTGGTATCAAAGAAAAGCATTTTATATTCGGATGTTTCAACGAATTCTTGCCCCACTTACACATACTTATTAAACAGGTTTTAGTCCACTGCATTGCTCAGCAATGAAAATGACTAGAACTATAATCGCTCCACCGTTAGATCCGCACTTGATGTAAACACAAGCCATCAACAACGACCTCGCAATACGCCGAAACCAAAGCACACCAAAAAATATAGTACCTTAAATATCGGCGATAATCTGTGAGTTTTCAAGATGTACGATAAACCTAGTAAAGACTACTTAAATGTAACCGATATTTCTAAAATGCCTGAGTAAATATCGTCCTGTTGCAACATAAATACGAGGTATGAGTCCACGTGGTGTTTGTTTTGTGTTAGTCGCAGGTGATAACATCAGGTTATCGCGGAGTGATACAAGGTGCGGATCTAAGGCTGGATGGACTATAGGCTTCTATCTGCATGAACAGAATTATAATTGATTAGATTACCTAATCATACTTTTTTCAGATAAACTATCAAACAGAGGGACAATATTCTGGTCATTTCCCTAAATTATTCATGCAGTAATGTGCACAAAAAGGTTGATTTAGATCCCTTGTGTAGCTTTTAGTTTTTTAATTGTTAAGGAAAATGGTCAGAAAAAATGTAATCTGTGGGAAACGAGCTTTAAATGTGCGGTATCAAAATTTGGTATTTTTTTAACTGTCGATAATATATTGCAGTGTCTTGTCTTCCAAATCATTACTCTTAAATTAATGGAGATACTTAAATAATTGAAAGGTAGAATTGGAACTGAAAGATTTAACACCACAGCTGGGATTTGAACCACAGACCCTACGCTTACCAGACGGGTGCTCTAACCATTAAGCTACAACCTGCCAGAATGGCGCTGAATTCTCCAATCAATTCGTACACCAGTAGTATGCTTGTTAGCATAAATAAATAATTTATATAATTATTTCTTGAAAACACACTTCAATGTTTCCTACATCGAATAACATATATTTTAAAAACATAGAACCACTTAATACCTCCAGAGCTTCACAATGGAGGCTAAGTTCAATATTTAAATGACTTTATTCAAGCCCTAATTGGTCTGCAAAAATGTCTTTGTCGCATCGAAAGTAAATTCCTCTCTGTCGGTCATCAGGTCCTTTGCAACCTGAAAAACATCTCCATTGTATTGCTGCGGTTTAATTGCCTTTTGTTTGGCTAAGTTATGTTCTTGAATGCTTTAGAATATTTGTGTTTTTTGCATGTGACTGAGTTCCCAGTCTATTTTGCACATTGTAATATGATAATGAAATAATCCACTTTGTAGAAAACGCAAACATGTTTTCGCTCTAGAGAAAGTTATCGTTATTCACACTCCTACTTATTCAAGTGTATACAGAATTGCAGTAATGATGCACGTGCATTAAACAGAAAGCTTCCTAAAAGCTACAGATTAATCTGGAAATGCGTCTCACCAAAGCTTTTGTTTTCAGTGTGCAGTTTCAGTAAGCAATGGAACAGTCGCACTGCTATGCTATCCTGAAAGATGTTCATGGGTTTATGTCAAGGAAAGAAGCTATTTGTCTCTATGGAACTACATAATGTTAACAAATTGAATAAAAAACTATTATGATGCCGGCCGCGGCGCACAACAAAGTACGGTAGGGGCCAAGCCACCTCACATCACATACTAGGCGCGGCGCGTATCAAAGGAGCTCAAAGTCAAGTTGCCCCACATCACTCACGCGAGCAAACACGTAGCAAGAACGACAGAAGTAAAAGGGGTCATTCGAGAACTGTCCAATAGCCGGCGTATTTGTAGAAGTTCGAGAAAGATCCATGTAACGTCATCCTCGCTATATGAGTAGGCGAAGCAAGGAGTAGAGGCGTTACAGACATGAGTCGTTGGGGAGTCAGTCAGATTTTAGTTTTAGTGTGTGTGGGTGTGTGTGTATGTGTATGTGTGTGTGCGCGCGTGCGTGTGTACATTCGTGTCGAAAGGGAGATAGCAAAGCAGTTAATAATTGTCGAGTGATTATACCTCAAAGTCAGCTGTTTGAGAGACAGACAAAGTGAAGAAAGACAGAAAGAAGTGAGTCAAGATTAGGAGAAGAAAACAGTTGCGAGTTGTAATATGAAGGACTGTAGACTGTGTTAACGCCAGTAAAAGAGAACTGTGTCGCCAAGTATTCAGCTAAGAAGAGTATAAAGAAACTTAAATTGATTTTGTCGTTTTGTTACACTGTTATACCATGAGAAATGCAAAGTTCGCTTGAATAAGAGTATACATTTTCGTGTTCGTTCAGGAAAATATTTCATTCCTTTTCGCCACATTTCTCAGTTTGAGAATTTGGTAATTAACAGCAGTTTAAATGAGAAGTCGTCCGTATAGGGGATCAAACAAACATTTCGGGAATGTTGTTTATGCCAAAAACATGGAAGCTCAAATCATTAGCTGTATACGAGTGTGTAATCAGCACAAGTTCTGTTTCATACTAACACTAATCTGCCACAATAAATGCATATTAGTTGTAATTGTATTCCTATTAGCAGCTATAATAATTTGCAAGCATTAAAGCCAGGACTCAAGGAAATAACGTTGAACCGTTACTGGAGTATAGGCAGGGTAGTCACACGTAACAAACCATCCTCCATCCATCGTACAGTTTTATGACATAGACGCCACTCAGACCATTTTTTACCTGCCTGTCAGTAAATTAAATTAAGCGTTTATTTATCTACACCCTTTAACCACTATGGTTATCAACATCCCATTCTAAAGGACTCTTAATCAGGCTTAGAATTCTTTTACGTGCCGTAAACCTATGACACGGCGCCACCAGCTTCAATTCCTTTCCAAAGGAAGCCATACTAATCCTCCATTGTTTGCTAAGTGCCTAAGGGACCCTAGATTTACTTAAACGTTATAGTTTTCGAAGGAACGTAGCTATGGTGTGGCCTGACTGGAACATCTGACGTCACACCTTACTCGATTGTTTCCTGGAAGGACAGCCTTACTTGTTTATTTTTTAGCTGCAGGAACGACTAATCGGCAGTTAGGTGTTGTACGGGCCAACCAAACCCTACGCCCAGAATTATAATAATAATAATAATAATAATAATAATAATAATAATAATAATAATAATAATAATAATAATAATAATAATAATAATAATAATAATAATAATAATAATAATAATAATAATAATAATAATAATAATTCGTTAAATCTTCTATACTTCGACGCGACGTCTCGTACTCACTGACACAGTGACCTATTCATGTCTGCAACCCTTTGCGGCTTCCTGGCCTCCTTATATAGTGGCGACGACCTTACATGGACCTTTCACGAAGTTCTTCAAACACGCCGGTGATGACGCGGCCAGATCCTTCTTGAAGGCTCTGGAGAAAACCCTTTTGGTTCTGCCGCTCGGATGATGTTAGTCGCGTATACACAAACAGTCGCGTGAACCAGTTTCAACTAGAGCGTCATCATTTGCTCGCTTAGCCCCGACAGTCCTTCGTATTGTGTCGCGCCCGGCGTCACATTATTATTACTAATAGTGGCAGCAGTAATGTAGACGTCATCTGTTTCGATGGTATTATAATAATGAGCACTCTTGGTTGGCGTGCTAAGAGAGCAAGTTAGATTCTCGGCGCGGGAAGGGATTTTTCAGTCGTGCAGAAGAATCAAAATCAAAATCAAAATTGGGTATACTTACGTAATTGCGAGTTATGGCTTGGTGTAAGTGTTGTGACCTGCACACGAAGTTCTCTATGCCAGTCTAGTTGAAGTTGTCTAACCTTCAGTCTCGTCAACAGCTTACTAAAGACATGGAAACTTTGTTACTGCATGAAACCAAGTATCAATGGGGATAGCTGATGGAATGAGAATGGGGGATACATGGAGACTAGAGGTAAGAAATTTTGGGGGGTTTTTGAAAAGTAGTAGCAAATATAGGACTTAGACAAGAAGTGTGGGTACAAATGAAAAAAAAATGTATGGGTTTGTAACTGTATACATAAAATTCTGATGTGTTACACTCACATGACTTTCTCTACTCTTGCACTAATCATTCTTACAAACTCGTATTCCTATATCTTCTTCGTGTTAATATAAACATTTGTACAACTTATTTTATTGCTTATTTCCTTGTTTGTGCGATAGTCAAATGTTCTAAAGCTTTGAAATTATGTTGTCTTTACACACTTAACATATAAAAAATGAACAACGATGATCCATTTCTGTTTTCCGAAACTCACACACATAAGAAGGAATATCTCCGAAATGGTTCACCCTACAAGAAAATTTATTGAGACATAAGTTGTGTATTTTAGCAAAATCTACATTTTTTGTATAGTATAATTTGGTCTATCTCTAACGGTTTACGAGTTATGTAAACGTCGTCGAGTAAATACGACTATAGGGGCTGTAACCAGAAAATTCAAGATATACATTTCATTTGTCATCAAAATATTACAAACATATGACATTTTAATCAAAATCGTTAGGGCCATTTTCAAGAAAATCAAAATTTTCGAAAAATTTTCCATGTAAAGGGTTGTTTAGGGTGGAGCTATTTTCTTCAAAATCTTCATGTCGCATCCTTGAAAGACATTAAACTTAAATACCAACTTTGGTTTTTAACCAACTTTTCGTTTTTGAGTTATGCTGTCCACAGACTGACACACACACACACATATGGACCTTTTTCTAAAAATGCTTTTCTTGGATTCAGGGGCCTCAAAACATGTATTTCCGGTGAAATCTCGACATCGAATTTTTGGGTGGAATACAATACTTCCCTTACTTACCAGTAGAGAAAGTAAAAAACCGCCTTCGTAGCACAATACACGTCTGTAGGTTAAAGACTGGCTAAGTTCGCGTATAGTAGAAGGAGGTAAATGCAGCATTCCGTCTTTTAGCAAACGTTAGACATGGCTGCTCTAGCCGTAGCCTTTCTCAGAAAACGCTGGCATTGTTAATGACAAAACATCCCTTACAGTCACATTCTGGTGAGAGGAACAGACTACGATAAAGTAAATTAAATCATGTTATAGCGTAACATATGTATAACTTACTGGTTCAATGCATATAAAATTCTACAGCTTTGAAATCTGAGTTTCATTAACTTAGTTTACCCACCCAACGAAATAATAATAAGCAAAAAAGTGGTTACGTATTATAATTGCAAGCTGCATCGTCGAGGTTCACGCATGTCAGATGCATGTCACATTCAAATATAATAGTTGGCTGTCATGCAAATGCTGGGCCAAGGTCAGGGAGTGCATACTCAACAGCCGACAGAGCTTAATCTGTAGGTACAGATCTGTCCTAAAGCATGCATTCGTCTAGGGTTGCTAGGTTTTGTTCACGAAAAAACAGATTTTCCTTCTATTTACGAAAATAAAGGACATCTTTATTTACTGACACAACTAAACACCAAAATAGAATTTTAAACATTCATTTTGGTCTCAACTTTTATTGTTGATATTTATTTTCAGATTTTGCTTTGTTACTTTCTCTACTGGTAAGTAGGGGAAGTATTGTATTCCACCCAAAAATTCGATGTCGAGATTTCACCGGAAATACATGTTATGAGGCCCCCTGAATAAAAAAAAGGGTTTTTAGAAAAAGGTCCGTCTGTGTCTGCGTGTCAGTCTGTCAGTCTGTGGACAGCATAACTCAAAAACGAAAAGTCGGTTGAAAACCAAAGTTGGTATTTAAGTTTAATGTCTTTCAAGGATGCGACACGAAGATTTTGAAGAAAATAGCCCCACCCTAAACTACCCTTTACATATAAAATTTTTCGCAAATTTTGATTTTCTTGAAAATGGCTCTAATGACTGACTGAAATGTCATATGTTTGAGATATTTTTATGACAAATGAAATGTATATCTTGCATTTTCTGGCTATAGCACCTGTAGTCGTATTTACTCTGGACGACTTTTGCATAACTAGTAAACCGTTAGAGATAGACCAAACCATACTACACAAAATATGTAGATCTTGCTAAAATACACAATTTATGTCTCAATAAATTTTCTTGTAGGGTGAACCATTTCGGAGATATTCCTTGTTATGTGTGTGAGTTTCGGAAAACTTAACTTTGGTGAAATGGATCATCGTTGTTGCGACTCGAATGAGAATCAAAATATAAAATGATGTATTCGTAAACGTTTAATAACTTTAGTACCCACTGCAACAGTTCTATTCTAAGGAAATGCTTATATAAGTAATGATAACTTTGCATATACTAGAAATGTAGTTTTGTTCTCCAATTAAGGGTTTGCTCGATTCTACGTTCTACTATGTAAATAAACATGTCCATCTTCCAGCTATATCAAACAAATACGATGAACCATGATGTCGCATATGGGTTCCCGCGGTACAGAATAGCCAACTGTATATTATTGTTGTTACCAACGTTCTCGAAATAAAAATATGGTTACATGGTTGCATTTTGCGGCCAAAACTGGATTTCTCACCCTGAAAAGTAGAAAACGAAACCAATCGTTTTACAGAAGGGAAAAATCGTAAAATGTAAGATTAACCCAAAAAACGTACAACTTACGGGAATAACGTAGAAGCTGGTAATCCTATATTGGGCCCTGTATTGCGGGTCTACGAACGGCTATTCTGTTTTAGATTTATATTCTGAAGGTATTACTGAAGGCAGGCATTGCTTAAGATTGCCAACTAAAGAATAAAAACAGGTTAACCATAAAGGTTTTAAAAATCTAATGTGTGCACTCATATGACTTTCTCTGCCTACTGTTGTAGAAACTATTCTTAAAACCCTTGTTCTTCAATTTAAATAAATAAGTAAAATGTGAACAAAAGAGTATATAACAAATACAGTCAAAGATAAAAATTGTTTTAAACTGTATGGTAAATATATAGGGATAAGTAAAGTGCGTATTAGCAATCACAGTTAGATATCGCCAAATGAGGTGATTGCAAGTTACTTGCACAAGGGCAGAGCGTGACGTCATTGCGCGAGTATAGAGATGGCACAAAACACACTGCCTATGGTGCATAATGTCTCTCGAATGTGTTCATCGTACAATGCCTATAAAATCGAAATATGCCCGTATTGCTGAACTTTACAAGGGTTTTGGAGTGAATAGTTTACTGCAAATGGTGACAAAGTTGATTGTAAGTGATGCAAAGGCTTTACGTACAACGTTCCTTCGTTCCTGGTCTCTATGTTGTGATCATGTGACAGACTGACCACTTGCTATAGTCCAAACCCCGCAATATTTTGTTTCCTGTATGAATATTTGGACCCTTGTAATCACTAATCAGTTTTTTTGGGATACACGTGGGATGATTTTCGTTGATTATCTCCAAAAAGGAAAAGCAAGCAACGGCGAGTGTTAAGCAAAGGGATTGCAGCTTTTTAGTAATGGTATCAAGCCTAAACGGCCGCATTTAACGAAAAAGGAAGCTTTGTTTCAAGAGAATTTATATTCATTATTGCCATGGCCAAAATCAATGAGTTAAATTTCGAATTTATTCCTCACGCATCCTATTCGCTAGATTTAGACCCCTCTGGTCATTCTCTGTTTCCAAATTTGAAGAAATGGCTTGGTGATAAAATATTTGCCAACAGTGAGAAGGTAGAGTCTGCAGTTGATGGTTATTTTGCAGAGCTCGACAGTTCTGAATATAAACAGGGCATCGAGCTGGAAGGAGTCTGTAGAGAATAAAGATTTTTTTTTTCAAAATTCCTGTGCATTCTGTGTTAGGTTGGTACTTCTGGGACAGCCTTTGCATTAAAAGGAATGTTAAGCGCCCACAAAAGTAAAATAACGCCAATAATACAGAAATATATAACACACCAATTAAGTGCAAGTTGTGAAAATAAATGAACAGGCTCTAGGCTCATCAAACTCGGAATAGAAACATTCTGACGCACCTGAAAATCCAGCATCAACTGTAACACAAAACATTGGGGTAAAGAAAGTGCCTGTACAAAAACAGAGGACAACAAAACAAGATGGCAAGCAGATACCAAAACGTACACATAAATTTAAAGGTAAACCGACAAACGTATAGAAGTATGCGAAGCACTCTGTTTCTCCTCAACGAAAAATAAATACCTAAGAGAAATACAAAAGAACAATCCATATTATGCAACACTGACCAGTTTGGCAGACGTTACATTGTAACTTGAAGCATTTCCAGTTTAAACAAAGCATAATTATACAGTGAAACTACTCTTTTTTAGCTTGAAGGCACTTTTTGTTAGTCAACAAATTTCAAATACACGTGACACAGAAAAGGAAAGTTAAGAGCAATTTACTGCGTGGGTAAATTAGTAAACTGTAGCAAACCAAATGCAATCCATGCTTCAAAGTACTATTAGGAAGTCATAATTATCTTATGTCTTGCATTCACTTGGCTTTCTCTACCCATTCTATTACAAACTATACTTACAGAAACGTATTCCTATATTTACTTCTTGTTAATTTACATAAATATTGTAACAAAATTACAAAACCCAGTCCGGTTACTTTTTACTTTCCCTACTCGTAGGTAGGGGAAGTATTGTATTCCGCCCAAAAATTCGATGTCGAGATTTCACTGGAAATATATGTTTTGAGACCCCCTGAATCCAAAAAAAGCAGTTTTAGAAAAAGGTCCGTGTGTGTGTCTGTGGACAGCATAACTCAAAAACGAAAAGTCGGTTAAAAACCAAAGTTGGTATTTAAGTTTAATGTCTTTCAAGGATGCGACACGAAGATTTTGAACAAAATAGCCCCACCCTAAACTACCCTTTACATGGAGAATTTTTCGAAAATTTTGATTTTCTTGAAAATGGCTCTAACGATTTTGATTAAAATGTCATATGTTTGAGATATCTTTATCGCAAATGAAATGTATGTTTTTAATTTTCTGGCTATAGCTCATGTAGTCCTGTTCTCTTTTGACGACTTTTGGCTAAGTGGTAAACCATAAGAGATAGACTAATTCTTACTAGACGAAATAGTAGATCCTATTAAAACACAATTTATATCCAAATGCATTTTTGTGGAGTGTATTATTTCGGAGATATTCTTTGTTATCTGTGTTAATTTTGCAACATTTAATATGCTTTTCTCAAATGAAAGGTCGTTATTCACCTTCTTATATCTTGGCCGTGCATATAGACCGATAATTATGGGGGCATACGATAATTTGAATGTATGATAGTTCGATATCGGCGAAATATCATTTTCACTGGTTTGTCACTCCAGCGAAGTGAAACTAATTACAAATAACACCACTGTTGTCCTCATTGTATGTCCCCACCCCATAGCTACTAAGCCTGCTACCCTTTATCCTCTTATTGCCAGTGTGCCCAGGTCTGGTAATCTCAATGAAGAAGGCACTGTTCAGAAAATTGACGATCAATGTAGAAAACTCGGAATACGTGCTATTCCGTGTGAAATAAAGAACATGCCTGAACCTGACAGTTTCTGTTAAACACCTTGGTGGAAATACTGATTTCAAAGAACTAGCGGCCTTTGCATTATCAGTGGTTTCCTTGCCCTATAGAAGCACTTCTTGTGAAAAAGTTGTTTTTTTTTCCCCTAAACGGGGTTTAATAAAAACCAAAGTTAGAAACAGATTGGCACTAGATACGGTAAATGAACTCATTTTGTCGTCTCAACTTATGAAAGAACGTGGTAGATCTTAAGATCTGCAAGTCACCGAGAAGATGTTAAGGTTTACCTCAACAACAAATTTGTGCAATGCTGCAACGGTTGAGGAAGCTGAACTTTCAGATGAATAATGCGAGAAACATAAGTGCTAAAGTTGAGGTCATCAATCTTGTAAGTGGATATAATAAACATCATTACTCTTATATTTTCATAAGTATTATACTGATATTTTTATTGTTGTATCGTTTGCTTTATGATGTACGATAATTTTGAATCCAAATGTATAATTTTGAGTGGCTGGTACGATAATTTTACTTTTAAATGTTGGCAACCCTCCTTTCCACGTTCCAGAAAATTAGCAATAAGATAATTGCTGCAAATGTCTTCTATTTTGTGTGTGTTAAAATCTTTAATCGACTGTCTGTCAGTTTTTTGCTCGTAATTGCGTATATCTCTTGCGTTTCCTTTTATGGATGACCTGTACTTCAAGTTTCCTGGCTGCCACAAAATGCCTTCAAGCTAAAAGCGAATAGCTTCACGGTTTAATTATGTTTTAATTAGGCTAAACGTGCTTGAAGTTACAATGTAATGTTCTTCGGATTGGCCACAGTTACAAGCATTGTTCTTTTGTATTTATATATTTGTTTTTGTTGAGTTGAAATGAGCTGAGGAGCTGTGGAATGCTTCGCTTGTGTCCAAATGTTTTGTTTTTATTTACCTTTAAATTTATGTGTACGTTTTGGTATCTACTTGTCAACTTGTTGTCGTTTCCTTTTTCGTAGGGACATTCCCTTTTCCCAATGTCTTACGTTACAGATGATGCCGGGTTTTAGCTGCATCAAAATGTTTCTATTCTGACCTTCATGAGACAAGGAATTAGTGTTTCATATATCTATACTTACTGTGCTTATTTACATTGCTTATTTTGTTTCAAATTTTATACGTTGTACTTTTTAACTTACTGAATTACTGATGTAGTTTTATTGTTCCCGCCCCCTTTCTTTCTTTGCCATTTAAGGTAATGCACCTGTGAAATTCGCAAAATCCGCAGTATGTAAGATAACTTAGGAATAACCTGGGCAGTTATTAAACATAAGTGTTGTTATGCTTCATAATTCTAGTCTCCACATACTCCATTTTAAAAAATCTGATGTGCTGCACTCACATGACTTTCTCTACACTTGTACTAACCATTCTTACAAACTCTTATTCCTATATCTTCTTCGCGTTAGTTAAGATAAACGTTTGTACAAATTATCTTATTGCTTATTTCCTTGTAGGTGCAAGGGGAATGTTAGAATACAATAGGCTTTGAGCTATAGTCAAATGTTTTAAAGCTTTGAGATTCCGTTCCCTTTGCACACTTAACATATTAAAAAATGAACAACGATGTTCCATTTCACAAAAGTTTTAAGTTTTCAGAAACTCACACACATAGCAAGGAATATCTCTGAAATGGTTCACCCTACAAGAAAATTTATTCGGAAAATAATGGTGTATTTTAGCAAGATCTACATTTTTGTACAGTATGCTTTGGTCTATCTCTAACGGTTTACCAGTTATGCAAAAGTCGTCCAGAGTAAATACGACTACAGGGGCTATAGCCAGAAAATTCAAGATAAACATTTCGTTTGTCATAAAAATATCTCAAACATATGAACAGTTTAATCAAAATCGTTAGGGCCATTTTCAAGAAAATAAAAATTTTCGAAAAGTGTTCCATGTAAAGGGTAGTTTAGGGTGGGGCTATTTTCTTGAAAATCTTTATGTCGCATCCTTGAAAGACATTAAACTTAAATACCAACTTTGGTTTTTAACCGACTTTTCGTTTTTGAGTTATGTTGTCCACAGAGTGATAGACTGACACACACACACGGACCTTTTTCTAAAAATGTTTTTTTTTTTTATTCAGGGTACCTCAAAACATATTTCCGGTGAAATCTCGACATCGAATTTTTGAGTGGAATACTGTACTTTCCCTACTTACCAGTAGAGAAAATAAAAATACGCACTTCGGAACTGGGGGATTTATAGTAAATAAGATTATAAAAAGATCTATTGCCTTAGATGTTTTACATTTACCTCTAATAGCTGTCCACGTGTCTGTGACACTGCCTTCGCGTCCTGTGCCGGAGTTGTGATCTCCTTTCATCTCATCTCTCTCTTCCAGGGGAAGAGTAAATTCGCGCCGGGTCGCAGTAGGCGAGGTTTTCCCCTCCGTTTGAATTCCTCATACCTCAGTCCCTATTTATAGTAGAAAACTTAGTTTTTGCATGCGTCTGCACATATATTAAACAGTTTTAGCTAATTGGTAGTTTAAATGCGCCAAGTAGAAAAAAAAACCTATGTGTTTTCTAAGTTTTAGAATTTATATGTTATTATGGACATATTGGATTTTCTTCTTTTTAATTTTTCATAATTAATGGACAAAATTCACTTTAACTTTTCTTTTAACAACTGGATTGGCGGTAACATCGAAAGACGATAAGCAATATGTGTAGGAGGATTGTAGTAAGTTTGAATGATTTTTCAACGACTGACACTTTCATTGAACTGAAGATAAAAATCCAATGTGCTACATTCAAATGATTTTCTCTACAGCCGTCCACAGACCTTTGTTACAAAAGTTTATTCTGCTATATACGTATTGTTAATAGCTATAAATGTTTACAGAATTGCTCTTATACTCATTTCCTTGTACGTACAGGGGAGATACAAACGGTGCGCTTGGGCGCAAGCGCGCGCTTTGGAGCTTAGGAGGTCCATGGTGCCCGTAACAGCAGCACCTGCTTGCTCTGGTGTTAATTGGGGCTGCAAAACGCACATACCATGGAAAAAACGAATCAATTTCCACATTTACAGTGTCTTAACATAAGTAGAGAAATTTATAAGTATTAAGACATATTGAATGCACTCCTAGAGCAGTTTGATGGAAGATTCTTTTTTATTTGGAAGCTCTCAAATCTAAACTGAATCCCTTTCCTTGCCTTATTCTATTGATCCCGAGAATATTTCAATAGAATTCAGTAATTTATGCTGTGATTCAGATCTAAACATATATATAATCAGTTTTTATCAAGCACTTGATCCATAAACATAACCAGAATTTCGCGTATTTTTAGCAGAAATATGTTTGGCATATGTCGGTCTGGGTGGCTCGGGTCACGGGTTCAAGTATGGTTCAGGCCAATGGTTTTTAAGTGTGCTTAAAAACGACATCTCCATGTCAATAGACTTACATGAAGTGCCGTGTAAAAGCAAAATTGTCTGATGATAAACTTTGAGATTGGTTCTGTAACTAATGTTTCACCAAATATTAAGATGGTGGAAAAGCACAAAATGGGCACAATAAATGCATAATTACGTTCAAAGTGTGACCACGAGTACAGGTTTTAATGTGGAGCTATTTTTATTTTGTTACAGGAGCAAGTTTGATTCCTTTTGAATTTTAAGGTTAAAAGTTATGTTAATATTCCTTATCTTTTGTGGTTCTAATGCTTTGTTTTTGGAATATTCATTTGTTTTTGAGTAATTATGTTATTATTGTAATTCATATTAACATTTTATGTGCACAGAATATATGCGCTTTGGTTCATATGACTCATAGACTGTAGGTTAAACAGAAAGGGGGAGACCTCGAGTATGTTAACCAACCTAGGCTTGTTGTGGCTGGCACCCACCGAAAGAAAGGGACGAAGAAGGCTACTGGTCAACGGAAATCGAACCCAGGACCTCCGGAATCTTACACCTAATCGTAGAACCATCTTACTGGGTGACCCAGTCACAGTCTATGATTACACAGAGAAAGAGAGATGATGTAAATAAATCTAATTGGATGGAAGGTTTATGCAATTGTTTAATTTTGATGTTCACATATTTATGTTTGATACCTCAACGTAGTTATAACTTTTTGCTCCATTTATATGCCGTATTTATACTGCTTATCAAGCGGAAGGCTCGAGTTCGATTCCTGCCACGATTTTCTCACGCCGGAAGACTGATCCGGAGTACACTCAGCCTCGTTAGGTCCCTGAGGGGCCAATTGAGGAGCTACTTGATTGAGAAGTAGCAGTCCTTGATTACGAAGGCCGCGTGATTGGTGGCTGACCACGTCCCATCCCCCAGTACTGCACCCTGCAGAGATGGGGGACGCAGCGGCTGGGCAGTAGGCATTGGCCTGGAAAGAGCTGTTAGCGTTTAACATTTAACAGTGAATGCTCGTATTTCCTTTGGAACAATTTGTCGGTCTGTGTGGCTTAGTTGGTTAGACTGATCCCAAGGTCGTGGATTCAAATCGTTTTGAGTGTGGTTTTTAAGTGTGCTTAAAAACGACAGCTCTATGTTAGTAGATTTACTGGCATGTAAAAGAACTCCTGCGGGACGAAATTCCGGCCCACCGGTGACACTGATGTGATCCTAGCAATTGACAGTGTCGTCAAACAAGAAAATAATTTTTTTTGGAACATAAGACCTTATGAAGAAGTGACCATCGGGAATCGATACGGTGCCATGTGCCAGTAACTGATTATTCTGATAGTATATCAAATTGGTATTAAATTTCAATATTTTCCAAGTATTCCCCCGTCATTCATTCCAACAATTGCTCCTTTATCACCCCATTTCGCCTGCATTTCATATCATCCTCTTCCTCACTATCGTGGTGCTTGGCTGATCACCAGCTTCCAGGTCTTCACTGTGTCTGGTTCAGAGGTTCCTGTGTCAGTCCTACATAAGGGGAGGGTAATCAGGGAAAGAAAGGAAGAACGATGTTCCAAGTATGGGATACTAAAGATTTCAAGAAAATACGCCTACTCGGACTACAGTTTTTATCAGGCATGGGCACGAGAGGAGTGGTAACACTTGAACTTGCCTTACCCACCCTCATTCTCTTGCCGAGTGGAGAAGGATGTTTGGATACAACAAGTGTAGCGGTGGGTTCGTTCCGCGTACGAGGTAGTAATAACCTATATACTGGTGTAACTATCTTTGTTTATATCATATTTTGCATACAGTAATTGTTATTGTAGATACTCAAATTACATAATCTTAAAGTTTATAACCTTTCTCTATGTTATGTACTTAATATCCTTACGCTGCCTTGTGTTTAACATACTAAATTGTTTCTCTTTCACAATAAATAAAGCACTAAAGTTCAATTGCTGTTTAGCCTGAAGAATATTTTAAAACTACTTGATCAACATAATGAATTCATTGACTTTAAACTTAATATTATTTTCAAACTTTGAAACACAAAATACTACGGTAAATAGTATATATTTATGCTAAATAAATTAATAAGAAACTAGACCCCTAAAAAGTAGAATCATATCGTCTATTTTATATGTTGACAAATACGGGTACTCAGAAGGTACCCTTTCAAATTATAAATAAATACCTTAAGTTTGATTTATGCTTCCGATTATATTGTAAATCTTTATATTTGCAAAGTGAAATCCGCATATTAAATAGCAAACTTTCCTGTTTTTGTAACTTACGACAAATTCTCTCTACCACTCTTCATGAAACAGCCATACAAACATTTTTTCAAATTTGGGTCTAAGGACCCGAATGGCTTGGCCCGAGCCCACGCAGACCTGTAATCTCTATGAAAGTATAAATTGCAGATAACACAATAATTAATATTTGGGTTGGTTAGTTGGTTAGACGCTGGTCTACTGATCCCAAGGTCGCGGGTTCAAACCCGGCCCAGGCCGATGGTTTTTAAGTGTGCTTTAAAACGACAGCTCCATGTCAGTAGATTTACTGGCATGTAAAAGAACTCCTGCAGGACAAAATTCCGGCACACCGGCGACGCTGATGTGATCCTGGCAATTGACAGCGTCGTTAAAGAACAAAATAATTTTTTGCAGACCTGCCCACTCTGCTTCACCACGCCAACATTCTCTCCCACACTCTCGGGGAAAACTTGCACTTGCAGGTACTGACCAACCTGAAAATATACTATCCTTAATTAGTAAAATTATTAGTACTAATAAAGTAAATATTTATGTAATGTTCCATACATGTCCTGAGCCCCCAATACCTGCATATGTTTCCATATCCACTTGATGGATGGTCCAACAATATATGTACACTTTCGTTACACACTGTATATAAACAGCCTCCTTTTTTACCTCTGTGCTAGGCATTTGTTTTAACTTTATTTATACTTGTATAGCCACTACATCAAGTATTTTCTTGAACGCTGAACGTGATACCCCTGCAACTTGTAGCTTTTCTTCCAGGTAGAATTAGCTGACGAATCTCATTTCGCCTTGCACTATAAAAAACTCGTAAAACCAAAGTTACATATCCTGGAAGAAACTAGAACTGGGTTAACTGTTAAGAGAAGAGACAGAAATAAAAATTCGAAATTACTACTACTATAAATTTCCTACTTTCTTTCTTATTTTTCAGGGCAGTAAAGAAATGAAAATAAGGAAATAATATAATCATACATATGCTACTTTCTTTCCTTCATCTCTTAGGATTATTTAATGTTTCGTAACTAAGAACAAGCTGCAACTATAAAGCAAGTTCAGAATTAGTGTTACAATTCTTATATGACATTTTCTTAGTTACTTCTATTCGTGTCCTTAAGTTTTATTCAACTCATAAAATAAAAATCTGATGTATTGCACTCACATGACTTTCTCTACTCTTGTACTAACCATTCTTACAAACTCTTATTCCTATATCTTCTTCGTGTTCGTTGAGATAAACATTTGTACAAATTATCTTATTGCTTATTTCCTTGTAGGTACAAGGGGAATATTAGAATACAGTAGGCTTTGTGCGATAGTCAAATCTTTTAAAGCTTTGATATTCTTGTTGCCTTTGCACACTTAATAAATAAAAAATGAATAACAATGATCCATTTCACGAAAGTTCTAAGTTTCCCAAGACTCACACACATAACAAGGCATATTTCCGAAATGGTTCACCCTACAAGAAAATTTATTGGGGCATAAATTGTGTATTTTAGCAAGATCTACATTTTTTGTATAGTATGATTTGGTCTTTCCCTAACGGTTTACCAGTTATGCAAAAGTCGTCCAGAGTAAATACGACTACAGGGGCTATAGCCAGAAAATTCAAGATATATATTTCATTTGTCATCAAAATATCCCAAATATATGACATTTTAATCAAAATCTTGAGAGCCATTTTCAAGAAAATCAGAATTTTCGAAAAATGTTCCATGTAAAGGGTAGTTTAGGGTGGGGCTATTTTCTTCAAAATCTTCGTGTCTCAACTTTGAAAGACATTAAACTTAAATACCAACTTTGGTTTTTATCCGACTTTTCGTTTTTGAGTGCTGTCTACAGACTGACACACAGACTGACACACGGACCTTTATCTAAAAATCCTTTTTTTGGATTCAGGGGGCCTCAAAACATATATTTCCGGTGAAATCTCGACATCAAATTTTTGGGTGGAATACAATACTTCCCCTACTTACCAGTAGAGAAAGTAAAAAAGCAATACACTTCTGTAAGAATAGTTTCTAGAGGATTGAGTGGGAAAAGTCATGTGAACGCAACACATTTTATGCTTTTTAAGATTTAATGTTCTTTAACCAGTTAGGTCATTTCGGGTGATGAATGAAATGAGCCCAGTTATGCTCAAATGAATCCAGAGTCTATAGAGGTTAGATTAGGCCAGGGCAACTCGCTCATTTTTGCTTTCTCTACTGCGAATAGTAAGAAGGGGAAGTATTGTATTCCACCGAAACATTCGACGTCGAGATTTAACCAAAAATAGATGTTTTGAGACCCCCTGAACCCAAAAAAGCATTTTCAGAAAAAGTCCGAAGCTGTGTGTGTGTGTGTGTGTGTGTGTGTGTGTGTGTGTGTGTGTGTGTGTGTGTGTGTGTGTGTGTGTGTGTGTGTGTGTGTGTGTGTGTGTGTGTCCGTGTGTGTGGACAGTATATCTCAAAAACGAAATTTGGTGTTTAATTTTAATGTCCTTCAAGGATGCGAGAGTAAGATTTTTGAAGAAAATTCCTCCACCCTAAACCACCTGTTAGGTGGAAAATTTGTCGAAAATGTTTATTTTCGCAAAAATGTCTCAATAATTTTGATTAAATGACAAATGTTTAAGATATTTCTATGACAAATGTATATTTTGATTTTTCTGGCCATAGCCTATGTAGTTCTGTTTGCTCTGGATGACTTTTGATAACTGGTAAACCATGAGACATAGACCAAATCTTAATTTACAGAAAATGTAGATCTTGATATAACACAATTTATGCCCAATTAATTTTTTGTAAAGCGAACCATTACGGAGATATTCCTTGTTATATTTTTGTGTGAGTTTTGGAAAACAAACTTTCGTCGAAGGAAAGATCGTGATTCAGTTTTGTATATATTAACAGTGCAAAGAGAACGGAATCTCAAAGTCAACTGTATTCCCATATTTCTCTTGTACCTACAAAAGTAAACAATCAGATTGTTTCTGTAAATGTTTACCTCAACTAACACGAAGAAGATAAAGGAATAGGAGCTTGTAAAATGGTTGACACAAGAGTAGAGAAAGTCATGTGAGTGCAACACATCAGGCTTTTTTAAATACTAAGTTTTTTTCAGTTCTTCATTATTGAAAGCAATTGCGCTTAACTTTATAGATAGGGAAAGAATGGAGTCGAGTCTTCTCGTTATTGCCTCGCACGTGTCCCCAAACGATACTAGACTTGCAGTTTTTTAATACAACGTTCCATAGACTCTTGTGTCTTAATAAAAAATGGGGAAGTGGGTAGAGGTATTCATGTAAAATGCAGTTTTAGCTCAGTTGTCAATGAAGGGCTAATTTACCTGCCACACTACATCAGGTTTCCGCAATAGTCTGGCTTCGTGACTCCTCTCGGCCACTACGAGAGGTGACCAAAATCTGCGAATCCAACAGAAACCAAACAGAACTTCAGAGGTGAGATAAAACAGCGCATGCCCCATTTGTGCTTTCCTTCCATTTTTTAGTTTGGGTTCTGCATGTCAAACTCGGGTTAACTCAACTAATTTGCATAAATATTTTGCTTAACCAATTCACAGCAGTCATACTGAATAAAACATGAGTGAAGAGTGCAACTGTTTCCAAATAGAGCAATATTAATAGTAACAGAACAATGTGTAAAACATACAGAAAAAGTGTTTTCTCGCTTTGGTAAGTCACACAATACCTACAAAAGAAATGAAAAGAAGTAGTGTTACATTCAGTGAAGTTCACAGAACCTCTGTTGAAAAATCAATATAGAATATGGTGCTGTGAGTAGTGTTCGCATTTTTAGTTAAATACACATTTTGTTTGTGTCCTAATACGAACTTAAAACTGTTGTTCTGGATATTTCAAGTTTTATTACACATAAAAACACATATTTCTGATTCTTAATGTAAATACATGTTTTCGGGTGTTCACATAAACTACAAAAATTCGCATAAAGAAAGCCCTTTTTCGAAATAAGTTTCACATATTTACGTAGTTATGTAAAAGCAGCAGCAAAATTATTTTTAACAAGTCAATATCCGGCCTAGGCCGGGTTTGAACCCGCGACCTTGGGAACAGTAGGCCAGCGTCTAACCAACTGAGCCACCCAGACCGACAGGAAGTATTGTATTCCACCCAAAAATTCGAAGTCGAGATTTCACCGGAAATACATGTTTTGAGACCCCCTGAATCCAAAAAAAAAAAAAAAAAAAAATTCTAGAAAAAGGTGCGTGTGTGTGTCTGTGTGTCTGTCAGTCTGTCAGTCTGTGGACAGCATAGCTCAAAAACGAAAAGTAGGTTAAAAACCAAAGTTGATATTTAAGTGAATGTCTTTCATGGATACGACACGAAGATTTTGAAGAAAATAGCCCCACCCTAAACTATCCTTTACATGGAAATTTTTTCGAAACTTTTCATTTTCTTGAAAATGGCTCTAACGATTTTGATTAAAATGTCATATGTTTGAGATATTTTTATGACAAATGAAATGTATATCTTGAATTTTCTGGCTATAGCCCCTGTAGTCGTATTTACTCTGGACGACTTTTGCATAACTGGTAAACCGTTAGAGATAGACCAAATCATACTATACAAAAAATGTAGATCTTGCTAAAATACACAATTTATCTCTCAATAAATTTTCTTGTAGGGTGAACCATTTCGGAGATATACCTTGTTATGTGTGTGAGTTTCGGAAAACTTGGAACTTTCATGAAATGGGTCATCGTTGTTCATTTTTTTATATGTTACGTGTACAAAGAGAACGGCATCTTAAAGCTTTAAAAGATTTGACTATCGCACAAAGCCTACTGTATTCCAATATTCCCCTTGCACCTACAAGGAAATAAGCAATAAGATAATTTGTACAAATATTTATTTTAACTAACACGAAGAAGATATAGGAATAAGAGTTTGTAAGAATGGTTAGTACAAGAGTAGAGAAAGTCATGTGAGTGCAACACATCAGATTTTTTAGTTTGGGTTCTGCATGTCAAACTCGGGTTAACTCAACTAATTTGCATAAATATTCTGCTTAACCAATTCACAGCAGTCATACTGAATAAAACATGAGTGAAGAGTGCAACTGTTTCCAAATAGAGCAATATTAAGAGTAACAGAACAGTGTGTAACATATACAGAAAAGTATTTTCTTGCATTGGTAAGTCACACAATACAAAAGAAATGAAAAGAAGTAGTGTTACATTCAATGAAGTTCACAGAACCTCTGTTGAAAAATCAATATAAAATATGGTGCTGTGAGTAGGGTTCGCATTTTTAGTTAAATACACATTTTGTTTGTGTCCTAATACGAACTTGAAACTGTTGTTCTGGATATTTGAAGTTTTATTACACATAAAAACGCATATTTTCTGATTCTTAATGTAAAGACATGTTTTCGGGTGTTCACATAAACTACAAAAATTCGCATAAAAAAAAACCCTTTTTCGAAATAAGTTTCAAATATAAAAGCAGCAGCAAAATTGTTTTTAACAAGTCAATATCCAACTTCTTTAATGCTCAATTACATAGGCTCAATTACATGTGGAAACTACTAAACTATTTTGTTGTTTAACGACGCTGTCAATTGCTAGGATCACATCAGCGTTGCCGGTGTGCCGGAATTTTGTCCCGCAGGAGTTCTTTTACATGCCAGTAAACCTACTGTCGTTTTAAAGCACACTCAAAAAATATCGGTCTGGGCCGGATTTGAACCCACGACCTTGGGATCAGTAGGCCAGTGTCTAACCAACTGAGCCACATTATTGGAAGAACTGATATATCAGCTAAAGTATCTCTTCAGTTGGAAGAAAATATAAACATCCTGCTTTCTCAAGCCACATGAGCCCACTGTTATACTAACTATTCTGCAAATTCTTATTTCTCTGCTTCATTTTAATCGACATAGGTATTTTCAGAAAGTATCTTATTGCTAATATTCTTGTAGATGCAAGGGGAATATGGGAATACTGTAGGTTTAAGCGATAGTGAAATGCTTTAAGAGCTGGTTGCTATGTAATACCTTTAAAATTCCTTTCTCTTTTCAAGGCCAAGAGATAAAAACAATAACGTATTCCTGTTAGAGAAAAGTATAAACATTGACAAATTCACACAAATAATAAAGAATATCAGAGGAATGGTTCACTAAAAGAAAAAAAGAAGTGACATAAATTGTGTTTTAATGAGACTCTTATTACTTTCTCTACTGGTAAGTAGGGGAAGTATTGTATTCCATCCAAAAATTCGATGTCGAGATTTCACCGGAAATATATGTTTTGAGGCCCCCTGAATCCAAAAAAAGCATTTTTAGAAAAAGGTCCGTGTGTGTGTCAGTCTGTCAGTCTGTTGACAGCATAACTCAAAAATGAAAATTAGTTTAAAAACCAAAGTTGGTATTTAGGTTTAATGTCTTTCAAGGATGCGACACGAAGATTTTGAAGAAAATAGCCCTACACTAAACTACCCTTTACATGGAACATTTTTCGAAAATTTTGATTTTCTTGAAAATGGCTCTAACGATGTTGATCAAAATGCCATATGTTTGAGATATTTTTATGACAAATGAAATGTATATCTTGAATTTTCTGGCTATAGCCCCTGTGGTCGTATTTACTCGGGACGACTTTTGCATAACTGGTAAACCGTTAGAGATAGACCAAATTATACTGTACAAAAAATGTAGATCTTGCTAAAATACACAATTTATGTCTGAATACATTTTCTTGTAGGGTGAACCATTTCGGAGATATTCCTTGTTATGTGTGTGAGTTTCGGAAAACTTAGAACTTTCGTGAAATGGATCATCGCTGTTCATTTTTTTATGTCAAGTGTGCAAAGACAACAGAATCTCAAACATTTGACTATCGCACAAAGCCTACTGTATTCTAACATTCCCTTTGCACCTACAACGAAATAAGCAATAAGATAATTTGTACAAATGTTTGTCTCAACTAACAAGAAAGAAGATATAGGAATAAGAGTTTGTACGAATGGTTAGTACAAGAGTAGAGAAAGTCATGTGAGTGCAACACATCAGATTTTTTTTTTTTTTTTTTTTTTTTTTTTTTTTTTTTTTTTTTTTTTTTTTTTTTAGTTTGTCTCTTGCTGTTTACCATTTATGCAAAACTCATCCAGAATCAAGACGTCTTCTGAGGACTTTCACAAAAAATTCAAGGTATGACTTAGAAACTGCCATGGAATCGCCTGTTTATGTCCAACACTGGATACTGACTGTTCCCCTGACTGAAGGAATGGAGTGGAATACCGCTTCAAATCGGCAAGGTTGGACATCGCTGGTTTATACATTACTGATAGGAACATAATTCAATGAAGAAGCTATCACTTTTACAGCTATTTTATGAACTGAGTATTGGTGTAATTGGTGCTTAAAAATCATTATCAGTATACTCTTATCAAATATCCAGAAGTTTTGGTATCGTCCTCTTACTGTTAGTTAACAAAAGCAGCTTGTGTGCATAGTACTTCTAGTGCTCTATTGCTTGCGGTTGCAAGTTTATGGGTCGTATTTAGAACTTCCACTTTCCAAAGCACCGTTTTTACGCCTTTCTCAACTCCCGAACAGTACGCCTGTTTTCACACAGTGGTTGATGGGGTCCTTAAAGGTGCTGTGATGAGCTAAATGCCTACTTGAATAAAACTCGGCGTAAAAGACCGCTTGCCCTTTTTTTTCCCTCCATACGGCAGTGGCTGTCTCTGTGATTGAGTGGTCAGCTAGCTCACTGCTTACCTGGAAGTTCAGGGTTCGATTAGGAGGTGTTAATTTTTGTTTATTTTGGATTCTTAGCTAACCTCCATTGAATCGGAGGTGTGAGGTGAATGTGCATGTGGAAATAAGTTAAAAACGACAAAAACCTACAGTAATCGAACCTAAAAGTTCAAAGAGTAAAACAGCATCAAATGTCTCATCCAAAGCACCTTATTTGATCATTGAGTAGAGGCAGATTCTTTTCTAAGCCCTCGTAATAAAATACAAAACAGAGGCATTGAGAGGTCTTCTTCATGTTACATAAACATCAAGATGTGAATAGAAAAGTTGTGATACTTCATATAAATATTTAATTGTGAAACGCAGCTTGTTAATAGTGATTTAAATAAAATCTGATGTGTTGCACTCACATGACTTTCTCTACTCTTGTACTAACCATTCTAACAAACTCTTATTGCTATATCTCCATGTTAGTTAAGATAAACATTCATACAAATTATCTTATTGCTTATTTCCTTGAAGGTGCAAGGGGAATGTTAGAATACAGCAGGCTTTGTGCGATAGTCAAATCTTTTTAACCTTTGAGATTCCGTTCTCTTTGCACGATTAACATATAAAAAAATGAACGATGATCCATTTCACGAAAGTTTTGCTAAACTCACACACATAAGAAGGAATATCTCCGAAATGGTTCACCCTACAAGAAAATTTATCGAGATATAAATTGTGTATTTCAGCAAGATCTGCATTTTTTGTACAGCAAGATTTGGTTTATCTCTAACGGTTTACCAATTGTGCAAAAGTCGTCCAGAGTAAATACGACTACAGGGGCTATAGCCAGAAAATTCAAGATATACATTTCATTTGTCATAAAAATATCTCAAACATATGACATTTTAATCAAAATTGTTAGAGCCATTTTCAAGAAAATCAAAATTTTCGAAACATTTTCCATGTAAAGGGTAGTTTAGGGTGGGGCTATTTTCTTCAAAATCTTCGTGTCGCATCCTTGAAAGACATTAAACTTAAATACCAACTTTGGTTTTTAACCGACTTTTCGTTTTTGAGTTATGCTGTCTACAGACTGTCCACAGGATAGGTAATATTTCACTCGTAAATCAAATCAATATATTCTGAACCCGCTATAAAAGTGCGGCTCAACGCGGGAGCGTTACAAACCACCATTTCATACTCCAAACTCACTTCTCCAAACTCAATTTTTCTTGTATGCATTATGGTGGCAAATACGACCAATTCTTCTGCTAGGTCCACTTTCCAAGCTTTATCCTGTATTTGATAATTAGTCGGCAAACACCCTAAAGTTTTCTCTTTGAATATTATATAACATTAGACCTGAACTGTCTTGCAAAAGTTACACACTTTTCAGGTGACCTGGCAACAAATTATACATTTTAGTACTAGATGTTCTACACAGGAAGTATTATATTTTGTTTTCATATAATGTGCTTGTGCCATCAAGGTGGCAAAATGGGGCAACTCCAAAAACATGGAGGAATAGAGTTATGGAAACTATGACGAAGAGACAATTGAAGAAGGGCTGAGGACCATAGTGCGCCATGTGCCATTTTTACTTTCTCTACTGGTAAGTAGGGGAAGTATTGTATTCCACCCAAAAATTCGAAGTCGAGATTTCACCGGAAATACATGTTTTGAGGCCCCCTGAATAAAAAAAAAGCATTTTTAGAAAAAGGTCCGTGTGTGTGTGTCTGTCAGTCTGTCAGTCTGTGGACAGCATAGCTCAAAAACGAAAAGTCGGTTAAAAACCAAAGTTGGTATTTAAGTTTAATGTCGTTCAAGGATGTGACACGAAGATTTTGAAGAAAATAGCCCCACCCTAAACTACCCTTTACATGGAAAATTTTTCGAAAATTTTGATTTTCTTGAAAATGGCTCTAACGATTTTGATTAAAATGTCATATGTTTGAGATATTTTTATAACAAATGAAATGCATATCTTGAATTTTCAGGCTATAGCCCCTGTAGTCGTATTTACTCTGGACGACTTTTGCATAACTGGTAAACCGTTAGAGATTGACCAAATTATACTATACAAAAAATGTAGATCTTGCTAAAATACACAATTTATGTCTCAATAAATATTCTTGTAGGGTGAACCATTTCGGAGATATACCTTGTTATGTGTGTCAGTTTCGGAAAACTTGGAACTTTCATGAAATGGGTCATCGTTGTTCATTTTTTTATATGTTACGTGTACAAAGAGAACGGAATCTCAAAGCTTTAAAAGATTTGACTATCGCACAAAGCCTACTGTATTACAATATTCCCCTTGCACCTACAAGGAAATAAGCAATAAGATAATTTGTACAAATGTTTATCTCAACTAACACGAAGAAGATATAGGAATAAGAGTTTGTAAGAATGGTTAGTACAAGAGTAGAGGAAGTCATGTGAGTGCAACACATCAGATTTTTTTAAATGGAGATAAATAAGGCTAAAGTTTAGTTAATTTCACAATGTATTAAATAATGTGTACCATAATGTGGCAATAACATGCTATTAACAGCATTGCATAATAGATAGGGGCCTGGAAACAACGTCAAATCCATTCACCTAAGTTCTTGGATAATTGCAAAAAACTTCCCAGAATAATCTGCTATCCAAAATAACTTAACTTGAATGTCATTTAAAAGAGTCATTTAACATTAAATTTTACAACATGAAGTACTTCTGGAGTATGGGTTTTGAGGAAAATTGGGATTTAGTGGTTTTTAAAACTGAAGAATAAAAGATTTGAAATTATATGCAACATAAACGAGGTTCTGCTATTCGCGTAATATAAAAATAGATTTTAATGAATATACCTAGTTATCTAAAAATCTAGTTTTTATAACCCATAAACGCACGTGCCGCTTGATTACAGTACAAATCAAGAAGTGTTATTAAAATATGACTAATAAATGTTTACATTTTTCTTTTATCTTACATTACATTTGTGTCTATTTTTTTCTCTTGAACAACTAAGTCTTTATTTTCTTCAATTTGAGGTCCTAGATATTCTTGGTTTTCTAAAGCAGAATAAAATTGAAGCAGCTCATTGTTGCTCCATTCTTCTGCAAAATGTTTTGATAGTTATTTTGGTATATCACGTACTTCTCTCTTTAAATTTTGTGGTCTAATGTACATCATCTTTAGATTAGTCTTACTGATAAGCTCAGCCTTACAAACTGCATTTCGATAAAAAAAAAAAAATTCACCTTAAATCACAACATTGTTCAGTTTTCTTTTTTTCTTTTTTTCTGAGTTCAAATGCTATTGCCCACATTTCTTAAGAACTTTTCAGTTGAAAATTTCCAATAGTTCTCGGGAATATTATTTACTTTGCATACTGTTCCACGGCTTTTGATAATTTCGTCATTCTCTTTCAGTTGAAGGACAGAATCTTTTTCAATTAAGCCAAACGTCCAATCTGGCACAAGGACTGCCAATCTGGGATACTGTGTTCAGCATTCGGGGTTGAATTTGGGTAGGTAGAATTATTCTTAAGTAGAATTACTGTCTACACACAGAGCTTGGGAATATGAATGTGAGCATGTTTCCTGGTAAAGATAAATTAAACTAAATCTACAATATAAGAAGATATAAGGCCTGAGGTTATTGTTCAAATTTTATAGACTTATTATAAAAGTTAAAGGGAGCTAAACAGATGAACCCATTACAAATTAAACATAATCTTTATATGCCAGTTCTATGTCTCTAAGACCAACATTCCTAATGACTTATATTTAAGAAACTGTAAGCCCCTGGAGCACTTGTAGGATTCATACTGGTGCTATAAGTGTAATGATATGCGAAGCAACTTTTTCTAATGTAAAAGTGAGATATTTTCTATAAACGTATGTCCGAAAACCAATTTAGTCATGTTGAATATTTACAACAAACAACCTGTATGAATAGTGTCTGCAAGAGTAGAGAAAGTCATGTGAGTGCAACACATCAGATTTCCTCCACATATAGTGCCGCAAGGTGTTTCGAATATGGAAAACATATTCTTTGTGTTCAACTAAATTAAATATTTCATAAATAATTTCTACTTTCTCTTTGACGATGTTTCTTATTCTCCTAGTGACTGTGTTTTAAAATACTCAACCACTTTCGCATTCTATTCAAACGTTACAAAGGATTTGAGTTTATGTTCACACAACTCAATTGGTATAGTTTGCTTGGTATCTAAAACAATAATTGCCTGCTTGAACTAAACGCCTAACTCGCTAACTACGAGGAACATTTCCACGACTCCCCTCGCCACAAGCTTACCACTAGGCGCAAACAGAATGGACGGCTGAAACAAACTTTTAGCTACAGGTAACGAGCAAAGGGCTACAGCCGAGGAGCGGATACCTAAATGACATTCATGGCCAGACTATGTAGATGTGTTCTCTTAAAAATGTCAGGACTTAGATTGTGTGATCTTATACTACCGCCGAAAACGAAACAACTGTCCAAGTACAGCGAAATAAACAATGTGAAAGAATTAACAAAACTGAACTAAAGTTTACACTAACTTAAATCCTTAAAAAGAGCTTTCAAATGAGTTGTGGTAAAGTATTAACAGTTCAAACACATTGAAATTTAACACCTTGCATTCCATATATTAACAAAAGCAAACCACTAGATAAATACACGTAGGTATGTAAAATATAAAAGAAGAACAAATTAGAAACTAAAATATTCTTATCTTAGTAATATTGCAAGATCTTCCATAACTGACATGTTTCAAGTTGTATCCAACTTACTTTCAAAGCTATACACACAAGTTACTATAGTACCGATGCTCAATTTAAAAAATCTGATGTGTTGCACTCACATGACTTTCTCTACTCTTGTACTAACCATTCTTACAAACTCTTATTCCTATATCTTCTTCGTGTTAGTTAAAATAAACATTTGTACAAATTATCTTATTGCTTATTTCCTTGTAGGTGCAAGGGGAATATTGGAATACAGTAGGCTTTGTGCGATAGTCAAATCTTTTAAAGCTTTGAGATTCCGTTCTCTTTGTACACGTAACATATAAAAAAATGAACAACGATGACCCATTTCACGAAAGTTCCAAGTTTTCCGAAACTCACACACATAACAAGGTATATCTCCGAAATGGTTCACCCTACAAGAAAATTTATTGAGACATAAATTGTGTATTTTAGCAAGATCTACATTTTTTTGTATAGTATAATTTGGTCTATCTCTAACGGTTTACCAGTTATGCAAAAGTCGTCCAGAGTAAATACGACTACAGGGGCTATAGCCAGAAAATTCAAGTTATACATTTCATTTGTCATAAAAATATCTCAAACATATGACATTTTAATCAAAATCGTTAGAGCCATTTTCAAGAAAATCAAAATTTTCGAAAAATTTTCCATGTAAAGGGTAGTTTAGGGTGGGGCTATTTTCTTCAAAATCTTCGTGTCACATCCTTGAACGACATTAAACTTAAATACCAACTTTGGTTTTTAACCGACTTTTCGTTTTTGAGCTATGCTGTCCACAGACTGACAGACTGACAGACTGACAGACACACAGACACACGGACACATACACGGACCTTTGTCTAAAAATGCTTTTTTTTTGGATTCAGGGGGCCTCAAAACATGTATTTCCGGTGAAATCTCGACATCTAATTTTTGGGTGGAATACAATACTTCCCCTACTTACCAGTAGAGAAAGTAAAAATCGATCTAACCTCTGAAAACAATAACCTATAAATACAATCTATCGGTGATATTTCAAAATTCATAATGGGGTTCTTGTTTTTTAAAATAAATATTTTTCTCCCAAACCATTAAATCTATAGGTCCATTTAATTGTTTTAGCAATTTAACCTCTGGATTAATTTCATGATCAAATGACCAGAAATGATCTGCCACAGCGGCTGTATCAATTTGTTTATATTTAATATATCTGGAAAGCTCTTCTATTCTGGTTTCTAAATGACGTTTAGTTTTACCAACATAAACCCTATCACAATCCAAACAGCTAAATTGATAAATGCCAGATTTTTTATAATTTGGAGTGGTATCCTTTTTAGAAAAATTTAGTAAATTTTGTAAATTAAATTTATTTTGAGGGACCCAATTTATTCCATATTCTTTAAAACTTTTTGTAAAATTTTTTTGACCCACGGATGGTAAGTAAACTTTTGAAAAATACAATTATCTTTTAGTTTTTTGAGGGTAGAAACCTCTTTAATAGCCTCTTTTTTGTATAAAATCTACATTAAAATCGTTAATTGCTGCTGTGTTAATGTCTTTATATACTGTGTTAAATTCTTCCTCATTAAGAGGTATATTTATTAACCTATAAATTAAACTATTGAAAGCAGCAAATTTGGGTTCAAAAGGATTAAAAGTTTTATTTTATATGTAATCATCAGTGGGCATAGATTTTCTATAAATACCAAAATTCAATTTATTCTTATGTTTCTTTTTTTAATTTTTAAGTCTAGGAACCAAAAACATCCATTATTTATCTGTTTCTCAGGGATAACATCAAAAACGTCATCCACACATCTATACCATATTTTAAAAATTAGAGGGAATGATTTAGTAATTTGAATTCCAAAAAACTCCATGAAAAGATGGGCAAGAGATGGCGTAAGTGGACTACCCATTGCCAAACCAAGTATTATTAAACTGTTAAAGAGGTTTCTACGCTCCAAAAAAAAAAAAAAAAAAAAAAATAAAAAAAAAAAAAAAATAAAAAATAAAATAAAATAAGAAAAAATAAAAGATAATTGTATTTTAAAAAAGTTTACTTACCATCCGTGGGCCAATAACAAATTTACAAAATTTTTCAAAGAATATTAAATAAATTGGAACTTTCAAAATAAATTTAATATACAAAATTCACTAAATTTTTATAAAAAGGGTAATATTCCAAATTATAAAAAAATCTGGCATTTATCAATTTAGCTGTTTGGATTGTGATATGGTTTTTATAGGTAAAACTAAAAATCATTTAGAAAACAGAATAAAAGAGCATTTTAGAAACATTAAATGTATTTTATTTAATAAAATTGCGGCCAGATAGCCACATACAGTTACTTTACGTAACATTTTCACATGTTTGCAAATATTAAATGTAAACAAATTGATAAATCAGCTGTGGCACATCATTTTTGGTCATTTAACCATACAATTAATCCAGAGGTTAAATTATTAGATCAATTAAATGGACCTATAGATTTAATGGTTTAGAAAAATGTGTTTATTTTAAAAAACAAGAACCGCGTTATAAATTTTGAAATACCACCAATAGATTGTATTTATAGGTTTTTTGTTTTTAGAAATTGGTGACAGATTTTTTTTAAATTGAGGATCGGTACTATGGTAACTTTTTATATAGCTTTGAAAATAAGTTGGATACAACTTGAAACATGTCAGCTCTGGAAGATATTGCAATATTACTAAGGTGAAGATTTTAGTTCCTAATTTGTTCTTATTTTGGATTCTGTTGCTTCACTGTGAATAGCTTCAATTTTTCCTTAATTAACGTAGGTATGTGTCATCTCCTCATGAATTTCTCTACTCAGTCTTCTACGAAAGCTTATTGTTCTATTTGTTTCTTGTTAATCGAGATAAACGTTTGCAGAAATGGTTTTATTACCTCCCCCCTGTGGGCTGCAGGTCCTTTGGGGGGGGGGGGGGAGAGATTTGTAGACCTTCCCCGATCCGGAGGAGAGGATTTACAAATAGCAAATCTCCTGTCATGCACACCGACACCCCGGCCGACGCTAGAACCCTGAAACAACCAAGCAGATCAAAGGTGAAGTGAGGTGAAATAGAGGGAGAGGAGATCCGGAGAATATAATTCAGGTTCCCAACATTCGCCTAGCAACCCGGGAAGAGCCCCGAAAAAAAAAAAAAAAAAAAAAAAAAAAACCTTGGGTCAGGAAGGTTGCCCAAGGTAATCGAATCCACGGCCTTCTGTATGCGAGTCTCACACGTTACCGCAGAGCCATCTCACTTGGTCTATTACCTGAAAATACACACCATTGCTGAAAAAAGGGAGTTGTAGGGAGAGATATCATTAATAATTCCCACAGCCAGGCTTCACTTAAGGAAGGCCCTTAGTTCCCATCACTTTAGTCCACGACATGCTAGAGAGCGCCAATCGCTTGGCCTGGGTTATACACTGCGGTCAATTCTAGGCGACGATCCGGTCTCCCTCGATACGGTGCTGCGGTTCGTCGCTCAAATTGATTTCGCGAAAGAAGTTTAACTTGTGTTTTATTCTTTGGAGCTTGTTTTTACTATCTTACAATACGTCCTCTGGTTTATGCTGTTTTTACCATTTGTTTCTAGCGTTTACTGTTTTAGCCTTCACATTTTAACTGTTTTTAACATTCACTGTTCTTTTTTATTATTTTAACTGTCTTCTATTTTAGCTTCTCCTTTTTTTCCAGGTCACCTTGTGAGTGCTTTAGCTCTTAAAATGTAACTTAGCCTCCTGCGCCCTGAGATGACAATACTAGAGTAAAAAGTATTATGTTGTGTTTAATGAGTTTCTATGGGCCAAAATTAAACAACTTTTTTTGGGGGGGTGGGGGAGTAAATGACATTTTGACAGCTAAAAATGTTGTTATGTGGATCAATATGTGTTATTAATAGAGCAACCCACATCATGCTTTATTCTTTTTATAATTATGCTTTATCTTTTTGATGATTATGATTTATAATGTTTTATTTTTTATAATGTATTTCTTTCATACAAATAAACTTCAGTAAATTAAATGATTTCTTTTTCGAGACAGTAGAGCAAGTTTCTTACATAAAAGAATGAAAATCTACTCATCTGAGCCACTCTCAGCCTCTGTACCACATTCTTGAGGTTGATTAATTGCAAGTTTCAGGTGAGATTTAAGATTTTCTTCTGTGAGACCTGACCGTTTAGAATTTAAAAACCAATTGAGTTTAGAAAAGCTTCTCTCAACTGAAGCAGATGATGGGGGTACCATTATTGCCTTAATTGCTAGCTTACTTAGCGTAGGAATCTTAGTGGAATGTTTCTGCCAGAAGGATAAAGCAGTAGTAGAATACAAATGTTCTTCTTTTACCATTACTGCATGTGTTGATATTTCTTACAATGGAACATCAGTGTTAGGGAAGCGTTTCAGTTCACCTGAAGTGAAGATGGAATAAATCTGCTCAGGAACGGCTAATGTTGGATCCAAATTCTGAACTTCCTTCCAGAAGGTTTTTGCAGGATGGCATCCGTTCATATACATCTCAAGCTTTTTACATGATACACCAGAACTTTGAAGCATGTGCAGAATTGAGGACAGACTCAGCCAGGTCTTTGTTGCATCAGTTCTGTTTGATTCCAAGACCTGAATTTGTTTACAAATACCATCACAGATTTCAGATATAGTTCTGAGTTGAAGTTGAAGGCAGCACTACCTTCACCATCTTCCAGATCGATCCAATGTGTAACTGCATTGAAATTGGTGCTATGATATTTTCCTGCTTTCAACCATGTGCCCCCGAAATAAGAGCAATAAAATTAGATCTGTGAACACCAATAACATCTAGTGTGTCAAGTATTAAATTAACTATTACATCAGCATTGCAATGTTGTACAATTTTGGTTTTTACAAAACAGGGTTTCTCGCCCAAAGCACCCAATGGAGAAACAAGAATATTCACCACCTTAAGATTTTTTATATCTGTCGTTTCATCAACCACTAGTTAAACAGATTTTCCCTCACATTTTGACTTCTGAAGTTCCTGTTCAGCACACTTGACAGGATATCTTCTCAAAGTGGTTTCATTGGGAGCCACTTTCATAAACTGTTCATGGCGGAAGACATGAAATGGAATACCATGACCATTTCTTTCATATTATCCTTTGAATTTTCCATACTGGCGGCGCCGTGGCTGAGTGGATAGAGCGCTCGCCTACCACCAAGGCAGGACTCGTATGTGGTATTCGTCGTGGACGAAGCGGCTTCTGGGCGTGTTTTCTCCGGGTTCTCCGGTTCCCCCAGCCGTTTATTCCACCAATTGCTCCATTATCGCCCTTCCAATCATCCATTTCGCCTGCATTTCATATCATCCTCTTCCTCACTATCATACCTGGTGCTTGGCTGACCACCTGATTCCAGGTCTTCACACTGTCTGGTCCAGAGGTCCCTCTGCTCCCCGACAGGCGTCTGACCCTAGGCACTGGCTTGTAAGTCCTGCATAAGGGGAGGGTAATCAGGGAAAGAAGAAAGAAGAATTTTCCATGCGCTGCCACACTTGAGGTGCAGTACTAGTATGCGCGCTGCTAGGACTGCTTGAGGTTGAGCGATGTCCACAACTTTGTTTTCGAGATCTTTGTTTAAAACTTTCCGCATGCTTTTGCACAATTACTTCTTTTCAAAATACATAAGGTACACAATAGTTTCCCCTTTTCAGCCACAAAATAATGTGCACGAATTGTATTTACAGCAGTTTTTGACATGTTGATGTTTAAAAAATATGAACTGCTCTTATTCAGATTGTATATTGACCATAAAACCGTTAAACTTCACACACAAGTTTATTGTTGGCATTGTTGAGGGAAACAGTGTTTAATTTCTGCATTGAATCTATTGTTGGAAATTAACTGTCAGTTTAAAATCTAAGAATTGTACTTTAAATTACATATTGTGCTTTTATGCTTTATTTTTTAAAATGATGCTTTATTGTGCTTTTAAAACTTCTTTATTCCTAAATCTTAGACCCCCAAAATCATGTTCTGGGTAGCAACCACATGCCAAAAGCTCTGTTCTGTTTTTTATACTTATTGTGCTTTTGGGTTGCACTGGTTATTAAGTATCAAAAGAACAAGAATATTCAAAATATAAAATGTTGTTTCTTTTTTTGGGGGGGAGTGGGGGTTTGGGTTCAGGGGGATTTTAGGGGTAGTATCATATATGATTAAGTTTTTATGGGTTTTTTAATCCTACCATCGATAGCAAGAAGGCAAATGAGAGAAAAACATATGACCATAGAATGCAGAAGCTATCAAACATACCACCGGCCGTCATGAGTTTAGCACATTCACACAGAGAGAGAAGAAAATCTAAAACCTGAGGTATCATACGATATATGATGCCAAAGGACGCGGGAGGACAGGGCCCAAATGATCTAGGGCCCTTAAACACCACTCACTCACTCACTCACTCACCCCATCACTTTAAGTATAAACTAATGTGGGAATGTCATCGATACTTAAATCTTTTCTCCCGTAACAGTCACATGGGTAATGCAGGAAATGAAAAGGCTGATATTCTAGTAAACAAAGGAGCATCTCTCCCTTTCACAAAACCAGAACCTTCTGTGGAATAATCTTAGAAACCAAATACATAGTACAAAAATGGGCTCGTAATGAGTAATTGTTCGTAAAGCAAATGGGAAGTAATACCCATAAACTAACTATACAACAAGCAGATAATTAATACGCCTGAGGATAAACCATGTACCTCACTCGTTAGGTTAACCAGCCGCAACTTAGAAGAGCTATAAGTTATATAACTGAATATGGAACATTCAGAAAACATCTAAGGACAGTGGGACTATACCAAATGGAACTCATTTGTCGCTTGTGTTTCAAAGCCAATGAAACGGCGAAAATCTCTTATTCAAATGCGAAGCCACAGAACGGAAAGGATAGCAGATTCTTGGAGTCATCGCAAAATTAGGGAAAGGTTCTAAATTAGTGAGACACATACTACAACTATGTATGTAGATTAGAAAATAGGAAGCACACAAAAAGTCTTATTTAGGCTGAGGTGTAAGAGGACAATCTGCTTCAAAAGTTGTCATAGTCAACATCAGTGGATTTGATGGCCTTAACGAAGTTGTTTATTCATAGCTACATTGATCACACACTCTCAAAACAATTATAACTCTTGAACCATGAACAATCAATACTACCAACTGTTGCAGTTTTTAACTGAACACTGCTTAGTACCTACAGACACATACATACATAGGATAATATTTTTCACCGCTGCTGATTAAGACCTACAGACGTGAATTATAATTGCTTCAATTTTTTCTCAGTGCCTTTAAACTATGTAACATAATTTGTCCCAATCTTCAGCGCTTATGACACAAATCCTTTTATTGCTTAAGTGCATAGAATGCATACATCTGCGTTATATTCCAAACGGAAGAGCTTGAAGCGTATGTTCACATTATTCAGTTGTATGCGGAAAACGTTTCTCGTACAATCCCTGGTTCCCAGTTTCTCTACATTTCTCTCATTCACTCATTTTCCAATTTTTCTACCCCTCCCAACCTCTCTCTTTCCCCTCTTTATACTCGTCAATTTCCCGTTTCATTCTACCTCATACTGGGGTAAAACATCTAACTCAGATGTAATATGAGTTATGAAAATCACTAATTCAGCTTCTCTGGGTTTTAATAACACTTAAAGCAAATTAGTTTAACAGCAGAGAAACTTGCTTTAGTTCTACATGCTTATTAAAGAAATAGTTCTTCCTCGTAGTAACAGGTTTGCTTACATAAAATATAGACCAGCAAAGTCCGTTTGTGTAAGAGGGGAGGTTGGATTTACCACCTTCCACTTCATGCAGACTGTAACTCTTAACAGGTGCATTATTTTACATTGGCAGTTTGGTTTGGTTATAAGACGTACGCTGCGTTTGATTTATCAAAACACTTTCAAATCTTATACGATAAACATCTATTCATTAATGACTTCTTTGGCACTACTTACGCTTGGGAAGTCTATCAATATTTGGCAATAAAGTCAAAGTGCATAGCCTTAGAAGATACACCAAGTGATCGTCGCGTAACATATTGCGATACAGACAGTTTGGAGCAGCTCTATTTGTAAATGGAACTCTACATAATTAATGTAGACCCAAAAACTGACATCAGGTTGGGGGCAAACATTCGCAGTCTATGTGTCAAAGGGCAACATTATGAAACGTGAAACCTTTATATATCTTAGAAACTGCCATGGAATCTCCTGCTTGGGTCCGTCACTGGATGACAGTCTGGTTGTGATTCTACACACCACAGGCAGTAGCTGACTCACCCTCTGACTGAACGACGGAGGTGGTATTGTAGCCGAGACAGGTTGGACATCGCTGATATAGATGATTCAGCTTTGAACCGTACTTGATGTAAACAAACGTTTTGTATCCTTCCGCGCTGAAGAGGAACAAGCAAATGTCACTTGGATTGATGTCTGTTATTTATAATGCAATGTAAGTTGTGTTATTCCAATAACAGCAATAATACCAACAATAAGAGTTAAATACAGGATAATTAAAATACAACTCGCGTTTATCTATAGCTGCATCACTATCGGGTATAGGTGTAAAATGTAAGTCTCCATGGCATATCCTGTCTGTCAGTATTCATGCCCATGCAACATCCACTCGAAGAAACCAGTACATTATTCACAACTGTTGCTATCTTCTGCTTTAGTCTGTCAAACGCATTCAACACAATTCATTTCTTGCTTCTTTTAACGGCTTACATTCACATGCTTCACTATTTCACCCTTATTGCCACTTAGCCGTTATAGAAGCAGCCTTGTTTGTCGCCTGTTGTTCACTGTGGTCTGTATGTAGAAGAGGAATGGACACCACACAGAATTAAATGAATTTACAAACCTTTCTACTATCACCGTATTATGACTTGTCCCTTGAGACAGATCAGTGACAGTCACCGTACTCCAGCCACATGTGTGAGAGAGTCAATCATTGACGATATCGCCAAACATCCCTTCGTCTCCTCCGCCTATAACCTCCAGCACTTCCAGTGTTTACGGATTTATTTATAGAGCTGACACGTGCTAATGCGTAAATATTAGATCTCATTGACACTGGGTTTCTACTTATGGGCGTTCTTGTGTCTCGGCGCTCCAATGTATACAGGATGAAAGGTAATGCTTCGGCGAGAACAAACTAATATATGCAGGTGTAAGGAATATAAAATACTAAGTGAGTAGGTTTAATCATTTGGTAAGAATGTTGACTTTTCGACAATGTACCACATGTGCTAGCGGACTGTGTTGTACACAACAACCGTGTGCTTCAAGGCAGCATAGTATAAAAAAAAGAGAAAAAAGTAGTCGCTCAGTGCGTTTACCGTACCGCTGAAGAAGTCATATTCTTGGGCAAATCCACACGAATCGAAATGTTATGCCTGTCAGGTATGAGTGTTACTGAAGTGATGTATTTTTGCAAGTAGTAATGATTCAGTTTTCCATTGCTGAAGAAGCAGAAAAATAAAGCAATCGAAACCATGTACTTAAGCGTTAAACGATGCTGACATAAAGGAATACAGATTTTCCCAATGTTGCAGATTATTCTTATCCATTACTAGATAAAACAATAGTAATTAATTTTAAATCACACATAAATATATTGCTCTTTATTTTCCTAAGATGATTGCGCTCTTTTGTAGATTACCGGGATGAAATAAAACAATTGTCTCAATTGTCTGAAACTACTATCCCATCTACCAATGCTTATACCTGGCGCATGAATTGGTGGGACAATTTCCTTCCCCTAGCCTCCTCTACATCCGGAAGTATGTGAGAACCGCGACTTGAAGTTGCCACATTAGAAATTAACCTTTGCATGAAATTTCATCATTGAATTGTGGTTGAATTCATTCGAATGGTGGTAACAAAAAGCATAACAACATTGTTCACACAATGTTTTCGCGACAGTGAAATAATAAACCATTTATAGCCATTCGTCAAGAAGCTAGGTGGCTCCAAATATTTGATACAATTACCTTTCTCGTCAAAACGGCTATTTATTGACAGTAATTTTATTGGACATTTGTTATGTTTGTGTAGAATCCCTGGTTAGGTAAAACTTTAGGAGACCGTCGTCACGTGGTTCACTGACCTACAACGGAAGAAGATGGCGCTGCAAGGCAGAAATATGTGTTGCCAACTTAACATTGTACAACTCGCTAAAACTACCAACCACGCATCACAAAATGCCAAAACTATGTACTATTATTTATTAATATTATTGTTGTTGTTAATACTGCGTAATCTGTAATAACATTACTGTATTACACAACCTCAATATTATTAACTACTTCATTATTATTGTTGCACTATTGCGTAATATGTAATAAAATTATTGTATTATACAACCTCGACATTATTATTGTTGTTGTTAGTACTGCGTAATCTCTAATAAAATTATTGTATTATACAATCTCAAATAAGGATTGTTGGACCTTTGATAGTGTAGTCATCTGTGAAAATGCGCAACAAGTTCAAGTTTATTATTTATTTATGCCAACAAACTTGCTATTGGTATTTTTAAACACAAACCGTGTGTGGGCAATGTTTGAGAGGTAGTACTAGAACTTAACAATTCAATACCACAGCTGGGATTTGAACGACAGACCCTCCGCTTACTAGGCGGGTGCTCTGAGAGCATCCCTTCTCGGTCTACCGCCTTCTCTTGTGCCTGTTGTGGTAATTTTCATTTTTATATGCTTCGATGAGCCACAATATCTCTTCCTTAGTCCAATTTTTCATTTTCAAACGTACCTATGCAGAATACAGATTAAAACCACAACCGCACCGCACAAGAACTTAAGTCACATCACTTAATTACAAAACAATAACTCTAAATAACAACAACAAATAACGTTAACAAGTTGGTTGGCAACATTCACATACTTCCGCTAATTTCAATTTTCCAGCGTTGGCAATACATACGTCACCAACGAGTTAAAGGAAATGAACCTTATAACAACAATGCTTCAGTCACAAACAACTGCCTATCGACCACGTGAGGACGGGCTCCTACAGGATAACCCCTGGTTAGTGTACCACCGACCTCGTTTACAAATACATTTATCCATTACTACATGAAAATAAAATTATGAAATCCATTTCAGTCTGTACAGATTACATTTCTTATGCGTTGATTTGGTTCTGT
The DNA here is from genome assembly GCA_030765045.1 of Tenodera sinensis. Classification (NCBI taxonomy): domain Eukaryota; kingdom Metazoa; phylum Arthropoda; class Insecta; order Mantodea; family Mantidae; genus Tenodera; species Tenodera sinensis. The sequence continues at coordinate 123,981,048 of CM060970.1, forward strand.
TGTCAAGTGTTTATTCTATTGTTATAAATGGTACTCCGAATAAAACGTAGATTTTTTATTCCCGTTATTCCACTTCGCAAAGTTCATGAAGCCAGTACACCAGGATTAAAGTTTCAATTTTATACTTCGTTGTTATATTTAATTGTATATATTGTTCTTATAAATGGCTGATAGTTTGAGTGCACTACAAACTTCAGGGTGTGTTCACGCGAAGTAACTCCACTGTTACTCTGTTGTTCTATAGTTCTTCCTTCATGGCCTTATTTCTCTTATTTCTTTCTCCTATTGACACGGTAACAATGCAACCCATTAAATTAGTTGTAGACTGACTAAGAAGGAAAAAGGCTCGATCGAGCATTCGACCTAAAGTTATATATTATCGGTTCGTTTCCTTAGCGCGGTGGTAGCGCTGCTGCTTAGCAAACGGGAGGCCCGGGTTTGAGTCCCGGTACCGGTGGGGGATTTTCTCCTGCAAGGGAGACCTGCTCCGGAGTGCACTCAGACTCCTGAGGTCCCTGAGAGCTTTCTTGAGTGAAAAGTAGTGGCCCCTGATCGATAAGGCCGCATAATCGGCCTGGAGAGACCGGGTTGCTCACCACGTCCCACCTCCAAAACTGCACCCCACTTATGACGCCTGTGAGTGAGTGAGTTGGGTTTACGGGCCCTTCAACAGTTAGGTCTTTAGGGCCCAAGTCAAAGGACAGAAACACGGAAACTCACTATTCGTCAAGCTTCACAGTTAAAATGTGACGCCTGTGATGGGTAGAGGTGGGGGACGCAGCGGCTGAGCGGTGGGCCTAGGTCCGGAAAGGGCTATTGCACCTCTGGTTATTAATTTCAGTAATTTTTACTTTCTCTACTGGTAAGTAGGGGAAGTATTGTAGTCCACCCAAAAATTCGATGTCGAGATTTCACCGGAAATATATGTTTTGAGACCCCCTGAATCCAAACAAAAAGCGTTTTTAGAAAAAGGTCCGTGTGTCTGTGTGTCTGTGGACAGCATAAATCAAAAACGAAAAGTAGGTTAAAAACCAAGGTTGGTATTTAAGTTTAATGTCTTTCAAGGATGCAACATGAAGATTTTGAAGAAAACAGCCTCACCCTAAACTACCCTTTAGATGGAAAATTTTTCGAAAATGTTTATTTTCTTCAAAATGGCTCAACGATTTTGATTAAAATGTCATATGTTTGAGATATTTTTATGACAAATGGAATGTATATCTTGAATTTTCTGGCTATAGCTCCTGTAGTCGTATTTACTCTGGACGACTTTTGCATAACTGGTAAACCATTAGAGATAGACCAAATCTTACTGTACAAAAAATACACAATTTATGTCTAAATAAATTTTCTTGTAGAGTGAACCATTTCGGAGATATTCCTTGTTATGTGTGTGCATTTCGGAAAACTTAAAACTTTCGTGAAATGGAACATCGTTGTTCATTTTTTTAAATGTTAAGTGTGCAAAGAGAACGGAATCTCAAAGCTTTAAAAGATTTGACTATCGCTCAAAGCCTACTGTATTCTAATATTTCCCTTGTACCTACAAGGAAATAAGCAATAAAATAATTTGTACAAATGTTTATCTTAACTAACATGAAGGTATAGGAATAAGAGTTTGTAAGAATGGTTAGTACAAGAGTAGAGAAAGTCATGTGAGTGCAGCACATGATTTTTTCTTTGGTTAACAGTGTGAAACAAAAACAATTTATTTAGCCACATACAATAATAAATCAGACGGTAACATTGTCAGGTGAGCGCATTACGTCATCCAATTTCCCTACGTGCAAAAGGTTGTCATATAGCTCTCTCACCACTTCACTCTCCCACGTGGTGCATGAGCTGCTATAATAGTTTTCCTATTCATATTATTTACTATAAATTATTTCTTAGAATAAAGTTTCTTCGCGTTTCACACTGAGCTCCACTACTAGTATGCTATTGGTTGCCTGCACGTGCGCATATAAACAACAATATTAATGTTGTCACCGCGCAATTTTCCTTGTTCAGATAACCTGAATTTAACTGATCTCTTTGTTTGTTACATCAAACATTGCATTATTGAACATCTGAGAGCCATTGTTATTGCAGTATCACATGTATAGGTCGTGAGGTGAGAAATGAACAAATCTTGCGCATAGGGGAAGCTCTTCTCCTTCCCTCCCCTCAAGTGCCTGAGAGGAAGGGGGAAGGCGGGCGAGCTTGCCGCGAATGAGTAAACATTACCATAACAGCGTGCAGCTGAAACAACTGCAGTTCATATCAAAGTAATTGTTTGTACAGAGCCATAGTTGTAGACAAATCACTTTGTTGGTTATAAATTGCTAATTTTTATACATATGTCATTAGTAGGGCCCGGATTTTTAGGTTCTTAAAATTGACTTTTTAGTTATTTTTGTATCTTAAAAAAGTTTTTTTTAGTTCTTTAACCTCCTTAATTACTTTTTATATTATTATTGTTTATTAATTTTAGTATTAATTGTCCTCTATTTATAGCAATGTTGCTGATATGTCCTGTAGATCATTTGTGCACCTCAAAATGCGACTTTTGGCCAGAGTGCACCTGGAAAATACGTAAATAAAATTATAGTTTATACACTATGTGAATTATAACAGGTGTTTAATCCTTACCTGCATTCCAGCATTCGAGAACAGGTCGTACAGGTTCTCCTGTATGGTATGTTTATCTGCACAGCACCTAGTCGCTTAATACGGCTTTATCTGTGTAGTATAGAAGGTGTTCATGTTTGTTCAAGCTTTTGTGTCTGTGAGCATGGTTTCTTTCGCTTTTGGCAGTTTTGGCAAAATATTACTTTGCCATCTGTGGTGAAGTTCGGATCGTTACCTATCCACTGACGAATCAACCACCTTCGAGATGAGCTGACTTTATGCATGACACTGGCTCCTTAAATTACCTGCTTAATCTAAGGAAAATAGACTTCTAACGACCCCGCATTCCTTGCTTGCAACAATACAGAGCTTGGTCTCACACAGCTAAATACAAGTCAGTTGCCTCTTGCATTGTTCTCATTACTCCTTTAAGCATACATAAGCGAAAAGACGTAGCAAAGATGTAACAGTCAAAGTCCATTCCTAATTTCATAAACATTTCATTTTCCCATTTTAAAATAAAGTTATTTGTTTTCATTTTAAAATAAACAGGACATTTAGCCTCTTTTAGGTTTTAAAGTCTCATTTAGCCATTTTTAGGTTTTATAAGATTCAATCATTTGGCTTCGATGATCATGAAACAGATAATTAAATTAAACCACTGCAGTTAACTATCAAGGAATAAAATAGTTAAAAAACTAAGAATCCGGGCCCTAGTCATTAGCAATATGCTAGCGAACTTCACTCCTTCGTGGACGGAAACCTTATGACTTATGCGCATACATGATTGCGCAACGTTCCCCACCATCATCGTTTCAGGTGAAGGATTGCCAATGCGCAGCTAGGGGAATTGCCTCACGACCTATATCACATTATAAGAAATAGTTCTTAGATCTCAGCTAAGCTAACACTTCACGTTTTTTCCACGCATTATTGAATAAAGTCAATATAACTTTCTCACCGCTGCTTAAAGATTTTCCTCGCAGATATTCGAGGAAACTGGGATATTGTTTAGATTAGGTGTCGCGAGCACTTGGTCAGAATTTCGGCAAAGTCCCACTCGGCAGTGTGTACGAATGGTCACGAAAGTTGCCAAAGTTGCTGTGTTAATGCAGCGCTGCCAACAGCAGAATGTCCCTAGGAGTTTGTTGCCAATAGTAAGTTTGAATGTTTTTGCGGGAGTCGGCAGTATGCTGCTGACCTTCTTAGAAGCAACTAGTGCAATGGCTAGGTTTATCAGTATATTGGATTTGGCGCCTCTGTACTTTAATGAGGAGTCATGCATGCAGTTCCTGTACGACGAGGGCCTGCTGAGGACTCGCATGCTATGCAGGGAATGTGATGCCGTGCTACACCCCGTGTAGCATTATTATCATTTAATAATAATATTAAATATAATATATATAATAAATATAATAACATTAAATAATAAAATAATAATAACATAAAATAAACAAACAAAAAAATGAACAATAAATAGTAAACATAATAAAAATATAATAAATATAATAATATTAAATAATAAACTAATAATATAAAATCAATAAAAAAGAAGGATAAATAATAAACATAAGAAAAATATAATAATATTAATATATTATAATATAAATATAATAAATATAAGTATAATATATAGTATTATATATAAATAATATATATAATATAAATGTAATAATAATAATAATAATAATAATAATAATAATAATAATAATAATAATAATAATAATAATAATAATAATAATAATAATAATAATAATAATAATAATAATAATAATAATAATAATAATAATAATAATAATAATAATAATAATAATAATAATAATAATAATAATCATCATCATCATCACAAGGTTCCTGAGAACCTTCAGCTAGCTTTGGGTGATCAACAATATCACAAGAAAATCATCAAGGCATGCAAAGTTGATGTTTAAATTCAATGTAAACTTCATGATTTCTTTTTTTGTTTCCTCCTTTTTTTTCTCAATGTTTAGTCGCGATATGACTTTTATGCTGAAGCGACTTCAAATAATAATAATAAATAAATAAATTTAAAAAAATAATAATATAATAAAATAATATAATAAAATAATATAATAATAAAGAACGAGCAAGCATATCGTGGACCCAGTAACAAGGCAATAAGGATAATGTACACGCGATAGCGGTATGTATCTGATCTTTCTTCCATTTTGCACGCCAAGATGGCGCTCAGGCAACAGGCAAACGCTACGGTTGACCACGTTCTGCCATTTGCGATAAGGTATGAAGTGTATTATTGCAGTATGTTACATTACAACGTTATATTGTATATTGTAACTAGTTGAATGCGTTATTGAACGTAGGTAAGGCAAGAAGCTTAACTGGAACTGTGGAACTGTGTTGTGGAAGTGTACGGGAAAACACCAGCCAATTAGGTTTATTTTCGCCACGTGCTTCTGCCTATATCTACAATGTTCAAACTTGAGACGGGAATCCAAGGCGTGTACTTGTTGCATATGCAACCAGCAATACGTATGAGTGCAACGTGTAATCTAGAACACTTGAGCTTCTTCAAGTTAGTTGGAAGGGGCATGTTCAGAGCTATATTTGCCGATTGGGATGTTAGGTTCCTTACTGTCGTTAAAGCAGATATAGCTAGGAATGGAGAGAGGGAGGAAAAAAGGGAAAAATAATGGTGATTTGTAGTTGAGAGAACTATATCTCAAAATGCAAATCATTAATAAAAAATCTGATGTGTTGCACTCACATGACTTTCTCTACTCTTGTACTAACCATTCTTACAAATTCTTATTCCTATATCTTCGTGTTAGTTAAAATAAACATTTGTACAAATTATCTTATTGCTTATTTCCTTGTAGGTGCAAGGGGAATATTGGAATACAGTAGGCTTTGTGCGATAGTCAAATCTTTTAAAGCTTTGAGATTTCGTTCTCTTTGTACACGTAACATATAAAAAAATGAACAACGATGTTCCATTTCACGAAAGTTCCAAGTTTTCCGAAACTCACACACACAACAAGGTATATCTCCGAAATGGTTCACCCTACAAGAAAATTTATTGAGACATAAATTGTGTATTTTAGCAAGATCTACATTTTTTGTATAGTATAATTTGGTCTATCTCTAACGGTTTACCAGTTATGCCAAAGTCATCCAGAGTAAACACAACTACAGCGGCTATAGCCAGAAAATTCAAGATATACATTTCATTTGTCATAAAAATATCTCAAACATATGACATTTTAATCAAAATCGTTAGAGCCATTTTCAAGAAAATCAAAATTTTCGAAAAATTTTCAATGTAAAGGGTAGTTTAGGGTGGGGCTATTTCCTTCAAAATCTTCGTATCACATCCCTGAACGACATTAAACTTAAATACCAACTTTGGTTTTTAACCGACTTTTCGTTTTTGAGCTATGCTGTCCACAGACTGACAGACTGACAGACACACACACGGACCTTTTTCTAAAAATGCTTTTTTTGGATTCAGGGGGCCTCAAAACATGTATTTCCGGTGAAATCTCTACTTCGAATTTTTGGGTGGAATACAATACTTCCCCTACTTACCAGTAGAGAAAGTAAAAATGCCTTGCAAATAGTTAACGCCCAAATAAATGTTTTTGACAGAACTTGTATGATATAACAATGTCTACATATTTATCTAGGTGATATCTTTTAGAATTTACCAGTTCAGAATAAAGAGGATTTCAGGGGCTATTTCTATAAAATTTAAGATATAATCTTTATTTGTTATGAAAAAAGCTCAAATATGTGACAGTTTAATCAAAATCGTTAGAACCTTTTTGAATAAATTGACATTTTAGAGAAATGTTCCATATAGGGTGGTTGGGGAGGATGATTTTGTTTAATATATCTGTGTTACATTCCTGGAAGATACTAAACCGTTTCGTATTCATCCAACGTTTAGGTTACGAGTAGAGCGCGGGGCCTTGTGCAGTCCCATACGATACAGGTTATTGGACACGGAGAATGAATGACGTAACCGGTACCGCTCAGTCGTCGTACGTACACGCGCAACAGCAGATGCCTGCAGCTGTGAACATGCGAGAGGACATCAGTAGAATCCATGTGTACTAAACCTGCGGCTGTTTCTACATTCATCCGTCCTCTAGTTATGAGTGACACACATACAAACGCATGCGCACAAGCACACGCACACATTGTTTCTAAAACCACGTTATTTGGATTCAGGAAAGCCCAAAGCATGTAATTTCAGTGAAATCCCGGTCTCCAATTTTTGGGTGGAATGCAATGCGAAATTCTTCGATAGCCGCCCAAGCTTCGTTCTATCGTGCCAGTCGTCCAAACTTCGCCCTGTGGCGCCGAATATCGTGGCAGAGAGGCCAGTGAACAAGGTATAAGATTGAGCAAACGTCGTTTGACTCACCTATGTGAAGAAAACTTCGGTAGTACCCACACTAGACAAACATGAATCGAACAAAGAAAGTGTTTGGCAGGAACTATTATGTACTATTTCATATAATCAGCAGTTTCATACCTGTTTGATTAACATACTTTTTGAAACCGACAGATAATTGTGCACATTTAAGGCGTGAGCTTTGATTTCTGGCGTATTGCGAGTACTTACTGCCATTACATCAAGCTGGGCTCTAAGAATGCAACCATTGTAATGAAAGGAATAAATTCGTGTAACACTTTAGTGTTCCCTTACTCGAAACTTTGTAAACTAACAAAGGTTTTCAAAACCACTATACTTTTTAAAGTTTAATGCATAAACCTGTTTAAAAATTGAATAACTAGCTATATATAATAATTGTAATTTTACGCTCCCTTAGAATTCCGGGGTAGTTAATCTAGGTCCTGTACAGCTTATTTTTAGGAGACCTGTGGTAATTCTCACAATAACTGGACTAGCTAATGTTGCATGCAAGGGTAACTTACACATCCATATACACAAACATACACACAAGATTTCAAAAATGCTACACTTGGTTTCAGGCTAGCCTAAGAAATTTTGGTAGCAGCATTTTTACATTCATTACCTAAATCCGAAACCCTGTTCACATTACTGCGTGAAAATCTGATTTGCTCCCCTCTTTTTACTTTCTCGACTGGTAAGTAGGGGAAGTATTTTATTCCACCCAAAAATTCGATGTCGATATTTCACCGGAAATATATGTTTTGAGACCCCCTGCACCCAAAAAGAGCATTTTTATAAAATGGCCCGTGTGTGTGTGTGTGTGTGTGTGTGTGTGTGTGTGTGTGTGTGTGTGTGTGTGTGTGTGTGTGTGTGTGTGTGTGTGTGTGTGTCAGTCTGTCAGTCTGTGGACAGCATAACTCAAAAACGAAAAGTCGGTTAAAAACCAAAGTTGGTATTTAAGTTTAATGTCCTTCAAGGATGCGACACGAAAATTTTGAAGAAAATAGCCCCACTCTAATTTACCCTTTACATGGAAAAGTTTTGGAAAATTTTGATTTTCTTGAAAATGACTAACAATTTTGGTTAAAATTTCATATGTTTGAGATATTTTTATGGCAAACGAAATGTATATCTTGAATTTTCTGGCTATAGCCCCTGTAGTCGTATTTACTCTGGACGACTTTTGCATAACTGGTATACCGTTAGAGATAGACCAAATCATACTCTACAAAAAATGTAGATCTTGTTAAAATACACAATTTATGTCTCAATAAATTTTCTTGTAGGGTGAACCATTTCGGAGATATTCCTTGTTATTTGTGTGAGTTTCGGAAAACTTAGAACTTTCGTGAAATGGATCATCGTTGTTAATTTTTTTATATGTTAAGTGTGCAAAGACAACAGAATCTCAAAGCTTTAAAGCATTTGACTATCGCAAAAAGCCTACTGTATTCTAATATTCCCCTTGCACCTACAAGGAAATAAGCAATAAGGTAATTTGTACAAATGTTTATTTTAACTAACACGAGGAAGATATAGGAATAAGAATGGTTAGTACAAGAGTAGAGAAAGTCATGTGATTGCAACACATCAGATTTTTCATTTTACATTTTCTATTCCACTGCCACCTATCTACTTCCATTCTCTGTGCTCCTCTACGCTACTTGGAAATAATGCACCCAGCGACGTAGCGCCGCGGCACTGTGTGCGACTCACATCGGGAGGTCCCGGTTTCTATCTCGCGTCCCCGCACTCTGACATGGGTTTTTCCATAGTTTCCCCTTGTCACATAGGCGAATACTGCGGTGCATTATTTCATAGCACAGTTCTGTCTCCATCATTGCCATTCATTCCATTTCCTTATCTTTAAGCTGTGATTTCAGGAGAGTGGTATATGCAGCGCCGAGCAGAATGCGCGGATACTTGCTCGGAGCTAGGTGGCGTTTGGGCGGCCGCTGTCCTCCGTCGGGGAAACGCTTGAGTGACACTGGACCCGCGCTGTGATGGTTGCCTGGCAAGGCCTGGTGCCGGGATGAAGTTATCTCAACACTTTTCAGGGACTTCCGCGCCTCTCTGTGGTCCATCTAACTGCGACACTGCGGTTCCCTCACTTCAACCCTGCCTACTGGGGGTACCGGCCGCAAGAGATCTGCGTAGGTCGCGGGGCACGTCGTGCGCTATACCCTATGAAGTGCTTTGAAAACTGGTGACAAAACTGTTTAATCCGAATGTACCCAAACTGCAGCCTGTTCCGTAGCTTGCTATGTGTTTGGAGCTATAGTGTTTTAGGGGGTAAATTATTTACGAACAGGAATGCTAGCAATGCAAAATTGTATAACCTACCGAAATCATGTTAATAATAGAACTCGTTACAGTAGGGCAGAAAGGGAAAATCTGGCACAGGACCTAATGTGCAAGATGGCCACCATGCGCGATCTAGGGACACAGGACATGGTGGTGAGTATTTCCGTTTTGGTTCATACTTGTTGATGCAGGAGGGCTGCAATGCCTGGGTGATGTTAGCACAATGATGCGTAATTCCTAATGGTGCCATATGAACCTAAGGAGGGAAAGATGAGAGAGGTAAGAGGAGGCGTGGATAAAAAAGGGAAATAGTGTAAACAACAGAGCAGATATACTTAGGTGAGCGTAAGATGCTGTTCATTTATGCGTTCAGATAGAATTTTTGACACTAAATGGAGAGATGTTTTAGGTATAAAAGCTAGATCAAACGCTGCGCTAGAAAGTATAGTTAATCATTAAAATCACAGTCTGGTTTGTAGCGTCGTCCTATAGAAATGTAACTACTACTGCCATCTGCTACTGGGGACCAGTGATAAGCTAGAAAAATCTTAGAATTCCGTTAGCGATTACGTGTCAAATGTTTACTCTCTCCTCCTACAGAACCTCGTAATTTGTAGTTTAAGAAGTACAAGACTAGTAATCCAATAGTTTAAACTTACTATAAAGTGTCTCTCCTCTTTTATCTGCGCCTGAGAGCAGCACTAGGATGTATTTCTAGTGACATATACCTTTGGACACCTGCTGTGCTTTTTTCATCGTGAGTAAAAATCTTTTTTATGCGCGTTCAATATGAAAACCAACATCTATAGGTCTACGTACATTCGCTTACACTATAAGAGGACTCATGCAAGGGCTGCATGTATTTTCAAGTATGCATACAAATGCGAGTAGTGATTCAAGACATGCCTACTCGTATGTCAAGACAGGCGATAACATATGCAACAGAGCCTACCTATAAACCAAGATACATGTTGGAAATATAAGGCATGGAACTTAGAAATGTTCTTCTACCTTAATGCACTCAATCACTTTTCCATAGCTGTACAAGTGAGGGAGTAGGTGCAACTCAAAATCCAGAATAATAGTACATGTATGATCCAATTTTAAAGTATGTTGGAAAAATGAAACCGTTGGTGCATGTATTCTCATTACAAGCTTACCACAAATCTAATTACTTCCTCAAATGCTGAAGAAGCGAAAATGAATTTAATGATACTTGATCGAGTATCACGATAGTATCATGGTTTTTCAAATACCTTGAGTAACACAGAATTATCTTCAAAAATAAATTTCTAAATAAATAAATAAATAAAAATTATGAAGACTGAAGCTCCAAATGTACGGAAATAGTTTGATGTCAAGTTTAAGTGGGTCTAGCCAAATTTCGCTAGTTTCAGATGCACTTCTAATCACAGATTGTTTGTTGAAAATTCAGAGACACAATATTACAAACTCATGATATTGACCCGACATACGTATTAGGACTAACTTGGGGTGATACTTCCTATAGAAAAATTGGGTTCGAGTTGTTGCCTGAATCTAACATAAAGATTTACGCCAGGTTTCTTCCAGTTATGGTGAAGCAAACAATATCTACATGAAGCAGTGCTTTCATCAGAAAGCTTCTCAATTTACCATGTACGAAGATCCAAGTAAACAATTAGTCTACGACATATGTCATACCATGGTGGATTTGGGCGAGATTCTCTGGAAGATATCGACTTAAAAGTTGCCAAATGATTATCCTCGTGCACCTTAAAATTTAATAGCAATAGTCCCATGATATCCACAGTGATTTAGCCATGGACAGTGTGTGAACTCTAAGGAGTGGTCTTGAAAGAAACTAATTCCTCATTCTTGAGCTTTGAGTATACATCTTGTTCATTGTCTTCAAACAGGCTCCAAGCATCTTCTACGGCTAAAAAGTCATAAAATATGACCATTTTCCCAGCCATGCTAACTAAAACTATACGTTGAAATTATTAATGGTCTCCAAAAAAAATTGAAAATCATTTTTTAATTTCCTAGACACTTAGTTACATCTGTAATCTAAATGCACAATTACCATATCATTACCTTGAAACCATGAAGCTCAAGTATAAGAGTGCAGAACAATTCATTCAGTCATCAAGTGACAGCAAGAGATATGTACGAAAATAAACTGCTCTCTTTCACTCAATTTTGAACATCTAAATACAGCTGTCTAGCCTACAAGTAATTCAAATTTGTTGTTCCACATGGCAGAAAAAATATTTTAAAGATAAAAGAACTAAATGCATAAAATACATAAAAGTAACTAAAATATTAGTTTAAAATGAGGTTAATGGTAGAATTATTCAGTATTTTGTTAGACTTATCAAAATATACATGCACTTGACAATGGTGGAAATCGAAGTTTAAGGGGCATTAAAGGCAATGCTACGAGTTGTTACGTCACTTTCAATAGCTCGTACAGACCCCATGAAATAATAACACCCTTGAGTCTTTTTCTCATCAGAATCTTGCTTCTTCAGCTAAAGTTAACCCTTTAGTGCCTGGCGTAGGCTACTTAACACCACGTTGGTTTGCTAAGGTTTCAGATACCCTTAATTTTTTTTAAATTTAGTAATATACTAACTTTATAGCCTTTTATGCGTAAACATATTATAGGGTTTGAATAAAATGTTAATGGCTTTTTAAAGACTAAAAAGTAAAATCCATGCAACTACAGAAAACTGTAACCCCGTCAGCACCCTTACTTTTAACATTGAATTTCCATGAAACCCAAGGTCGTCCACTCTTCCTCCTTCCATGCGACGACCATTCCATAAATGTCCTGGCCCATCTCTCTTTGTCCATTCGGTTGAAATTTCATTCCTTTATAACATCCTTGGTTCAATCCTTTCTGTAACTAACTCCATTTCTATCATCTGCCTGATCACATTCCCCTTTTTCTTCAACTCTTGATACTGTCGCTGCTCTACGAATTCTATCAATCTCCATTGTTGTATCTTTTTTCTCCCCTTTCTATTAAGGTCCACCCTCCAGATCCATAATTCCATATACTTCCTACATCTGTTAGGAGAATTCTCCTCTTTGTCTACTAATATTCCTGCTCCATAAAACTTCATCATTTTAATTGCCTGATACGATCCACATATACATAACAATTCCCTGATACATGAATAATGGATCCTAAGTATTTAAACTGCTTAACTGCCTTAATAGTTCCATAAGTTGTCTTAATATTCTTTCCTCCATCCCGAAGTACTAAACATTCTGTTTTATTTATATTAATTTTCATCCCTCGTCTTTTAACTGCCTCCATAGCTTCCTTCTAAAGAATTTAGCAGCCTCTCGAATTTGGGGCATCAACATCTGCAAATGATTGCACTACTTCTATTGGTATTCCTATGCCACTACATTATATTATTTTACTTAGGCCCTCCCACCCTCTATCATGGGCACATTCGCTGGGATCCGAAATCGCGATTGCCAATCTATTTTGTCTAACCTTAACGACCATTGCTAATCGAATTACTTCAATTCTGGCTGTGAAAGAGATATAAGTCAGAGGAGGTACGGCATCTGGAACAAAATAAATCCGACATTAAGGGGTTTATTAAACTACACTATCACCTTATGATGACAAGAGAGCAGTTGCAGGTCATATATTTTTATGGATATTACAGAAATGCAACTTCGTTAAAAGTGAATGTAACGCAGACCTTGAGATTTTTTTAGTGAGCTAATTGCACAAAAAGCTATTTTACTCTCGATTGAGAAAGCAAACCGGAGAAGCAAGGTGGTAACTCTGCCACTAGGAGTGTCTTCTAGTGCTGGTCTCAAGCCCAGATAAAAGAGGAGAGACACCACATGGGGAACGTGTTCAGTAAGTACAAGCTTTATTTCTTGTTAGTCTTAAAGTCATTAAACTTAGGTATATGGTGCTGTATAGAATGAGGGTGTATATCTTTATACTTGATTGCTAATCGAGCCTAAAACATTCATAGTATGTCACTAGTGGGAATGTACTAATTGCAGATAAGTTAATTTACTGCAAATATACTATCCATAGGCTTGACTGAGCGAACCCCCAGTCACAGGTGGCAGAAGTAGATAAATCTCTATAAGACGACAATGCAAACCATATTGTCCACGTTAATTACGGACTGTAACTTCTGCTCTTACTATCTGATCTAGCATGTAAACCTAAAGTACCCAGCTATCTCGTGTGAAATGTTATTTCCTTCTGAACACACAGGGAGACTATTTAGCAAACTGATTCCCTTCTCCTCTTGAGTATTTCAACTTTCCCTCCTTTGGTTACGTATGACACCATCAGGAATTACCTATCATTACGCTGCCTAACCGTGGCATAGCAGCTCTCATACGACTGACAACCAACTTAGTTTACACCACCCTCTCTCTCCTCCCTCGCATCTCTGCATGCACATGTAGGCTAGCTTGCCCACTAGCCTTATCTAGCTTTGCCCGCTTTTTTCTTACTTCTGACAAGTGTGTTTTAATTCTGTGCAACGAACTTTTGCACCACGTTGGGATACCAAAGAACTAAGGTACCATATAGTCTAATTTTTAAATTACACCTCAGCAATTCTCTAGTAGCGATATCCAACGTTTGCGACAGAGCGGAGGTACAATTTACCTCCTTCCATTACACGCGGGCTTCACCACTCTGTAACGTACAGAAAGAGGGCAGTGGAAAAAAAAATTAAAAATTATTTTGTTGTTTAACGACGCTGTCAATTACCAGGATCACATCAGCGTCGCCGGTGTGCCGGAATTTCGTCGCGCAGTTCTTTTACATGCCAGTAAATATACCGACATGGAGCTGTCGTTTTTAAGCACACTTAAAAACCATCGGCCTAGGCCGGGTTTGAACCCGCGACCTTGGGATCAGTAGGCCAGCGTCTAACCAACTGAGCCACCCAGACCGACGAGGGGGGGGGGGGAGGGCAGTGGAGGTTTTGTTATGTACGTTGCGCTTTATTTAGAAAACATTTTGAAATCTTATGTGATAAACATCTGTTCATTAGTGACTTTTTTGGTACTGCTTACGTTTAAGTAGTCTATAAATATTTGGCGACAAAGTTTAAGTGCATATCCTTAGAAGACCCACCAAGTGATTGTCGTGTACTTATTGCGATACAGACTTTTAAGATGGTTCAATTTCGAGAAACTCTGTTCGCAAATATATTTAAAGCTATACTCGCTCTTGGACAAACTATGCTTGCAAATGCTTATTTCTCTGTCCTGTTTATTTTTCAGCAACAATAGCATCTTATTGCTAATTTTCTTGTGGGTACTCGGGGAATATGGGATACAGTAGACTTTAAGCGACAGTGAAATATTTTAAGAGCTGGTTGCTATGCAATGCCTTTAAAATTCCGTCCTATTTTGCAAGGTCAAGAGATAAAAAATGAATAACATATTCCTATTTGAGATAAGTATAAGTATTGGCAAATTCAAACAAATAATAAAGAATATCTCGGAAATGGTTCCCTCAAAATCAAAATGCAGTATTTGGCATAAATTGTGTATTTTAACAAGATTCACATTTTTTATTTAGTAAGCTTTTGTTTGTCTCTTACTGTTTACCATTTATGCAAAAGTCATCCAGAATGAAGAGGTCGCCAGAGGACATTCCAACAAAATTCAAGGTATGACTTTTCATTTCATTATATGTACACAATCAAATTTTATCACATTCAATGCTTTCCAAAATTGTTCAAGAGTTATTACAGCTTCACAATTTTATTGTCTAATTATAATTATAAATTATAAGTTATTATAAATATAATTATAATTGTTGCTTCAAATAATTTTAAGGAGTCAAAGATTTCACAATGATTAGATGACTTTGGACATTGAAATGCAAGTATTTACAATCCGTCACGAAATCTGCAACATCTGTAGAAGCGAAAAGTAAAAAGACAAAATGGATTCCCATGCAAAGGTTGTCGTATGCAAATTGATTAGATTAAACGCAAGCTGCTAATCCTATACTGTGCGAGTTCTATCAATTACTAAAACAGGATGAGGATGTGGAGGGCATATGAAGATATTACGGGAAGTTTCCTCAGTATACAATAATGCATTATTGTAAGATTATAAAGCGTAGTTAAACTGTCAATGCGTCTTATTTCCGTTATATTGTTAAAAATTTGAGGTTTCGAATAGCTATGAATGTTCTTGTGGCAATAACTGCTTAAACTCACCGGTTATAACTTACATTTCAACTAGTTGTCACTAGAAGATAAAGGCGATATACCTTCGAAAGCGCTTGTATTTATAATCCCGCCCACTGCGTCCTCCAGCCGCAGCCAAGGACGCGATGAAGTGATGCTTGGGGGTGGCATGGATTTTGTTGCGGCAATTTACAATCTGTGATCCTTAATGTTAGACAATAGCAAGTTATATAAGAATGAGTTTATTACCTGGAAAATAAAGTCCTGTAAGTGAAGTGAAAAATACTGTAAGACTGTTCTTGTCTATTATCACGCGCTGCACTCGCTGAGAAATTTCTTTCCCGCTCGCTTCTCTTACAAGTACAACGAAGTTCATTAACGCCACTGACTGGATTTACCCCTGGGCGTTCTGCAACTCCTTTAACCCACGAAGGGTTATCTACTTACAGTGCATGGTAAAGACGTTATGTCAAGACCAATAGTTTCTCGTTGGCGCCAATCGTTCATTGAAAGGAGAACAACATTACAGGATGAGCAACGAAGCGGTCGACACTCCACTTCGCGCGCTCCGGATATTGTTGACGAGGTTCGAGTCATAGACACCGATCGGCGTGTTGCACTTGATGCGGTTTTGTTTGAACTTTCTCGTTATGTTGAAGAACGTGTGACGCTGTGATTCCATGCAGCACTTCACAGGTCATTTCTGAGGATGTGTGACTATCGAAAGAGTGTGCAATATGGGTTCCTTGCGTGCTTTCAGAATAACACAAGGAGCAGAGGATTGACCCCTCATTGCATTATTATGAGCTTACGGGAGATGATTTATTCGACCGAATAGTGACTAGGCACGAGACATGGATCCCTCACTGGACACCCAAATCCAAAAGACAGAACATCATGTGGAAACGAACGCATGAGACAACACCAAAAAGGGCAAAAGCTGTTGCATCGGCTGGCTAGGTCATGGCAACGATAATATGGGATTCGAAGGGAGTACTGTTAATCAATTACGTGGCCCGTGGGATCACGATGACAACTGCTCGCTATTGTGAGGTGCTGAGAAAACTCAGAAGAGCCATACAAAACAAAAGGAGGAGAAAGTTGAGCAAAACAGTTTTTCTGTACCACGATAATACTCGCCCGCAAGCTACTTATGAAATTCAAGATCTGTTTGAGCAGTTTTTATGTTCATCTTGTTCACCTGACCTTTCACACATTTTTCCGGAGCTGCAGCAACATCTTGGGGATGGCGCTTCGTAAATAACGAGGAGCTAAAACAAGAAGTTCAAAGATGACTCGCCAATTTGGAGGGGGTGTGGTTTGACACTGGGTTAAAAAACTATTATCACGGTAACAAAACTGTATCGAGGTTCAAGGAAATTATGTACAAAAACATCTACTGAATGTAACTTTCAATATATATCATTTTTAAAATATTTAACCCTTGTGTCATTTTTTTTAAAAGAAAGTAGTGTAACTTACTTTTGAGACGCCCGCGGCACTTGTGATATCTCAATTAATGGGGATAGCAATAGGAGAGATACGGAGGGGATTCGGCACTGAAGCTTATTGCACCTATGCCCCCAAGGGGGCACTCCCGGAAGGAAGGATGAGATGAGAGAAGACACCAGGCGGCCAGATTTAAACCATATATTGACAGAGATCCCGAAGATTTCTCAAGTTTGACGACACCTCGAGCTCTGTAGGTCTTCCGAGGTCATCCAGGGGTCCCCGGGTGGATATCCAACACCCCCATATCCTGCCCCTCCACTTGGATCCCATGGAGGGACGTAAAGAGTTACTGAGCCTATATCATCCCTGCCAAACTGCACCTAACGTCTTTGCTGACACTTGTGATCCTGAAACAATGAATGAATGAAATAAATAATGAAGTGAGATGAAAGGACAGGAAAATTATAGGTTGTAATTATTCTTTCCAGCATTCACCTAGCGACCTGGGAAAGCGCGGAAAAAACTCACGGATCAGGGAGGTCGGGAATCGAACCCATTACCTCCTGAATGCGAACCTGACATGTTACCGCGGGGACATATAGCTTGGTATTTCAAACAAAATAGAGGCCTTTCATTTTTTCAGAAGATGGGATTTAAATGGAAGATGCTGAATTTAAATAGCAAATTTACTGTTCAAACGAGTTTTTATTTTTACTTTGCTATTTTACTACTAATGCACGCACGCGCACGCACACACACACACACACACACACACACGCACACATACACACACACAGACACGCACAAGTTTTACTAAAAGTGCTGTTTTTTGGATTCAGTCTCAAAATGCCCATTTCCGATGGAATCCCGGAAAGTTTCAAAGTTCTGGATGCACTGCAATGCTTTCTCCACTTGCTATCGATAAATAGCTGATAATCTAAGCATGTGAAAATATTGGATATGTATGCTACATAATATTTATCTTGGGAAATGTTATTACCACTTCTCTGAATATTCCCAAGTTCTTTTGTGTGTTATTTTAAACAATTTCTATGCATAAATCACTGGAAATAAAATTACATCGCCTTAGTCTTTATTCCTTAACTAGCTGAAATACCCGGCGTTGCCTGTACATAGTTTGACGATTTATCCCTACAACTTTAAGGCTTAGACTGGATATGGCCAATAGCCTTCTGTATGAATCGTTTGTAGAAGAATGAGGAGAAAAACGCAGGTGAGTGTGTTACGTAAAAGGAATGTGAGTTAAGAAAAACACGTTCATGGAATACGTTCCATTTGTACTTCAATGATACAGAAAGTTGTATGAGTTGGGTGTTCAAGGGCGAGTACCGAAAAATATGTGAATGTGATGTATAAAAGAGGAATAGAATGTTGTTTGTAGAAGTGGGAGTAGGCTAAGAAATGTGGTTGTTGTTCTTAACAGGCACTACGACTTTATTCACTAAATGTTTTGGTCTTGTATACAGTTTTTTCTATGTATATCCTCGTATCACCTGGCATTCTATCTCAAGTGTCCAAACCATCTAAATCTCAATTAAACTAAAACTAAACCCCGGCGCAACAGCCCATGAAGGGCCAAGACCTACCGCCCAGCCGCTGCGTCCCCCACTCCTCTTCCACCTACAGGCTTCATTGGTGAGGTGTAGTACTGGAGGATGGGACGTGGTCAGCGTCCCGAGCCCTCCCGGCGGTCTTCTCGACCTGGAGCCGCTACTTCTCCATCAAGTACTTCCTCATTGGTCCCCCCGGGACCTAACGAGACTGAGTGCACCCCGTGCCAGACCTCCCGGAGGGGATAAAATCCCATGCTGGTACCGGGCATCGAACCCGTATCTAAATCTCAACGCTGTTATAAAATTATTGTTGTTTTTTACTTTCTCTACCAAGTATCATCCACCCAAAAATTCGATATCGAGATTTCACCGGAAATATAAGCTTTGAGGTCTTCTGAATTCCCCCAGAAAATAAAAAAATTAAAAAATTTTTAGGAAAAGGTCCGTGTGTGTGTGTGTGTGTGTGTCTATGGACAGCATAACTCAAAAACGAAAAGTCGGCTTATAAACAAAATTAATATTGTGAGTTTAATGTTTTTCAAAGATGAGATACGAAGATTTTTAAGGAAATAGCTCCATCCTAAACTATCATTTACATGGAAATTTTTTCGAAAACTGGGATTTTCTTGAAAATGGCTCTAACGATTTTGATTAAAATAACATGTTTAAGATATTTTTATGACACATGAAATTTATATTTTAAATTTTCTAACCATAGCCCATGTAGTCTTGTTTACTCTGGATGACTTTTGAATAACCGTAAGAGATATACAAAATATTACTATACAAGAAATGTAGATCTGGCTAAAACACACAATTTATGTCCAAAGAAATTTTTTTTTTTTGTAGAGTGAACCTTTTCGGAAATATTCCGTAATATTTGTGTCAGTTTCGGAAAATAACCTTAAATAACCTTTGCTTTTGTGCTTGTTTCAATACCCACGTTTTGGAGCCATAGCTGACTATGGGTCCTATTCTTGTATTATAAATTAACGAAATGTGGTTATATTTCGTAAAGGAAAAGTGCGTAATACGTGAATGTAAAACGTTGCATTTCTGTTTCAATCATAGAAAATTGTTGAAGGGCGAGTAGAGAAGAACATGTGAATGTGTCATATAAAAGAAAAGCGAGTAGGGAAAATTATGTGAATGAAATACGTTGCATAGTAAAATAGATTCATAAAAACCTTCTCTGTGAAAAAGCATTTAGATTTACCAATTTTCATCGCATTCGGATGTACGGTATGACAGAGTATATGGGACAAACAAACATTGAAGTATATAATATGTCGATGGTTTATCACGCTGTTGTTAATAATTACCAATGTAATATTCCATAAATGTCTAAACCATAGTCTATATTTGTTTGCTGTTGTTCTTTTATAGTATATTTCATTAGTGTAACATTCTAGCCAAAAAAGGAAAAATAAAAATAAAGAAACATTGGATTATGTGGCCTTAAATAAATAGTTTTAAAAAGGACTCCCTGTTTGTGCTTTTCAGTTATGAGTCTGGGTTTATCACAACGTAAAATGAGAGTATTTGATGACGTACTTAATTATATTTACTTAAGTTGCGGCAAGTTATTACATTTCAATTATGTCCGAGTAACAGGCAGTATAAATATATGTATTATTTTAGCTTCCAGCACAGTGAACATGACTTGGAAGTTGTTTCTCTGTTTTGATAATGAACCAGTCCTCTGTTTGTAT
Organism: Tenodera sinensis; assembly: GCA_030765045.1. Lineage (NCBI taxonomy): Eukaryota > Metazoa > Arthropoda > Insecta > Mantodea > Mantidae > Tenodera > Tenodera sinensis. Next base: position 124,001,290 of record CM060970.1, read on the forward strand.
TGCGTGTATAAAGCTACGATGTCATTTAACAAGCAAAGTGGTTTTATCTGTTTGAAATACTGTATGAAATGCCTTTATGGAGTTTCAAAAAATATGAAGTAAGCATAAATATATTTTTATTGTCGAGTGTTCTCCTTAGAGTGGTGGTATTGTTGGTACTTATCAAGTGGGAGATCCGGGTTCGATTCCGGGTACCAGCGTGGTGATTTTCTCTCTATGACAGACCTGGTCTTATGCACTCAGGCTCGCTAGGTCCTTCGAAGGCCGTTTGAAGAGCTATTTGATTGAGGGACACTGGTGGTGAAATTTGAAAAATCCACATTTCTTGATAAACTTTTTGAAATTTTTACTGTGTTTGTAGTTATATTAGAATAGTATATACACCAAATTTCATTAAAATTGGATAATTAGTTTTTGTTATAGAAATTATTTCATGAATTTAATTATACTATTAAGGCACATCTTCAAAATTTGATACGCGCATACTGACTTCTCAAAATTGCTTTATATTAGCAGAACTGGTACTCTAAATCATGGGTAACAATTTTATGAAGAGATATTTCAAATAAGTATGCTGATTATGCTGTACATATTTTTAATGACAAAGAAAATTTAATCTTAAACATTGATTTTTTCATACAAAAAATGTTTTCGAAATTCATGTTAATGATAACATCAATTTTGAATCATAGAGTTGTTTAGCTGCTATTTATGAATACTTTTGGAAATTTTAATTTAATTTGAAGCAAACCTCAGACGCGACCTACATTTGGAGTATGCAGAAATGTAGTTTTGAGAAAAACAGGCTTTTATTTAGGAACATGTTGTGTACGTTAAGGGAAGAGCATTATTTGAAAGGGCCGGTATGACCACATGGAGTGAGGCATATGAAAAATGCTAGCTGATCTAGATGTACAAGAGTTCCAGGAACATTTTAATGTAAGAAAATAAAATTTTAGACTTTTTGACTAATTTTGACCAAAGTTTCACGATCGGTGTCCCTTGAGTTGCAAAGACCGAGTATATAGGCCAGGGGGGTTCGGGGTGCTGACCACGTCCCACTCCAACTGTGATGAGCCGAGTTCGCCAGTGGGTCGCGTATTGAGGTGTGAAGCAAGAGGGGTAGTCTATCTCACTTAGTCAAGAAGATCGTTGCTCCTCTCTTTCAACTTATACTGGTCCTATTATTATCATTGTTACGTTTGTTCTTGTTCTTGTTCGTGTTATTAACAGTATAATAAAGATATTGTTAATGAAATTATTGGTATACCAGCAGACAGCCCAGATGCAATGTTATACATACAGCAAGAAAATTTAGAAGATTCGGTGTGATGAAAGCTTCTTGGGAGACATTTGCAACACATTAGTATTTGTACCTCTCTTAGCAAGGTATCAAATGACCTTCTACATTGTATAAGAAACTCTTCTAAAGAGATAACTGAAAGCCTAGGAAACCTTGGCCTTTCAAATGAACGTGAAAAGGCTCAGAAAATGCTGTGTGATGAATGGAAGAAATGAGACAATTTCTACAGAAAGGATAGGAGTTACTCTCTTTTCTGAATGGCCCAACTTGTGGCTTTCTACAAAGAAAGGTTTCTCTTCATCATAATGGACCATCACCATCAAGATGAACTGCAATATGTCTTCAGTTCGCAGTGTTCCACGTAGAGGCCAAGTAAACCATTACCGTGTGTGCAGCGAGACCGAAATCCTCGCACATGTGCCTGACTTCTGCAGGAAGGGCCAACTTCTTAGAAACAACAGACGTAACATAATATGGACGGCGAGTGCTGATTCATTCAGAGCCACAAATAAATATGAAGTCTATGAAGAAGTGGTTTGTTCCTCTATCTCCAGCACCATCAAAAGTATATACATAGTTGACATTGATAGATAACATGATAAAGAATTAATTCTTGATCCTACAATCCGATTTGGAAAAAAATATAGATCAAATTAAGGAGATTGATAAGCGAAAAAACTGCCTTATGAGCCCAGCATTGCTTATTTAAGAAACAAATACAACATTTCAAATTGGGAAGTGATTGGTCTACTTTTTGGTGCTCTTGGGGTGATTACTAAATATACTGTTAATTTGTTTCCACGTTTTGAATTGGAATTAAGCGTTTAAAAATTATTCGTGATTGTTGTACATTCTACACAATCATCTGTACAATAAATTAAAAAATCTGATGTCCTACACTCACATGACTTTCTCTACTCTTGTACTAACCATTCTTCCAAACACTTATTCCTATATCTTCTTCGTGTTAGTTAAGATAAACATTTGTACAACCTATTTGCTTATTTCCTTGTAGGTGCAAGGGGAATGTTAGAATACAGTAGGCTTTGTGCGATAGTCATAGCTTTGAGATTCTGTTGTCTTTGCACACTTAACATATAAAAAAATGAACAACGATGATCCATTTCACGAAAGTTCTAAGTTTTCCGAAACTCACACACATAACAAAGAATATCTCCGAAATGGTTCACCCTACAAGAAAATTTATTCAGACATAAATTGTGTATTTTAGCAAGATCTACATTTTTTGTATAGTATAATTTGGTCTATCTCTAATAGTTTACCAGTTATGCAAAAGTCGTCCAGAGTAAATACGACTATAAGGGCTATAGCCAAAAAATTCAAGATATACATTTCATTTGTCATAAAAATATCTCAAACATATGACATTTTAATCAAAATCGTTAGAGCCATTTTCAAGAAAATCAAAATTTTTGAAAAATTTTCCATGTAAAGGGTAGTTTAGGGTGGGGGTATTTTCTTCAAAATCTTCGTGTCGCATCCTTAAAAGACATTAAACTTAAATTCCAACTTTGGTTTTTAACCGTCTTTTCGTTTTTGAGCTATGCTGTCCACAGACAGACACGCAGACACACACACGGACCTTTTTCTGAAAGTGCTTTTTTTGAATTCAGGGAGCCTCAAAACATGTATTTCCGGTGAAATCTCGACATCGAATTTTTGGGTGGAATACAATACTTCCCCTACTTACCAGTAGAGAAAGTAATAAATAATTATAAACTGGTTCGCTGTCCTATTTCCAAATTTTATAATAGTTTTCTACATTATTACATGTTTTCGTTGTGCCTTTTTTATCCTTTATCATTCATATTTAAAATTGTGTTTTTCTACAGATTTATTGGCAGGCTGTCTTTATGACAACCCTAAGGTATGACAGCTATCCAACTGCTGGATTTTCTGTCTTCTGTTAATTGGAGCTATACATATTTAAAGCAGAATTATAAGTTATACTTAGTTCTCACAGAAATGTATACCTCTTATAGCTATTCGGTGCTGCGTTAGTTATACCTACACACTGTCTATTATACAGGGTGTTTCGTTGTAAATCTCCCATGTCATTTAGTTACGAGTGATAGTAACATGCCCTAATAGAGTACTCAGTAACGCTATTGTAAGTGGTGTTGAAATTGGTGTCTATCTGCATTGAGACATCTCTGACATTTTCAGGTGAAACTTCTACTAACACCCAAAGCTCTTCTTGCGTAATATTCATATTTTCTGGTGTTGGGATCGTCCTAATAAACTTTGTGATACGGTTGCTTACAAACAGAAGTCTCAGATAAATCCGTGGAATGGGGAAGGCACAATCGCATCATCAAAAACCACATTTATGTCCTTATATCTGAAGCACTATGGACTGTGGCAGAATCTTACTGGAAATATTCTGAAGTAGAAATGAAACGTATCACATTCTCACGGTTTTCTCTACTCACTTTTGTTTTGCGAAACAATAACATTTCTTTCTCTATTCCTTCTGCAACATATAGTTCATACAATTTTCTGTTTCTTTGATATAGAAATGTAACACATACATTATAACTGTTTCCTCCACGCATTTTTACTTTCTCTAATGGTAAGTAGGGGAAGTATTGTATTCCACCCAAAAATTCGATGTCGAGATTTCACCGGAAATACATGTTTTGAGGCTCCCTGAATTCAAAAAAAGCACTTTCAGAAAAAGGTCCGTGTGTGTGTCTGTGTGTGTCAGTCTGTCAGTCTGTCAGCCTGTGGACAGCATAATTCAAAAACGAAAAGTCGGTTGAAAACCAAAGTTGGTATTTAAGTTAAATGTCTTTCAAGGATGCGACACGAAGATTTTGAAGAAAATAGCCCCATCCAAAACTACCCTTTACATGGAAACTTTTTCGAAAATGTTGATTTTCTTGAAAATGGCTCTAACGATTTTCACTAAAATGCCATATGTTTGAGATATTTTGATGGCAAATGAAATGTATATCTTAAATTTTCTGGCTATAGCCCCTCTACTTGTATTTACTCAGGACGACTTTTGCATAACTGGTAAACCGTTAGAGATAGACCAAATTATACTATACAAAAAATGTAGATCTTGCTAAAATACACAATTTATGTCTCAATAAATTTTCTTGTAGGGTGAACCATTTCGGAGATATTCCTTGTTATGTGTGTGAGTTTCGGAAAACTTAGAACTTTCGTGAAATGGAATATCGTTGTTCATTTTTTTTATATGTTAAGTGTGCAAAGACAACAGAATCTCAAAGCTATGACTATCGCACAAAGCCTACTGTATTCTAACATTCCCCTTGCACCTACAAGGAAATAAGCAATAAAATAATTTGTACAAATGTTTATCTCAACTAACACGAAGAAGATATAGGAATAAGGGTTTGTAAGAATGGTTAGTACAAGAGTAGAGAAAGTCATGTGAGTGCAACACATCAGATTTTTCCTTTAGGTAACACATTCACATCTCTTTCTCTCCTCGCTCTTCTACAAACAAGTTACACTATTTTCTAAGGATAATTGAAATAGAAGTGCAATGTACCATATTTACGCGGTTTTTCCTACTTGTTTTTCTTCCTGCAGTATTTGTGGTTATTCAACATTGCTTTTGCTTCCGATGCTTAAATTTATTTTTTTTTCTCTGTAATGTCCTAAGGGATTTAATTAACTGTTTATCTGTATTAAGCAATATTTTTAGTATGTTCAAAGAAACATAAGGTTATTGGCCAAGAGCAGCCTAAGTCTAAAAGTTGTACAGATAAACTGACATACCACGGGCAACGCTGGGTATTTCAAATAGTGTGTTATAAAACCTAGTTACAGAAATTTATCGCTTATCGTCTTCATGCGATTTTAATTAATGAATTACAGTAATATATGATTTCAATTTTAAAAGTTTAGTCGCTCTAACCACAGATATTTTCGAAATGGCTGCTTTCTCTGTAGCACGTTTTAGAGACTTCTTTGGAGAGCATTCAAATAATGAACTAATTTCATAAATGTTTTCCTGCATTAGAATATTTTTCTTCGGCTTAGTGATTTACGAGACCTGGTGTTAATACTGCATGAGACATAAAATATGCATTTCCTGTACAATGAGAAATGATAAAAAAGAATTTTAAGACACATCTGTGGGAAATTATAATTAGTTGAGACTTTCCTTGTGACCGTGTTCTAAGGAAAGCGGAATAAATTAAAGTGATCGTATGTTATGCTGCTGGAAGCATGTTTGCTACAGAAGTGATAATTAATCGAAATACACAGTGGAATATTATTGGTTTTAGTTTTTACTACACCTTGAGAGTAGAGAGTACATGAAGTTAATTAATTTTCCTGAAAACAACCTTAATTAACTATAAAGATATTGCTTAAAGCAAGCATCTCATTTGCAGAATACTATCAAGGATATAAGGAAGTAATCTATAGACATGATTCGTTCATTGCCCTAAAGGTGACGCTATCATCTCGAAGTTAGTAGAATATTTCTAGATATAAATATACAGGGTGTAACGTATGCACCTTGTCATTGGGTTTGGCATATATTAATGTCTTAAAATTACCCCATATGTGGACCATTAACAACGCCGGTTTTTAACTATTCATTAAAGCACTTCATTTTCATGAAATGTGATATATTTCAACATCAATACAAAGGACACGTGTTCACATTACGTATGAACAATTACAACTAGCATATGTCCCCACTGATTTGCTCTGCGTGTTGTAACTCTACCAATAAAATTTGTCATCACCTCCAGACAGATCTGCTCCTCGATTTGGATGACGGCATTTTGAATCTCTTTCTTTTTTTGTAGTGCTATTGGAGAATTGGTTGTATAAACTCGCGATTTGAAATGTTCCAAAGGAAAAAAATCACAGGGTTTTAAGTCATATGACCTTACTGGCGAGTTCTCAACGCCGCTTCTCCATTCAGGTGAAATCTCGACATCGTTTTTGGGTGGAATACAATACTTCCTCTACTCGTAAGTAGGGGAAGTATTGTATTCCACCCAAAAATTCAGTGGCGAGAATTCACCGGAAATATCTTTTGAGACCTCCTGAATCCAAAAAAAAAAAAAAAGCATTTTTAGAAAAAGGTCCGTGTCTGTGTCTGTGTGTCTGTCTGTGGACAGCATAACTCAAAAACGAAAAGCCGGTTAAAAACCAAAGTTGGTATTTAAGTTTAATATCTTTTAAGGATGCGACACGAAGATTTTGAAGAAAATAGCCCCACCCTAAACTACCCTTTACATGGAAAAATTTTGGAAAATTTTAATTTTCTTGAAAATGGCTCTAACGATTTTGATTAAAGTGTCATATGTTTGAGATAGTTTTATGATAAATGAAATGTATATCTTGAATTTTCTAACTATAGCCCCTGTAGTCGTATTCACTCTGGACGACTTTTCCATAACTGGTAAACCGTTAGAGATAGACCAAATCATAATATACAAAAGATGTAGATCTTGCTAAAATACACAATTTATGTCCAAATAAATTTTCTTGTAGGGTGAACCATTTCGGAGATATTCCTTGTTATGTGTGTGAGTTTCGGAAAACTTAGCACTTTAGCGAAATGCAACATTGTTGTTTATTTTTTATATGTTAAGCGTGCTAAGAGAACGTAATCTCGAAGCTTAAAAAGATTTGACTATCGCACAAAACCTACTGTATTCTAATATCCCTCTTGTACCTACCAGGAAATAAGTAATTAAGATAATTTGTACGAATGTTTATCTTAACTAACGCGAAGAAGATATAGGAATAAGAGTTTGTAAGAATGGTTAGTACAAGAGTAGAGAAAGTCATGTGAGTGCAACACATCAGATGTTTTCGTATACCATTTCAGATATACTGTTTATTATTTGTTTCAATTTGCCAATACTTACACTTTTCTAAAATGTGAATAAGTTATTGTTTTTTTATCTCTTCACCTTACAAAGAGAATGGGAATTTAAAGGTATCCATAGCAACCAGCTCTTAAAACATTTCACTATCGCTTAAATCCTACTGTATTCTCATATTCCCCTTGCAGCTATAAGAAAATTAACAATAAGATAATTAATGAAAATGCTTATGTCGATTAAAATGTAGTAGATAGAGAAATAAACATTTGCAAGAACAGTTTGTATGAGATATAGCTCTACGTATATTTGCGAACAGAGTTTCTCCAAACTGTACTAAAAGTCTGTATCGCAATATGTTACGCGACGCGACGATCACTTGGTGTATCTTCTAAGGCTAGGCACTTTGTCGCCAAATATTGATATACTTCTTAAACGTAAGCAGTAGCGAAAAGTCATTAATGAACAGATGTTTATGGCATAGGATTTGAAAGTGCTTTCTAAATAAAACGCAACGTATATATAACAAAACCGCCACTGCAACACAATACACGTCTGTACGTTAAAGAGTGGCGAAGTCCAGGTATAGTGGAAGGTTCTGACCAGACCGTTTGGAAGGAGAGGACGATGGAGTTTTGACATCTGCAATTGAACCTGTTGTCATCAGTCTACGAACTTTTGGTTCGTTAGGCGCATATGTCGATCGAGAACTGTACAAAGCTACCACAAGTTTCTGCGTAATATTCACCGAATTTATGACGTGTTTTCACAATCAATATTCGTTGTTCCGTTGTAAAGAGTTTTATGATATTTAATCGCAAGAAATACTGATTACAAAACACGCAGTCAAAATGTTTCCGTGCCAACAATAAACCAGTAGCACGCAATAAAAAACCGGCGTTCTTTATAGCACACCCCATGTAATAAACTGGTTTCTATGAAACGATTGAATCGCATTAAGAAATCCAAAATGATTAGCTGAGTGCTTATTGACTGATGGTTAGAAGAACAAGTGATTCACTGAATGACCAAGACTTTCTTTGGCCCTGATGTGACTAAAAATTATGAATAATGGTTAACAATTTTCACGGTCCATTACCATTTATTTTCGTTGGGACTGTACCAGTTCTTCAAGAGGCATGTTGGTTTTTCTAGTGCTTACCTACAGTATGCAGAGAAATAGTACTCAAACCAACATTATTATGAGATTAAAATAATGATTTTTAGATCCCCTAGAACCAAAGGGAAAACATGTTTATTTTCTCTACTAGCTGTAGTAAATAGGAGTGCTAATTACTTGCATGCAAGCTTTCAAGGTTCTAAGTGTCGACGGGTGTCCCGGTGCTGCATGACAGGGAAAAAGGATGCTCCTCGTAACCCCGTTCCCCAATACAGGACTGCCCCCTGGTCTCTTGTCCTCCGGCTGTACCTCCTAGCGTCGGAGAGCTTCAATCTAAAACTGGTTGGGACCCTGCCCTCTGCTCTCTCTCTGCCTTCTGCATCCTATTACTTCGCTCCCACCTCCTGGGGGCCCTTCGCAAGAGGCACAGGTACAAAAGGCCGAAGTGTCAGAGCCCCTTCACTCCTAAAAACGATTATTTAATGTGAAAAATTCATACAATTAGTAACCAAAATGCTAGAATCACTTCAATAGCAAATGACACCCTGGATATATACAATCACATCACTTGCATTTCTAACCTGTGAATTGTTTCAATTGACTCGGTAAATATAAACATCTAAAAAAATAAGAAATTTCAAAAAACAAAATAATCTGCAGAGAGAAGCATTAGGAATTGTAAAGTGCAGATATTTTGACTTGCTAATAAAATAATGTACATAAAATATACCTACCTTAAATGAAGATCTAAAGTAACTTAAAAAAAAAAAAAAAAAAAAAAATCTGATGTGTTGCACTCACATGACTTTCTCTACCCTTGTACTAACCATTCTTACAAACTCTTATTCCTATATCTTCTTCGTGTTAGTTGAGATAAACATTTGTACAAATTATCTTATTGCTTATTTCCTTGTAGCTGCAAGGGGAATGTTAGAATACAGGAGACTTTGTGCGACAGTCAGATGTTTTAGATTCTGTTGTCTTTGCACACTTAACATATAAAAAATGAACAACGATGATCCATTTCACGAAAGTTCTAAGTATTCCGAAACTCACACACATAACAAGGAATATCTCCGAAACGGTTCACCCTACAAGAAAATTTATTAGCACATAAATTGTGTATTTCAGCAAGATCTACATTTTTGTACAGTATAAATTGGTCTATCTCTAACGGTTTACCAGTTATGCAAAAGTCGTCCAGAGTAAATACGACTGCAGGGACTATAGCCAGAAAATTCAAGATATACATTTCATTTGTCATCAAAATATCTCAAACATTTGACATTTTAATCAAAATCGTTAGAGCTATTTTCAAGAAAATAAAAAATTTCGAAAAATTTTCCCTATAAAGGGTAGTTTAGGGTGGGGCTATTTTCTTTAAAATCTTCGTGTCCCATCCTTGAAAGACATTAAACTTAAATACCAACTTTGGTTTTTAAACGACTTTTCGTTTTTGAATTATGCTGTCCACAGACACACACAGACACACACACACACACACACACACACACACACACACACACACACACACACACACACACACACACACACACACACCCGGACCTTTTTTTTCAAAATGCTTTTTTTTTGGATTCAGGGGGCCTCAAAACATATATTTCTGGTGAAATCTCGACATCGAATTGTTGGGTGGAATACAATACTTCCCCTACTTACCAGTAGAGAAAGTAAAAATTTACTAGCATTATTTAATAGTTTATAGTATTTTTTAATGTTATAAAATTTACGTGTACACTGTATGAGTCTTGCCTATAAGCTCCAATTTCCTATTACAAGCCTTTGTATTTGTATATTTTTTGTTTTATACTTGATGTGGTCTTCCAGTTCTCAGGTTCACTATTTGTAACCTGGGCACCGGGATGGTTCGTAGCTCTCGTACTGAGGGTCCGTAGTTGGATTCCCTGGTTTAGAGTGGTATTTTAAACCGGCTCTATCCAAGCCTTCACCTCTGACCAGTTCATGTGAAGTATTATGTAGGTCCAACTGGTTCAGCGTTAACGTCAAAAACTATAGGTCCATTGCCATCCGTATCATCACTCTACCATCGGAGATGGCGCGCGTGAGTGCTTCTACCTTAAAAGTACAGTTTGTCCAGAACGTCCTGACACTCGACATGCGCGAGAGAGGAGAAACTAGGAGAAGTGACTGGAGTGACGGGGAACAAGCGAGTGACGTCAGTCGCATACACAAGCGATGTGTGTTTACAATCATTGTGTAGTTATCACAGTGAGAGCGAGCGATACACTGATCCCCACCTCTCCTATCATACAAGTGGGCACGCCTCTTCCATTTGCTCATCTATACTTCAGGAGTGGGGGAGTGTCACGACAATCTGGACAAGCTGTAGCTCCCAGTCATCGCTTGGTGTAATGAAGTTACTCCCGAAGGTCATAGACCACACAAAGTATAAGAGCAGATATTTTTACAAGTAATTGAGAACAGTGTAATGGGCAATATTACACCAATGTTTGGTTCATTTGCAAACTTAGAGCTTTACTTATTAAGTGTAATACGTTTTCAGGTTGTTTAGTACCTCTAAGTAGACGTGGTACAGAAGGCATGACGGTCCCATGATAACAAATGGTGTACCGGAACAGAGCCTCATTTGTATTTACGAGTATGTATACAAATGAAAGTGGTGATTCAAGGCACAGTTTATTTGTGTGTCCGAGAGACGATATATTATAGAATAGAGACTATCAACAAACCCAGCTATATGTTGGAAATATCGACTTGTGTAAGCAGCACTGCAACATAACGTAGGATTTAGAAACATTCTGCTCTCCTAATGCGCTTCAGCTATTTTTACTTTCTCTGCTACGTACAGTAAAGTAGAGGAGATATTGTATTCCAAAAATTGTATGCTAAAAATTCAATGTCGAGATTTCACCGGAAATACATGTTTTGAGGCCCCCTGAATCCAAAAAGGTCACTCTTAGAAAAAGGCCAACGCGCGTGTGTGTATGTGTGTCAGTGGACAGCATAACTCAAAAACGAAAAGTCGGTTAAAAACCAAAGTTGGTATTCAAGTTTAATGTCATTCATGGGTGCGACACGAAGATTTTGAAGAAAGTTTCTCCAGCCTAAATTATTCTTTACATAGAAAATTTTTCGAAAATTTTGATTTTCTTGAAAGTGGCTTTAGCGATTTTCATGAAAATGCCATATGTTTGACATATTTTTAATGCAAATTAAATATATATCTTGAGTTTTTTTACTATGGTCCATGAAGTCCTGTTTAATCTGGATGACTTTTCCATAACTGGTAAACCGTAGGAGATAGACCAAACCTTATTATAGAAAAAAAATGTAGATCTTGCTAAAGCACACAATTTATGTCTAAGTAAAATTTTTTGTAGAGTGAACCATTTCGGAGATATTCCTTGTTATTTGTGTGAGTTTTGGATAACTTCTACTTCTGTCAAATGGAACATCGTTATTCATTTTTATATGTGCATAGAGAGCGGAATTTGAAAGCTTTAAAAGAGTTGACTGTCGCTCAAGTATTCCCATATTCTCCTTGAACCTACAAGGAAATAATAAGATACTTTCTGCAAATGTATATCTCAACTAACACAAAGAAGATATAGGAGTAAGAGTTTGTAAGAATGGTTAGCACAAGAGTAGACAAAGTTGTGTGAGTGCAAAACAGTTGTAGTTCTTCCAAAATGCGTTGCTTCTTTGAATACAGATGTCCGTACACAGTTATCTACCTAATGGTATAATGTAAATAGCGAATTCCCAATTTATCTGTACTACATCTTATGGCCTGGGATGAAACGAAGGCCGTGCGTTGTAAGCAAATAAAATAAATGAAACAGTTGGGTGCCCCAGGTTCAACTACTGCGTCCGATTTTGTAATCAACTGCACCATGCACCTACCACAGAATAATTCCAATCGTAGTGCAGAATACAAAACGTGTTTATCACCAGGGGGTATTGTTTCCACATCCCTGTTCCTAAGGCAGCTCCATTATTGGTCACATTAAATGTCCTTTTTCTCTGTCTGCATTATCCAACTCAATATGCAGATCTCATCAACTTGCATGATAGTTCGATAGAGCAATGAAAAAGCCCTTTTACCTCCGTTCGCTTTATGACACGTTTTATTAGTCCGCAATGAAATAGTTAGTACCCAAAGCATCCCTTGTCAGGCATTTCCACTAAAGCGACGTCGGTTAATTTTATTTTCTAATTAATGGTTTTGCTTTGTTTATTATCCTGGTTAGTTTTATGTTTCCCGTTAGAACAGGACTGTGAATTTTCCACGCGAGTTTCTTTCACAGTATCTATCAGTTTTCTCATATTCAGGAATACAGTATATAAATCTGAAACCAGATTTTAATTGGAATACTCACAGGAAATTTATGTCGGAAGTTTCTCTAGGCAAAATTGACGTTAATATTGAACGCTATCTATGTAAAAGCAAATACAAATAGGAATATGACTGCGGAATGATATCCTTTGTAATAACCCGAAATGCCAAACTACTAGATTGGCATTTCGAAATATATCGCTAAATATGGGGTAGGCTGGTGTAATCCCTTAAGGTTTTGTGATCAATAATGGAAAATATTGGACTCTGATAGTTAACAATGTGTTACGAAACTATAACATCTTCTCAGAATATTTTAAATTCAACTTTGTATCCTGAAAATCATGATGTGTTACACTTAGATGACTTTCTCTACTCTTGTACTAACCATTCTTACAAACTCGAATATCTTTTTCATGTTAATACACATAAAGCTTTCCCGAAATTATTTTACTGCTTATTTCCGTGTAGCTACAAGGGAAATATGGCAATACAGTAGGCTTTGAGCGATAGTCAAATCTTTCAAAGCCTACGGTTAACATATAACAAATGAATAACGATGTTCCATTTGATGAAAGTTTGTTTCCAAAAATTCACATAAATAACAAGGAATATGACTGCGGAGTGAGATCCTTTGGAATAACCCGAAATGCCAAACTACTAGATTGGTATTTTGAATTATATCGCTTTTTTGGAAAAAATTGAATTTTTTTTATTTTAACATTAAAAATATTACACTCTTTCCTCTATCATATGCATCCATTGTTTTTCAGTTCCGCCATTTTTAAAGCTAACAGAAGCCATCCTTTAACTCCATGTGCGTGGTATTTAAATGTTCATATACGCCCATTTTTACGATATAACTGTTACTGTTACTGTGCCATTTCACTCCTATTTTGAACTTGCTAATGATTGGCTACTGCCATTTGTAATGTAATTGAAAATATCATCTGAAGAAAGAAACAAGAGTTCTGAGGGGGAGACATAGGGTCCAGGGCAATTCTGAGGTCAGTTTATTTTCTTTTGCCTTTTTCTCAGTTTGTAATTTTTCAGCATTTTGCTGTATACAAAATGCTCCTTGCGGAGCATTTCTTATCAGAATAGCTTGAAACTTGCACAGTGTGTAGTAATATGTACTATAAATAAAAATTGTATTGGGTTTTGATATCAGATGGATTTTAGTGTGTTTTTTATCCTTCGGAACAGGCTGTTACTCCATATTTTTTAAAAATTATGAAATATAAATATTTACTTTTTTCTGTAAGCCAAACAAATAACCGGATATAAAAACCCAATACAATTCTAATTTATCCTTGTTTAAAGTGCATCTCTACAACCTATTAGAATGATTGGATGAAAAATTTGTCGCAAGGGACTTTTTAAGTGCGACTATTAATTTATTTAAATAATTTGCAATATTTCTTGAACCAAGCAATATACAGAGTTGAAACTTTGCACAGCGTAATATGGTTACAATATAAATATGCACACAAAATTTCATCAAAATTGATTAAAAGATATAGAAGTTGGAAAATTCAGTCATATGTAGCCTTAATGTGGGGTAGGCTGGTGTAATCCCTTAAGGTTTTGTGATCAATAATGGAAAATATTGGACTCTGATAGTTAACAAGGTGTTACAAAACTATAACATCTTCTCAGAATATTTTAAATTTAACTTTGTATCCTGAAAATCATGATGTGTTACACTCAGATGACTTTCTCTACTCTTGTACTAACCATTCTTACAAACTCGAATATCTTTTTCATGTTAATACACATAAAGGTTTTCCGAAATTATTTTACTGCTTATTTCCGTGTAGGTATAAGGGAAATATGGGAGTACAGTAGGCTTTGAGCGATAGTCAAATCTTTCAAAGCCTACGGTTAACATATAACAAATGAATAACGATGTTCCATTTGATGAAAGTTTGTTTCCAAAATTTCACATAAATAACAAGGAATATCTTCAAAATGTTTCACTCTGAAAAAAAATATTTGGACATAAATTGCGTGTTTTAGTAAGATCTGTGGTTTATGTATAGGTAGATTTGGTCTATGTCTTGTGGTTTACCAGTTATGCAAAAGTCATCAAGAGTACACAGGACTTCATGGCTATAGCCAGAAAATTCAAGACATACAATTTTATTTGTCATAAAAATATCTCAAACTTATGGAATTTTAATCAAAATCGTTAGTCATTTTCAAGAAAATCGAAATTTTCGAAAAATTTGTCATGTAAAGGGTAGTTAAGGGTGGAGAAATTTTTTTTTGAAATCTTCGTGTCACATCCTTGAAAGACATTAAATTTAAATACCAACTTTGGATTTTAATCAACTTTTCGTTTTTGAGTTATGCTGTTAACAGACTAGCAGACTGACACACACACACACACACACACACACACATACACACACACACACACACACACATCACACACACACACACCACACACACACACACACACACACACACACGGACCTTTTCTAAATTTTTAATTTAGGAACCTCAAAACATATATTTGTGGTGTAATTTTTGGTGGAATTCTTGGGTGGTATGCAATACTTCCTGTACTTATTATACATAGTAGAAAATTGCATGCAATTCTAAAGTCATTTTCCTTAATTTGAAGTTTTTGCTGTGAAATGAAACTAAACGAGGAAATTTAAAACGATAAGTTCGTCTGTCTGTGTGTTTATACAAAACAGGCATCGCACGGGGTTATTTGTTTTGTCGGAATGCAGTTGAAATGCAATTTGGAGTGGGGTGGAATAACTTTCCTAGCTGCCGGCCTTGAACTTCTATACCTGCTCCCACGTCTCCTTATTAAAACACGTGGGTCTTTAGTTGTCGTTTGAGCTGTTACAAACCAATGCCACTATGTCTCTTATTTAGCGAGTGTCCGGTACTTCAACTGTTCTTGGACAGTGTTGAATGGGCGCTAATTTTAGCGGCAGTATATGAAGGAAGCGAAGCTACTAAAGTTTATTCTTAGCTGGAACTTGAAGGTCAGTAATGCTTACAGAAGAAAGAGCTGAAAATGCATTCTCACAATGAACTCTCGCTAATAACTGGAACTGGGTGATGATAGAAGTTTTCGTCCTCTAGTGCAGCAGGTCCACTGTCATTATTACCAGGTGTTATCTAAAATTCCTTGTTCGGGATTGTCCTACTGTTCGGGTATACCCTAACCTCCTTTATGAACATAAAATCCTATCAGCATTAGGAATACGGACCCAGGTGTTCTCGCTGACCTAAAGAAGGGGACTTTGTATGTGTTGTTATGTTAATACACAAGTGAAGATCTATGTTTAATGTCAATATTTGTTTGTAAGTCAACCCCATAAACCGGCACCGAACTATCAAACCTGAATAACAATCGTTGAGTCCTTACACATACAGTGCGTTCCTGATATTGCCTGACAGCGGATCGACCTATGGCAGTGATCCGCAAAGTGGCACTCGCGATTGCAGTTAAAGGGAGGAAGGTCGACGTACCTCATGGAACTTTCCCCTCCAACAGCACGTACTAGTCAAGTGACTGAACACTGTAATAACCAGGTGCAGACTGTGCTACAACAAAAAGTATAATGGCACTCTCTAAACCAGTAAAGAACCCAAGAA
This sequence comes from Tenodera sinensis, assembly GCA_030765045.1. Classification (NCBI taxonomy): domain Eukaryota; kingdom Metazoa; phylum Arthropoda; class Insecta; order Mantodea; family Mantidae; genus Tenodera; species Tenodera sinensis. Next base: position 124,017,516 of record CM060970.1, read on the forward strand.
AACGTGCATATGTCTTCAAGAGACCTTTGAGAACGTACAAAACAGTATAGAACGTGTCATAAAGATCACTCTGAATTCACGAGTTAGTCAATGTAAAATGTAATGCAAATAATAATAGTCATAATCATAATAAGAACAATAACAATAATAATGTGACATTGGTTGTACAATAATATACGGATGGGAGGGGGCCGGGCTGCCTGGAGTGATTGTGTGTAGGATGTGTGTGTGGCCGTGTCGGCGCGATATCAACAAAAGGGGCCGAGAAGCTTCTCGTTGATTATCGCTGAGTCATTGCACACATGCGCATGGAAAGATCTCGGAAGGTCACGTGACGTTAGCTCCAGTATAAATAGACCATAGACAGCGTGAGCAGTGAGTGAGCAGTAAAGTGTTGAATTAATTTGACTTGAACTGTTGTTTAGTTGTGTAAGTTGAACAGTTAGTTTTGAGTTACGAGAGTGAGTTGGCCAGCCTGTCAGTGAGTATGTATGTGTCGTCGAGTAATTGTATCGTAATACACAAGATATAAGGGACACAGACACTGCAGAAAGGACTATAAACAGTGTAAACAACGAGAAGAAAATTGTGCATTTTAGTAAAATTTAGAGGACAAAAAAGTGATAAAAAGGTAATAGGACTTTGCCTTTTCGTAATAATAATAATAATAGTAATAATAATAATAATAATAATAATAATAATAATAATAATAATAATAATAATAATAATAATAATAATAATAATAATAATAGTAATAGTAGTAATAGTAATAGTAATAGTAATAATAATAATAACAACAACAAAAGGGTCAACAATAGTGCCAAGGTTTAATTGGTGCAGAAGTTTGTAAAAGTCTACTAATTTTAGAGTACCCACGCGTTAGCCCAAGACTAAAGCCTAACCTACTGCGGGTTAACTTGGCTCGAGGATCATAAAAGTGTCAAGTCGTTACCAACAATGGGTTAAGAGTTAGGGTAGAAAACATGTTTTGCGGTCACAAACGCCGGTCACAAAAGCCTTTCAATTTGTCTTGTGTTGTGTTCAGAGTCGGACTACTGCAGTATGTGTGCTTGTGTGTGTATTATTTGAAGTTAAAATTCAACATTCCAGCTTTTGGAATGGAAGGCTGTGTGGAGATCTGGTATATACTTTTAAATATATTTCTTGTATTTATAGTTGTGATGGAACTACTGCTAGTTGTTCACAATCCACCACTGATTGCATGGAGGGGGTCGAACCTCTCGTTCCTTCTCCATAACAACAGAGACAGAAACTTGCTTCTCTTTTCAACATAGCTTTTTCTTGTCCAAACTAAAAACTGTGAAATCAAATTAAAGATCTCGCATTTTTCATGAACAATTTTCTTCGCAATTAAAATAGCTGTAGATCTTGCTGTTTTAGTAAAATAAATTCGCACACCGTAATCTATTCGTTTCGCTGTAGATATTTACAGTACTGCACTGCATGCCAAAGCCGCTCCATCTACTGTGTACTTACCAGTCCATGGTCTTACGGGGACTGAAGGGAAGAGGCGAGACATTCCATGTAGTGTGTCCGAGTTTCGTAAACATCCGCGTAATCCTTGTTCTGCTGGTCACGTTGCCAACTTATGTCCAATGTTATTCACGCTATGTTTACTCGCTGATAATTTCTCTTAATTTCAGTTACTTGTCACTAGTTTTGTGTCGGAAGTAATGGTAAAAGTAATGCAGAAGTAGATAATCCTCCACCTAGGAGTGTTGTGAAATCTGCTGTGATATTGTGGTTGCAAAACAAAGGGGTTCAGAGTGACAGTTCTATGTGTAAAACACATTTTATAAGATGATTATTCATACAAACCTAAAGAAGTTCTTAAAGCGGACGCGTTTTTGGTTTTATTGGGCTACGTGACAAGGAAAAATGGAATTTGCGAATAAATATCAATAAAACAAATTACTTACGCAGTGGAAAGGAAGTAGAAGCCTTGAAATTTGAAGATAGTCAAGAAATTTTATCCTGCACTTATTTCGACACGAAAACCGATAGATTTTGCTATAATACAACGGAAATTAAAAATTGAAATACTCAAACCAGGAAAGCTATAAACTTACATTCTTTTTGTTGGAGTAAAACTATAACAAAGAATAGAAAATTAGATATTTACTGAACTATTGTACAAAGTATCCTCGTATATGGATCAAAAGTTTGGCAATTATCACTCAAGAAAATCAGCAGAATTTTAGGTACTGAAATGGACGATTTGGGATCAGCTAGGAAATCAAGGTTACAGAAGGTTCTGAAAAGAAACTGTGAAAGAAGTTCTGGGAGTTGAACTGCTAAGCAAGACAGTCGGTGTTATGGACCTAAGTATTCTACATTTACAGGGGTTTTGATCTTCATTACTCTGAAGAAGCCATATCAGAAAGGTCTAATATTTTCCCAATAAGCGACAGCAACTTGGAATGCCGGTATTACGTTATTACTATTATTGATTCGCATTTCATAATTAGCGAGCCACTTACACTAACAAACAGTGAACATTTATACTTTGTTCCGAGTCTTTTGAGACATTGGGAGGCACAGAACACCTAGGTGGGAGGGGCAGGTAGGCAGCAGGTTGCTCGTGCCGCAGGTCAGTTACGCGTGCTGGCACACTGCAATAGCAAAATGCGTCCCTTTCATCCGTCTGTTGCATTGTTTACGTGTTCGTCCTTTATTTACTTGTTCATTAATGCACTTAAATTAGCATTGCTTCAACAGGGTATTCTTACGCTGGGATGATAAATACATTTAATATATGAAAACTGGACTACTTGATCATATTTACTTCGAATACATTACTTTTTATTGCTTTATTAAGTATATGTAAACACATTTTGTACTACATACGACCCAAACAAAACGAACGAACAAGCAGAAAAATTAAACATTATTTACATTGGCATTTACTCAATCTTAATACCTCATCCTCCGAAGACGATGAAAAAGCCGTCAATTTTATACAATTCACGAACAGTTTTTTTATCACATTTCGTCTTTGTTGAAGTTGTACAGTTCTGAATATCTAGTTTAACGGTTGTTATTGCTGTACATTTGGGAACCACAATGGCAGCCAATGGCACGTCTTCTAGGTGTGGAATTTGCTTTATAAGTAGCGGGTGCATTACCTGTTTGCCACGGCCGCCACGTATTTATACAGGTTTAAGAGTTTTGTGCAATCTCTGTTGTGCGCCACCACCCGTCTCTGACCTTGCAACTCTGCCTGGGTTGTTTTGGTTTCTATACACGCGCCGGCCACGCGATGTCCCTATCTCCCCCTTCCACTGTCTCAATAGATCCTGAACTAAGTGTAACAGAACGAAACCAGTTGTGCTAAATTGACCACGCTGATCTCTAGCTTTCAGAATATAGTGGGACATAAGATAACAATTTACAATTCCGTTTTCATCCTTCCGGTACTGCCTTCGAAATTCTGCGGAATATAAACAGCCTACTTTTCCTTCTTGCAGACCATACGTCACGCCGGCGTATTGTGTTGGTTGTTGCCCATTTCAGCTTGGGCTCATAGCAATATTTGGAGGGGAAAGGAGGGACGGAACGTGCTATACCTGACACATTGTTCTCTTCCTATGCTGAAAGAAGGTAACAGTCATATAGTACTACAGTTCAGTTTTGTTTGTGATTCAAAATCCCTCACAACTGCGTAAACTCTGCTGACAATTAGATCATGACTAAGAAGGCTTACAGTCGACTTGTGGAATGGCAAGAGATAGACAAACCCTAGGCTTTTCATATTTGCTAATATCTGTGTCTCAATTCTTCATTCCTGGTTGGATTAAAAAAAATCTGATGTGTTGCACTCACATGACTTTCTCTACTCTTGTACTAACCATTCTTACAATCTCTTATTCCTCTATCTTCTTCTTAGCTGAGATAAACATTTGCCGAAATTATCTTATTGCTTATTTCCTTGTAGATGCAAGGGAATATGGGGAAATACAGTAGACTTTGATCAATCGTTAAATTTTTAAAGCTTTCAAATTCGTTCTCTTCGCACAAATAACAAGGCATAACTCCGAAATGATTCACTGCATAAAAACATTATTTAGAAATAAATTCTGTATTTTAGCAAGATATACATTTTTATATAGTAAGATTTGGTCTATCTCTTACGGTTTACCACTTACGCAAAAGTCATAGGACTACAGGGGCTATAACCAGAAAATTCAAGATATACATTTCATTTTTAACAAAAATATCTCAAAACATATAACATTTTAATCAAAATCGATAGAGCCATTTTCAAGAAAATCAAAATTTTCGAAACATTTTCCATGTAAAGGGTAGTTTAGGGTGGGGCTATTTTCTTCAAAATCTTTGTGTCGCATCCTTGAAAGACATTAAACTTAAATACCAACTTTGGTTTTTAACCGACTTTTCGTTTTTGAGTTATGCTGTCCACAGACTGACAGACACATAGACACACACACGGACATTTTTCTAAAAATGCTTTTTTTGGATTCAGGGGGTCTCAAACATATATTTCCGGTGAAATCTTGGCATCGAATTTTTGGGTGGAATACAATACTTCCACTACTCACCACTAGAGAAAGTAAAAGTCTGATGCGTTGCACTCACATGACTTTCTCTATTCTTGTACTAACGATACTTACAATCTCTTATTCCTCTATCTTCTTTGTGTTAGCTGAGATAAACATTTGCGGAAATTATCTTATTGCTTATTTCCCTTTAGGTACAAGGGGAATATGGGAATACAGTAGACTTTGAGCGATAGTCAATTTTTTAAAGCTTTCAAATTCGTTCTCTTCGCACAAATAACAAGGCATAACTCCGGAATGGTTCACTCTATAAACAATTTATTTAGAAATAAATTGTGTATTAGAGCAAGATCTACATTTTTGTATAGTGAGATTTGGTCTATCTCTAACGGTTTACCAGTTATGCAAAAGTCGTCCAGAGTAAATGCGACTACAGGGGCTAAAATTCAAAACATACATTTCATTTGTCATAAAAATATCTCAAACATATGACATTTCATCAAAATTGTTAGAGCCATTTTCAAGAAAATGAAAATTTTCGAAAAATGTTCCATGTAAAGGGTAGTTTAGGGTGGGGCTATTTTCTTCAAAATCTTCGTGTCGCATCCTTGAAACACATTAAACTTAAATAACAACTTCGGTTTTTAACCAAATTTTAGTTTTTGAGTTATGCTGTCCACAGACTGACAGACACACAGACACACACACGGACCTTTTTCTAAAAATGCTTTTTTTGGATTCAGGGGGCTTCAAAACAATTTTCCGGTGAAATCTCGACATAGAATTTATGGGTGGAATACAATACTTCCCCTACTTTACGTAATACACAAAGTAAGAGAGAGAAGAAGCGAAATGAAAACGAAACTGGGCTTTGTTATCCCTGTGATATGGACAGAACCATTGAACATGTGAGAGTTCTCCCATTTGGTTCCTTACTACCCAGGGTCCCACATATAATAACTGTGCTTAAAGTTCAGTGCAATCCAATATTAATAATGAACATTTCCCGACAGCCGTATAGTGCAATAGTTGTCGACAGGCCCTTAAGGGACACTGGAGGTGAAATTTTGGTCAAAATTGTCAAAAAGTCGAGCATTGTTTTTTTACCTTAAAATGTTCCTGGAACATTTGGATCAGCTAACATTTTTCATATCCCCCACTCCATGTGGTCATTACTGCCCAATGCTCTTCCCTTAACGTACACAGGATGTTCCTGTTTTTCTCAAAACTACATTTCTGCACATTCCAAAAGAAGGTCGCGCCTGAGTTTTGCTTCAAATTCAATGAAAATTTCCAAAAGTATTCATAAATAGCAGCTGAACAAAACTATGATTCAATATTGATGTGATCATTAACATGAATTCCAAAAACATTTTTTTTTGTATGAAAAAAAATCAATCATTGTTATTAAAAGAATATGTACAACATAATCAGCAAACGTATTTGAAATATCTCTCCATAAAATTGTTATCCGTGTTTTAGAGTACCAGTTCTTGCAATATAAATGCATTTTGAAAAGTCAATAGACGCGAGCTACATTTTCAAAATGTGCCTATTAAATTCATAAAATAATTTATATATCATAAAGGAATTATCCAATTTTAATGAAATTTGGTGTACATTCTATTCTCATATAGATACAAACACAGTAAAAATTTCAGAAAAATCTATCAAGAAATGTGGAACTTTCAAATTTCACTCCCAGTGTCCCTTAAAGCATACACACACATACACATACGCACGCACTCACTCACTCACTCACTCAGTCACTGTAGCGCAATGTTTTCCAAGACGCTTGAAACTCATTAGAGAGAACTGCTTATATAAGTACCCTATATTCCGCAACACTTCCTCTTCATTGGGGGTCTTCTTGAGAATGCACACTGTGTTAATGATAGAAATTGACCTAGATAAGCTACCTAATACGATGCGTTCTGTTTACAGCTGGGCATCGTTCAGTACACGCGTGGCTCGCTTTCACTGCACTGGCCTCACTGTTTTTTCCCTTCAATGACGCCTAGGTTATGTTCATTAGCTGTGTTACACTGTGTCAATTGCTACGGTAAGAATTGTAAAGACAAAATTGCCGCATTATTCAGTCCATAGTGGCTAAGACTTGTTGCACAGCAAATAGGTGCTTCAAAAACGTTTGTGTCATCTTCCGGAGGTTACAGTTCAAACCCAGCAAAAGGTGGTCTTTTTTCGGGCGTAAAACGATTAGCATGGTTTCCTTCGGAAGGGAAGTAAAACCTATAGTTACATGTCGTAGATTTACGGCACGTAAAATAATCTCAAGCCTGGTAAAGAAGCTTCTGAGGAAATCCTGTAATGCTGAGAAGCATAGCAATTAAAGAACATCGATTAAAAATCTCTTAGCATACAGCTATTAAACTTCTAAATTTGAAATCAGAGAGACTAGTCTGTAGTTTAGGAATTACAACCTTGTGATGACGGCAAATGTCAGGAATGTCTCACTGCGGATTGACGCCACCTTCAGTACAACTTATAATAGATTATAGCTAGATCGCGGAGTTTTAGATCCTAAAACAAGTTCTAGGTGCCTAAATGAGGCACTTGCAGCACCTTGCTTAGGCTCTATAGGTTGTAAAATAGGCTCTAAAACTACTTTGAAAGCCAATGTCAAAGAAATTCAAACTTTTCATTAATAGCCTAGGTACTAAAATCATGAGTCATACATTACATGCATACAAAATCAATAAAATTCCACCACGATTTCCTGTGTTTGAAGCTGTATTAAGTATTACTGTTTCAAGCGTTTGAACCACCTATTAGGTCGAATTTAAGAGCCCAAAAAGCATCTAATGGCAGACAGTTTTACTCGTATTTATTTAAATTTGCTATTCCACTGATTTGAATGAAAACTAATGTAAATCAACCCAATTCAAGAAATTACTAATAACATTAATAATAGTAATAGTAATGCTAGTAATAATAATTGTAATAATAGTAATAGTAATGATGATAATAATAATCGTAGTAATAGTAGTAATAATGTTAGCAGTAGTAGTAATGATGATGATGATGATGATGATGATAATAATAATAATAATAATAATAATAATAATAATAATAATAATAATAATAATAATAATAATAATAATAATAATAATAATAATAATAATAATAATAATAATAATAATAATAATAATAATAATAATAATAATAATAATAATAATAATAATAATAATAATAATAATAATAATAATAATAATAATAATAATAATAATAATAATTAATAATAATATTAATGTACAATAAATTCCAGAACCACCCTAATCCACTGGTGAACACTCTGGGACAATATGACCAGAGACAGCCGCGCCGACTACCATCTAAAAAATTGCCCAACGACATCTTAGGTCCAACGGTCTAATTTTGGAAAATGGGAAAGGCGAAAATTACAATCTGTACTTAAAACAGAGTAAAATGGCTAATTCAGATCACCTCTCAGTGAGTGACTGACGGCCAGAACCCTGGTGGGGATTAGCGCGTCACCTGATTGACTAAACAGCCAATCAGCAGCCGGGCACCGCCCGCTCACGGACTAATCCCTACCAACCATCCTTCCCGCCCCTATAAATACCCCTGATTTCACAGACTGGGCTCGGGCCGGACCCGGGCTTGAAAATTGAGTGAGTGAGTGAGTGATTAGGGTTTAAGGGCCCGTCGACAGCTCGGGCCGGGCCGGGCTCGGGCTTGGGCTTATAACCTCTTCTCGGGCTCGGGCCTGGGCCTATAACCTCTTCTCGGGCTCGGACCGGGCTCGGGCTTGGTTGAGTTCGGGTCGGGCCGGGCTCGGGCCCAGGCCTATAAACTCTTCTCGGGCTCGGGCCGGGCTCGGGCTTGGTTGAGTTCGGGCTCGGGCCGGGCTCGGGCCCAGGCCTATAAACTCTTCTCGGGCTCGGGCCGGGCTCGGGCTTGGTTGAGTTCGGGCTCGGGCCGGGCTCGGGCCCAGGCCTATAAACTCTTCTCGGGCTCGGGCCGGGCTCGGGCTTGGTTGAGTTCGGGCTCGGGCCGAGCTCGGGCCCAGGCCTATAAACTCTTCTCGGGCTCGGGCCGGGCTCGGGCTTGGTTGAGTTCGGGCTCGAGCCGGACCGGACCGGGCTCGGGCCTGGGCCTATAACCTCTTCTCGGGCTCGGGCCGGGCTCGGGCTTGGTTGAGTTCGGGCTCGGGCCGGGCTCGGGCCGGGCTCAGGCCTGGGCCTATAACCTCTTCTCGGGCTCGGGCTTGGTTGAGTTCGGGCCGGGCCGGGCCGGGCTCGGGCCTGGGCCTATAACCTCTTCTCGGGCTCGGGCCGGGCTCGGGCTTGGTTGAGTTCGGGCCGGGCCGGGCCGGGCTCGGGCCTGGGCCTATAACCTCTTCTCGGGCTCGGGCTTGGTTGAGTTCGGGTCGGGCCGGGTCGGGCCGAGCCGAAGCTAAGAATGTCGGCCCGTGCAGGCCTCTACTCTGCAACCAGCGCTGTTTTTGTAAGATATTTGCGTTGATGAAAAGTGAATGAACATTTCAATCCATCTATATTCTGCACTTGTAGATTCTGAGTTCCACTATTTTTAAGCTGAATCTTATATTTAACCGTCAGATGGCAGATGAAAATGCTGCAAATAAAAAGAAACTGACGTGAGGAAAGGCTATTTGTATTTTAAACACATAAATGTGCAAAACGGAGTCTGTGAGAAGATATGTTCACTCCCAAAGCCACAGTTTATGTATTTGCTTGTTTTCAATCCCTTTGGACGGCTTAGCAACAAAGTGAATTGCAAGAC